>VRYO01002095.1:1946496-1973246 GCA_009812075.1 Sialia sialis | reverse complement strand
GAGCGGGAGCGGTGTTCGGAGTGATACAGGAGAATTGGGGAGCGGGAGCGGTGCTGGGAGCGATGCGGGAGAGGTGCGGGGAGCGCTGCGGGGAAAAGGTGACTCGGCCGCATTTCCAGCATTAAAATTTAATGCGAGTTGCAGCATCCTCCTGCGCCGTAGGTAGGGCCGGGGGGGCCGGGGGCTGCTGGAGGAGGAGTTTGCTCGGCCGCCTCTTCCTCAGGGATGCTGTGGGAAAGCTCCAGCACAAAGGAGCGGCGCGGCGGGCAGGAGCGAGCGGAACCGGAGCCCCCCAGCCCCAGCCCGGCCCCCCGGGAGCAGGTAACGCACCGCGGACATGGCTCCGCTCCCTGCGGACGGGGATGCGGCGCCGGTGGGGTCTGGGGAGCCCAGGGGCCGCCCCCAACTCCGGGGGGGAGCGGGGGGTGATGTCACCCCGGGACTCGGGGGGTGCTGCTGGCATCGCTCCGGGAGGTGCGGAGCAGGCGGACGCGGCTGCTGTCTCCTCTCCTTGTCCAAAAAATACCCCCATTCTCAATATTTTATTCCCTGGTAATAAATAATCCCACGAGAGACCCCCCCTCGGCAGGAACCCGCCTTCCCTGGGGCTGCCAGGCTGGGGCAGCCCGAGCCCCCTCCCTTTGTTAGGGCAGGAGCAGCCGCGCATCCCGCAGCGCGTTCTCGGCCACATCCCGGTGATCCCGGTCCGGAGGCAGCCTGGCCCCCACCTCGGACACCGCCTGCAGCCCCCGGCCCGAATCAGAACTAACTGCTGCACCGCTTGTTTGTATTTTTTTTTTTTTTTTTTCAGAATCCTCATCAAGAATAGGGCTTCTGCCAGGTAAATGGATTCTTGCCTCATTTTCAATGCTCCTAGGAGGATTTGTAGCCAAAATGTAGCTAAAAAACCCATTTTCTCCTAAAGCTGATGATCCTAGGCGGGGGTTAGAGGCGAGGCTGGGGCCAGCAGCCCCAGGCACAGCACAGCCCTTCCTTCCCCTCAGAGTTAACCTGGCAGATGCTCTTCTTGCGGAGCCATTTTCTCTCCCTCATTGTCTCGCAGCCTTTTGTGTGTGCGGGTAGGTCCTGCCCAGCGAGCCGGGGGGAGCCCAGAAATAATCAGATTTTCAGGCGCTGTGGGCACGCAAGGAGCCTTTCACACCCTCACACTCCCTCCTGCCGCGCTGCAGACAAAGGCAGCAGCGCCTGGCAGCACTGCAGCCGCACCGGAGCCTGGGCTCTGCTGCATGGCTGCGAGGGTGGCACTGCTGCCAGGGGTGTGTGCCCACCCCGCTGGGATGCGGTCAGGGTGCCCAAATGCCACATCCCAGAGATGTGGGATTCTCTCCCGGCTGTGCCGTGCCTGCTGTGCGCTCATCTCCCTGCTCCTGCCTGCAGTGGAGCTTGTGCTCCTCTCCTTCCCTCCCTCCCCATTCGAGGAGAGGGTTTAGCCCCCATTTAATTCGGTGTCCAGCCCCCCAGGGCCACTGTAAGTGCCACCCACGCGTGTGGCAGAGGCGGCTCAAGCTCACGCCCAAGATGAGTGTTTAGGTGGGTCCTGTCTCCACAAAATTGTTTTTCCCTCCCTGTCTCCTGGGATGTGCTTCATTCCCAGGCCAGAGAGGCCATCCTGCTGCCACCACGTCCCTCCTGCCCCACCGGAGGCACCTCCCTCTCGGATCCAGGCAGGGGATCCATTTGCCAGATGATCAGTGGCATCCCCGCTGCTTGGCCCCACCGCAGCTGGGTTGCAAACGCCGCCTGGACGCGCTGTCCCCACGGGAGGGACTGTCCTGCCGGCAGTGCCTGCGGTGACAATGAGCCATGGGAAGCTGGAGCCGCAGCTGAACTGCAGAGTCATCACGGCCCCGCTCCCCCGGGACCTGCTGCCCTCCTGGTTTGCCCAGGCGGGCAGGGCAGGGCAGGCCAGGCCACAGGCATTTGTCCCCAAATCCCTGAGGAGATGGAACAGCACCCACTGCTGTGATCAACAGTAACTCCAGTTTAACCAGTGCCCGTGGAACTGCAGGGTCCCAGTGACTCAGGGACAGGGACAGCGGTGGCAGCAGAAGTGGCAGCGGCAGTGTCAATCAGTCCCTGCCTCCAGTGTGGGGGTTCCAGTGACAGGTAGGGACAGTTTGGGGCATTGCCACCATTTCTGTTGCGGTGGTTCCAATGCCCCTCTGTGCCTGGTTCAGCTCGTCCCCTCTGCAAGGGGACAGGGACAGGGTCAGGAATGTCGGTGCCCAACCCTCCTGCCAGTGTCCTGCCAGCTTGTCCTCGTGCCTGAGGATGGTGCCCTGTTTCTCTCCCTTGCTGCGTTGGTTGTTTCTTTTGCAGCTGCTAATGACTGACCTGAGGTCTGTTCACACAGTCCCCTCGCTGCCTCCACAGCACGGAGCCACCAGGAACAGGGGACATTGCACAGCACTCCTGTAGCTGGCGACCACAGGTAGGACTCTGGGGAGGGGATGCAGTGCCAGCCCCATGCTCTCCCACCCCTTTGAGCAGGGAGGGTGCTGGGCAATCAGGACCAGCCTTCCTCCTCAGGGCCCCATCCCCTGGAGGACTCTCCCCAGGCCCCAGCGGGGTGCAGGGGTTCACACCACCCCCAGTGCCACCTTCATGAGAGGATGTGTCACCCACGTGTGCCCAGCGGTGGGGAGGGGGTGGCTGCCACAAGCCAGGGGCTCACAGCATCTCTGCTCCTCAGTGCCACCACCCCAGGGGCACAGCATCAGCTCCTGCCTGGCCAGATTGACCACATCCAGGAGGAAGCCAGGCTCAGGAGCTGCCATCACCACCATCCCATGATGCCAGAGCCGGGCTGGCCCCAGCAGAGCACCCTGGTAGCCACTGCCATGGCGTGGAGCCACCGCGGGGGACACGACCCAGGACACTGCGGTGGTGACACCTGAGGACACGGGGCTGCACGTGCACGTGGTTTCCCTGCAAGGTGCTGGGGTGTCCTTGCCTCCCACTGCTTCCCCCAGGCCTGTCCCCTTCCCTGAGCACAGTGTAGGAGGAAGGAGAAGGAAAAGGGAGTGGGGGCAGAGCTGTGCCAGCTCCTCATGGTGACACAATGGCCATCCCCAAAGGGACTTTGTCACCACTGATCCTGCTCTTCCCCTGCTGGGTGAAGTCCTGGTGCTTTCTGCTCTGCAGGTGCCGTGTCTTGGCTCTGCTCCCCCTGGAGAAACACCCAGTTTGTGGAGCATCCTGGGGAGGAGCATGGGCAGTGAATCCTCCTCCCGTGGCCTCTGCAGTGGCCCCAGGAGCAGTCCCCATGTCCTCCCCAAGCAGCCACTCGGCCCCACACAGGGAGAAGGGCAGGGGGTGCAGTGGGCTGGGGGCTGAGGGCACACAGAGCTCATGGCAGGCGTTACAGCCTTGAACTCCAAACTGGAAAAGCATCCTCTTGGAGACCAGAGGAGCTCATGCTGTGGGAGGAGGTGACCCAAAGGGACATGGGGTAGAAGCTTTCCTGGGTGCCCTATCCTACCCTGTTTTTTGGGGCACAGTGTTCCTGCAGCCCTTGGAGCACTGCTCAGCCCCACGGAGAGGCAATGGGGAGGGGATGAGCTGTGGGCACCTTTCCTCTGCTCCAGGGTGGGTTTCCTCCTCCCTTGCACGTGCTTGGAGCTTGGTGCAGACCTGTCGTGGTCTCTGCTGGAGCCCTGCTCTTGCAGAGCTGCCTGGAGCCTTACCCAGACACTGGCAGTGATTCTTTCATCCCCTCCTTCTCTGCTTCTTCCAGCTTCTTTAGAGTCCTTTCGGCACTGCTGTGTCCTCCATGCACCCTGTCTCTCACCTTTCCCGGGGTGGGAAGTACATGTTGTGATGGGACACTCGCTGCTGCAGCCTTTGGTACCTCCCTGGCAGGGATCAGAGGGGCATATGCCTGCTGAACATTCCATTCAGAGACGGGTTTGTTACACCAGCTAAACCCTCCACTAACACCTTCCCAAATGTCAAAGCCTAAAAACGCCTCCTGCTCTCGTGAGCCAGAGCCCTGCTGCTGACAGGCCCGGCTCTGCATGCTGCCAATATTAACCTACTAACCTGCTGGGACCCCTGTGCCCTCCGTGGGGCTGCCACAGCCCCTGGCACACGGACTAACCCACTAACCAGCCCAGCGCATGCCCTACTAACCCACAGCAGCCCTGCCTCGTGCCACTAACCACGGCAGCAGCGCTGCCTTTAAAGGGGAACAGAAAAGCTGGAAAAGGGGTTTGGAAGCGCCAGGTGTCGGTGCCAGGCTGCACAGGCAGGGACAGGCAGGGGCAGGAGAGAGGACTGGCTGCCCAGAATGGGCAGGAGTGGTGCTGGGCAGCTCCTCCCGTGCAGGGTGCCCCTGCTCTGGCAGGAGAGGGGACCAGCAGCCCCAGTCCTGGGCAGGAGAGGGAACCAGCAGCTGCTGCTCTGGGCAGCAGAGTGGAGCAGCAGCCCCTGCTCAGCCAGAACAGGGGACCAGCAGCCCCTGCCCAGGCAGCATGAGGAGAGGAGAGGGTTTACTCCCCACATGCCCTGCCCAGCTCTGCCTGTGGAGCCTGTTGCTGACTAGGAGCCTAAAACGGTTTTATCAGCAGAAGCTTTTCAGTTCCTTTTTAAGCCAGTAGATCTCTGTTACTAACACATTCCTGAACTGAATTAAACAAACTAACCATTGCTGCTTTTCTCTTCATTTCTCTTCCAGTGTGTGTGTCCTCTAAGGCAGACCAGTGCCCTGCTTCTGTGACTAACCTGTACTTCTGTTCCCACTGCACTAATCCTCCCTGTTTCTCTCTTGCTACTAACAACTCTCTTTGCACTTTGCCTCTCGGGTGCTGTTTGCCATGACAAGTGACAGTGGCTCCTCCTGGACTTAACTCACCTGCAGCACCTGATTTTCTGTGCTGCTGAGCATCCCTGTCTCCCATTTGGTACCATGGCAAAGAAGATGCTCAAGCTGGGGCACTTTGAATATTTCCCTCTTGGCCCTTTTTCCAACAAGGAAAAGTGGCAATAGGACAGTACAAAGCCATTAATGGTGACCACTAACCGAATTTGCAAAGAGATTCAGCCACAGAGTGAAGCTACTGCCATGAGCCTGACTTGGGGCTCCCCTGAGGCCCCAGGTCACCTGTCATGGGGAATGTTCTCGTGCTGCTCCCAGCGCTGGTGCTCCTGGGCTCCTCTCTTCACCCCCTTTGTCTCTCCACAGTTGATCTTGTGCCTGGTGCATGTGGAAGCCGCTGCTGGCAGCGTGGCCCTGACTAACTCAGCTCTGTGTCACCGTGGCTCGGTCCCTGCAGGGTCCCCTGGCCCCAGCCAGGGCAGGGGTGGGCAGTGTGTGTCACAGTGGGCTCTGCCATCAGGTGTTGGAGCGCAGCTTTGCTTTCTGTCTGTCTGTCAGCCAGATGGATGTCCCAGGCCCCAGCAGAGATCCTGCCAGGGTGAAGGATCCAGGCTCTGCCTGCTGGTGTGGATTTGGCACACGGCAAGGCACTGACACGTTCAGGGCTGCCATGACCAGCCAAGCCCTGTGTGCCAGCAGGGGATGGTGGCCCTGTGCTGCTGGCAGGGACAGGCTGGCTCGTGAGAACATCTCCCAAAGGTCACGACAGCTCTGGCAGGGGATAGATCCAGGCAGGGCCCAGCTCTGGCTGCTCTCTCTTGGCTTAACCTCATGCTCACTGCTCCCATGTCAAGGGATTCCCAGACCAGCTGCTGTCCCTGGTGATGTCACTGTCCCCTCACAGCAGCTCTGGATGGAGTCTCCTGGGTGGCCCCAGGGCACTGCCACCTCCCCTGGCATCCCTGCTATGCACTAACCCCAGCCTGTCCCCTCAGCTGGGGGGTCTCTCTCAGGCTGGTGGGGTCTATTCCCCACCCAGCTCCGTATCTGTCCAACTTCCCACTAATCCCTCAATTCCCCTTCCTCCTCATGGCTGGCACCAGGATGGGTTTTTGGGCTGAAGCTCTTGTGTTTGATGGAAAGGGGAGACAGGGCACAGTGGGGAGCACAGGGACAGGAATGGGACAGGAGGACAAGCCAGGTCGGGCCCAGGGTGGGCAGGTTCAGGGCTCCTGCACAGCACAGGAGCACCACAAGCCCTGGGCTGGAGTTGTCAGAGCCCACCATTGTGAGGGACTCTCCTCCCTGCCCCACAGACCCCCCTTTCTGCTCCAGCAGCTCCCCTGTGCACAGGGGGACCTCCCCAGGTCACCCTGCACAGGCCCCTCAGTGGGGACAGGCCACCAGTGCCCATGGGTGGCTTCTCTCCCTTCAGAGCAGGGCAGGAGGGCAGAGAGGCTCCACCAAACAACCAGGTTGCTCCTTTGCTCTGCCCCTGCACCTCAGGGCTCCCTGTCCCTGCTCCCCAGTCCCCGTGGCTGGCAGGAGTGGATCTCTCTGTCTGTCCATCCCTCTTTGCTGGTGTCCCCAGAGCTGTCTGCAGAGAGGCAAAATGTGCAGAGCCTCTTTCAGCTGTGGTGGTGGACGTGGGGCCAGGGCACCCCAGCAGTGACACAGGCAGAGGAACAGCCCTGGGTGCCCTGTCCTGCCCAGGATGCTCCAGCCCAAGCTGCTCTGGGCTGCTCCTGCTCTGTGGGCACAGCCACGGTGGGGCTGGGCACTGGCCAGGAGTCCCATAAGTCACCACAGCCCCGAGGATGTCCCCACAGCCCCGAGGACGTCCCCACTGCCTGTAATGTCTACTGTGAACATGGCAAGTGTGCAACCACCTCGCTGTCTTCTGTCTTTGTGCAGTGTGGGGGAACCAAGCTGGGCTGGGGATGTGGGGGGGCCAGGACAGGTCGTTCTCACTGCGGCCACCTCGGCATCCTGCTGAGGGACCAGGGTCACCGGGGGTGTGACAGGACCGGAGGGGCCCTGGGGAGAAGGGGATTTGTGTCGGGCAGGGCAGGAGGGGCGCAGGAGGGTGGGCACCCCCGGGAACCCCCGAGAACCTCCAGGCACCCCCGGGAACCTCCGGGCACCCTCGGGAACCCCTGGCTAGTGGCGCTGGGTCACGGTGCCATTGCCCAGCGCGTTGAGCAGGGAGGACAGGGAGCCCAGGCTGCTTCCCAGACGGGACCGAGCCCGCAGTCCCGGGGCTGCGGGGGCTCTGGGGGGCTCGGGGCACTCGCCGGTACCGGGCCGGGCTGGGAGGACGGCGGCAGGTGGAGCTCGTGCTCCAGGAAAGCCACGGCCCGGCTGAGTCCCTGCAAGTGTCCAAAGCCAGGCAGGACGGGCTTGGAGCGATCTGGAATAGTGGGAAGTGTCCCTCCTGCCCGCGGCCGGGAAATGGAGCGGATGAGCTTTAAACTCCTTCATCACAAACCATTCTGCGATCCAGCCTGGAGACGATGGTCACAGCGAGCAGGACACGGCTCCTGCCCGCCTTTCTCCGACACCCCCGGCTGTGGGGAGGGGTCCCGGCTCCGTCCCCTCCCGGCTGCGCCCGGCGGAGCGGGGGATAGCAGCCGAACTGCCGAATTTATTTCCCCAGTTTATTTTTTATTTTGTGCCACAGCCCGTGTTGGCAGGGAATGTGCCGGAGCTGCGTAAATGATGTTCATTTACATCAAGTTGCGCCGCGGTTCCGTGAAATGGATCCGGGAGTTTTTTGGGCTCTCTGCCACACAGGGGCCCTGCGGGAAGGGCTTTGCAGGAGGGATCGTGAATGCCCCGAGCACCTTTCCCAAATGCCCCGGTGCTGGCCAGGGAGCTGCCGAGGGAGCCAGGGGAGCCGGCAGGAGCCAGCCCAGGGAGCAGGTCCGTGTCCTCAGCTCTGCCCAAGTCCCACACCGCTCTGCACGGGGAGCTTCAGTGTCTCTGCTCCCACTTCTACATTAAAAAACCCCACAGATCCTCCATTCCCCCCTCCTTTCCTTTCAGCCAGAATGCAAATGTAGCTGTGCTCACCACAGTCACACCTTATCCAGGTTTTTCTCAGATCCTGGAGTTTTATCCTGGGAAGCATCATGTGTTTGCTGTCCCCAGCATCTCACAGGGACACAACTGGTGTTTGGTCCACCTTAAGTGGGAAAACTCACTAGCTGTGGGCATCACCCCTGTCACACACTGTCCCTGTGGGAGAGCAGGTGCCCTGGGCAGCGTGGCTGCTCGTCTTGGACAAGGAAAAACCTCCTTAACTCCATCCATGCCCATCATCTCAACCCTCTTTTCTCCCAGCTGGCTCTGTCTGCTCCATATCTTGCAGCAAGCAGAGCCAAGAGTCACATGTGGAATCCTGAGCAAAGCTGGAGCCGAAGGCAGGACATCCTGGCACGTCTTGAAGCAATTAAAGTATCAGTTTCAGAGCTCTGAGTCTCCTTCCCTCTTCCACCCTGCAGAGCAAGGCAGGGGCTGGGGCTTGCTTGGGCACCAGGAGAAAGCTTTCACCTGACAGAGCGCAGGTTTAGATTGAGCATCAGGGGAAAATTCTGCCCTGTGAGCGTGGTGAAGCCCTGGCTGTGGTTTCCCCATCCTTGGAAGTGTCCAAGGCCAGGCTGGATGGGGCTTGGAGCAACCTGGGACAGTGGAAAGTGTCCCTCTCATGGCAGGGGTGGAAATGGATGGGCTTTAAGCTCCTTTCCAACCCAAACCATTCTGGGATTCCATGTCATGCCAAGGGGTGACAGATCCTGATTTCTCTGGGATCACCCACGTCTGGGCTGTTCCCTCCTCCAGGAGCAGCTCCAGGCCCGTGCTGCCACACTCTCATTAATATGTGGGATTGCGAGGTGATCCATAATTAGATGCTAACTGAGTTTTCTCTAAGTTGGGTGAGGGAAGGTCACCAAGGTAGGACTGGAGTCAGCTTATTGTTATTATCAATCAATAACCTATTTATTTTCCAACATTCCTATTAACCTCTGCGAGCCGCTCGCTGTTTCCCTATGAAAGGACTGTGCTGCTGCTTTGCTGACTGGACAACTCTGATTGAAAATGGAGCAGTGACCCGACCCCAAAAGCAGAATCCAATTAAAATCATTTTCATTTGTAGATTAATATCTTTTAACATGTTCTACATCCCTTGCTTCAGCATTTCACACAAGAGCTGCCGCCTGGTTACATGAATGACCGTATCAGTGGTGCCATAAGAAAATAATTGCAATTAATTAGACATGGAGACAATTAGGACTGTCCTTTTCCAGGACTGAGGGACAGTGCCCAGCTGTGATGTGCCACCACGATGGTGGCAGTGACTTGTGGCTGGTGGGACAGAGCTGCTGTGCTTGGGGCAAAGAGAGGGATGGGAGGTCTCAGTGTTTGGCTCCTTGTGCCCCTGTCCAAGCACCAGCCTGGAAAGGAAGGTGGATGAGGGCTCCTGGTGGTCCATCCTGTGCTGATGGAAGAGGTCCCAAACACATCACATCATGGTGGCTCCCATCCTTGTCCCCTCCCAGAGCCTGGTGCTGGGCATTGCTGAGCGCAGGAATTGCCTGATGCAGCTCGGTCTCGAGGTAAAGTCTATTATTAATAACGTGACTTTGATAATAAAAAGATTAAAATTAGGTTTATGGTTTGCCGACTGCCCTTTCCACGCTGCAATCATCCCTCATCCCTATTCATGAGCCTCTCATTAGTAACCACTGCTTACAAGGCGGCTAAACAGCCCAACCCTTCAGCAGCCACCATCTCCTTAACTGCTTAACTTGCTCGCTGATTACCAACATCAAATTAACTCTGCAGAACGGATCTAATAAGCTTCCCGGTGGCTTCAAACCTCCTTGAAAATTGCTCTGATGTCTCCATGGGGCCCTATTAAAAAAAATCCTTCCCCAGCGAGTGTAGTAGGGAGCGCACGGGGCTGCGGCCGAGGTGCCCAGCCCTGCCCGGTGCCCGGTGCCCGGGGCATTCCCGGGTGTCCCCGCCGTGCCCAGCGGAGCAGCCCCGCTCCCTGTGGTGCCTTTGCACTGTTTGAACTGATGAGCTGTTTTCCCTGATCCTTCATTAAACACTCCAAGACTTAATTTCACTATTTGGTAGCTCGGGGGTTGTGTAACAAAAGAATAAATAAGAACGACCTTTCCATTTAATTACTTTTTTTTTTTTAGATGTGGGAAATGCCTCGGCTCTCTGGCAGAGGGTGTGTGGGAGTCTGATGTGTTTAGGGGTGATGGGAGCAGCCTGATGTTGCTGGCACAGGTCTGGGCCAGGTTTGGGGACACCCCACAGTGCTGGGGACAGCGCAGTGCCACGGAGGACATGCCATGGGCTGGGAACGACACTCGGCACAGAGCACGGGGTGGCTCCCCGGCAATTAACTCTGCCGAGTGTGTCAGCAGCGGCCGTGGCCATGCGGAGGAACGCCAGGGAGCGAGGGAGCCTTCATCCCTCATTGCCATGGCAACCGTGCGCAGGGATGGAGAGCTGAGGGGCCTGGGGGATGCAGCCCTCCTGGCACACGGACCCCCCTGCGGGGGCGGCTGCTGAGACACCCCCAAAACCCCTCCTGGGATAGGGATGGATGGGCTGCACTCTCTGGGATGTCAAGAGCTTCCATTAGCCTGCCCCAGCCCGGCTGGCCTCAGAACGCCCTGGGTACAGCCAGGTGGGATGGAGATCCATCCTTGGGACAGCAGGCAGGGCTGGCTGCATCCCCTTCTCATGGGAGAGGAGTGCAAGGTGCCAGGCTGGGCCCCCAGCCCCTGTGCCATGGCCCCTCACCCCTGCACTGAGCCCCCTGCTCTGCCTGGTGCTGATCAGAGCTGGGTGGCTGCAAATTCCCACATCCAGCCCGTATTTCCTGCCTGCTGGAGAGAGTGTCATGCAGCAGGCACAGACAGGGGAGATTTAGTAGACAGCAGGTGGAGAATTTGTGTGCAGGCTCCCTGCTTGGTGCCACCAGGGGCTGGGAGCGGGAGGAGTTGCTGGCACTGTGTCCCCTGGCCCTATGTGTCCCTGAATGAGGGACATGGATCTGCCACTCAGTCCTGAGCCCTGGAACCCAGCCCTGGGGTTTGGTCCAGTGTCCAGAGCCAGCAGTGTTCCCCTGTGTGGTTAGAGGGGTCAGGGACCAGGCTGTGTCCATCTCCTGCCCCAGAGTGGGCAGAGGATGCTGTGGGTCTGCTGCACAAAACACCAGCCCTGCAGCATCCCTGTCCTGCAGCATCCCTGTCCTGCAGCATCCCTGTCCTGCAGCATCCCTGTCCCACTCCATCCCTGTCCTGCAGCATCCCTGTCCTGCTCCATCAGTGTCCTACATCATCCCTGTCCCACATCATCCCAGCCCTGCACCATCCCTGTCCCACTCCATCCCTGTCCTACACCATCCCTGTCCTACATCATCCGTGTCTCACTCCATCCCTGTCCCACTCCATCCCTTCCCACGCCATCCCATCCAGAGCTGCTGTGCAGGATGGCCTGAGCTGCAGGGCAGGCAGGGAGCTGTGCACACAGGCTGGGGCAGGGGCACAAGGCCACTGCTGCTGAGCAGCTGAGGAAGGAGATCCTCAGCCTTGTGCCCAGCCAGAGGAGCCCTTCCCACCCAGCCCCAGCCCAGCTCAGAGTGGGGCACCTCGGGAAGGTAGAAGCCATTCTACACCCTGATCCCTCGATTCCACATCCCTCACCCACAACTCCCTCCCTGCATATTCTCCCCAGATTCAGGCTGATGTTAATAATGGCTCATTTCAAGCTTTCAGCCTACTTTCTCTGAAGAAAATATTTATCCTATGCTCCATTTTCCATTTCTTTTCAATTACCCAGGGCGGATCACCGCCCCACAACTCTCCTCTTTAGCCATGAACACAAATCCTATTGCCTTTTCTCTTTCCGTGTATTTGCCCTTTGATTTAAGCTGCATTTTCTCCTGTTTTCATCAGTTCTGGCCCTCTCCTGCTGTATATCTCCCTGTTTATCTACTTTCCAAAGGCCTCCCCCTATTTCTCCAGCCTGGATCAATACAGCTGCAGAGCCGACTGGCAGCTCCTTGCTGCTGCTGCCTGTAGTTTTTCTTAGGGGACTTGTCCAGTATTTCTTGTTAAGCTTCTGTCTCAGCTTGTTCCATTTCTCATTAGGTTTTAGCACTGGCATTGTAGTATTTCTTGCATTTCCATGCTGCCCAGCGGATCTCTTGGAATTCTTAATGGCCAGGCTGAAATCTTCCTCTTCAGTGGGCTCCCGGGTCCTCCCCAGCACGCTGGAAGTGTTGAGCAGCAAGACACTCAGGTTTTCAGGTGGAGAAAAGAATTTCTCTGGCTCCAAGCTGGGCCAGGAGTTTTTCTTACAAAAGGGGTGATGGGGATTGTTTGCATTTTACAGCAGTTTTTCCAGGGGATTCATTTCCAGGGGGTGTTGTGGGTGGCAGTGCCAGAGGGTGTGGGAAGGATGGGATGGCTGGAAGGGCAGAATGTGGCAGCCCCCCAAAAACCCCTCTGTGTCCCTAAAAACCCAAACCCTTCCATCCCTGCCTGGCAGCACGCATCCTCACTATTCCAAAAATTTTTATTTTTTTCCATCCACATCCCTCCCAGAATTTTCCTTCCAAGAGAAAAGCTGCTGTTAGAAGCCAGCCCAGCTTTGCAGCTGTCAGGAGCCAGCAGATGTATTGCTCTCATGGCTGCATCCCTGAGTATTAAACACGACGTGCAGCCGCCACCACGCAATATTTCCTGGGATGCCACAGCACTGCAGGAGCCAGGCAGTGTCCTTTAAAATCAAACCAATTTTTCCTGTCTCCTCCACAGAATAGTTTTATTTATCTGCACTCCACCAGCTGTTACTGCAGGTTAACCAAAGGTTGTAAAAACATTTTCTAGCACCCTTAACTTTGTTATTGAAATTATTCATCTTGGTTGGAGGGGTTTTCCTTATCAGATTGGGGTAAAACAGGGAAATCTGGCCTTTCCCTGCCTTGTAGAGCACTCTGCCTCTGGAGCTTGGAGTTTTCCCAAGGCCATGGAGTTGCTTCACACTGTCTGGGAGGGATGGAGATTCCAGGGATGGGTATTGTGGGATGGAGATTGCGGGGATGGGGATTGCAGGAATTGGGGATTGCAGGGACTGGGGATTGAGGGATGGGAATTGCAGGAATCAGGGATTGCAGGGATGAGGATTTAATAACAATTAAATGCAAAAAAAAAAAAAAAAAAAAAAAAAAAAAAAAAAAAAAAGGTCAAATAAAGCTGTTTGGGAGCTGCTCTGTGATGGACACCATCCACATCAATCAAGGGGAAATACATCACTGGAACTCGTGCTCAGGTGTCCAGAGCTGCCCAGACCCTCGTTACCTCCCTGTTAATGGGGACAGTGATGACATTGTGGGGGATGTGGAGGGGGAGTCACAGCTCTGACACATCCTGGGGACAGCACAGCCAGGTGGGCAGAGGGACCAGGGGACAGGAAGTGGCTGGAGGTGTCCCACCCACGCATGGAACATCCTGCTGCTTGTACTTCTCTGTAACCCACCCACCAATCCCAGGGCTGACAGAGATGTATTTTTAGCTGCTGCAGCACAATTAAGTCTTCTCGTTAGTCTCAGGAGGAGAAGGAGGCTGTTGGTTTACTTGCAAATGCTTGAGGTAATTCTCTAATGGCTCCTCCACCATTACACAGACACTGTTTTCCATCTCTTATCATATGTAATCCCTAATGATTCCTCCGTTATGTCCTGTTTTATTAAAGCACCATTGAACTATAGCCTATTGATTTAGATTTCACAGACAATTGAAATTTAAATTGACTCCAAATTGAATGTCTCCATGCAATCTGTGTTCTGCACTAAAGATAGATAAAATGCTTCTATTTTTGATAACAACTTATAGCGGAGGCACATTTTAATTTCAGGGAGCGCAGAAGGGCGTCAGGATTTCCATGACAATGGCAGGTGGCAGCAGGTTCCTGACCCCTCTGGGCACTTGCTGTCCCATGGGGCTGGGAGGGGGCAGCAGGGCAGCGTGCATGTGGTCATTTGTGCTGGATTTAGAGAAAAACGGGACTTAATGCCATGAGGGTTGTGGCTGGGGAATTCCTGGAGGGCTTTTGGCTTCCTGAGCACCAGCTGAGCCACCTGTGCTGGCTGCTCAAGGTGCCAGTGGGTGCTTGGCCGCTGGGATTTTCATAAATCGCAGAACCATGGAATTCCAGACTGGGTTGGAAAGGATCTTGAAGCCCATCTCATTCCAGTCCTTGCTTGGGGCCAGGCTGAGGGGTCTCAGGGGATGCTCTAGCCCCTCACATTCCTGTCCCCAGGCAGGAGCTGGCAGGGCTGTGGCGATCACCCTTCCTGTATCCATCAGCCAATAATCAGCTCATTGCAGGGCAGAACGATCTCTGCTGGCATTGGGGTCGGCTCTAACACAGACATTATTCCCAGCAGGAGCAGAGCTGGTGGCAGATCACAGCCTGCAACTCTTGGTTATTCACTCCAGAGCTCCTGGCAGGTGGAGGAGTGGAGTGTGGAGCTGCAGGGATGGGCACACTCACCCTGTGCTCCGAGGGGACAGCCAGGGATGGGGACAGGGAGTGGGGAGTCACCCTGCCAGCTCTGGGCACAGCTCCTGTGTGCTCCTGCCAGGTCTCTGCACCCACACAGCCGCATTTAACCTTTAATTTGATGAATAAAACATGGAAGACATTTGGAGTCCAGCAGGGTTTTCCCCTCTGGTGCCATGTTCTGACTGCAGGCTCCGCGTTGGTTCTGCTCTCCATGTGCTTGATTCTTGAGAGTGTCCTGAGCAGGGCCAGCAGCTGGATTGATGATCCTTGTGGGTCCCTTCCAACTCCAGCTATTAGGGAAAAATCCTTCCCTGTGAGGGTGTGAGGCACAGGCTGCCCAGAGAAATGCTCAAGGCCAGGTTGGACAGGGCTTGGACCAGCCTGGGATAGTGGAATGTGTCCTTGACCATGGCAGTGGGGTGGAACTGGATGAGTTTAAGGCCCTTTCCAATCCAAACCATTCCAGGATTTCCCAGCCATCAGGGCTGTGTGTGGGACTCCCCACTCCAGGGGTGGAGAAACCTAAAAAAACCCTGCTGGGCATTGGTGCTGCCCACCTGGAAGGACAAAACCTGACCAGACACCTCTGCTGAAACCCACCTGCCTTTGAAACCCACCTAAATTCCTACAACCAGAGCTGTCACCCAGTTTCTCAGGGCACTTTGGTTTTCTCCGAATGATAGACAGTAATTAAAACTCAGCTAATAACCTTCTCACTCCTGACATTTCTACAGGGGTTTTCTTCACCATTATCTACATATAGATTAAAAATTGTAATTGGACCAGAGATAGGGTTAGAAAAATCCACCCCCTTCCCACTGATCGTTTGCTGCTGAGTGACACTTGGAAATTTTATTTAATCTGAGGAAAATTGAGTTGAACTCCAGTAAAAGTTGAGTTAACGTGAAGTACCTGCGTTGGGTAAGAAATGCTCTTGGCTGAGGGATGAAAGAAAAGGGGTGGAGCAGCAACAGGGATCATATTGATGTTTTCATACCAAAAAGAGTAAAAAAAATGGAAGAATTGATGATGTTGGCAGCACCAGGTGCTTTAAAGATTCATTGGGAGCAATCAGGCAAGCTGAGAATTAATCCAGCAATTCCCAATCTCTTGCCATCCTGTCCCATGGTTGATGTTTTTCTGGAATGCCCAGCTGCCCCCTGGGCATCCCAGGAAAGCAAAGCTCCTGTGAATTCCATCCTTGCACCTATCCCAACCCCACAATGACTACAGACACTTAATTATGACCTCAATAATTATTATACCACGGAATTAGTAATGGGATAATGACAGCATTTATTGGAAGCGGTGACATATTAACTAAGTGGGGCAGTATTAATTGCAATGGTGAATTATTCTCATTGCCACTATTTCAATTCTTGTTTTGTCACTATTACGTTTATGACAGCAATAATTACATCTCTAAAATACTCATTATTGGGAGATATACAGAATAAGTCAGGATAAATGCGGCAATTAAGGGATAATGCTCCTGGTGGGGAGTTGAGGAGCAAGAAATATCTTTCTAGGTTGGTTTTAAGGGCTCTCCTGATGGAGATGACCTTTCACAGGATGAAGGCTTGGCACAGGGAAACATCCTTGTTGGCACAGGGATGGCACTTGTTTTTCTAGGGTATTCATTTCCAGGGGGTGTTGTGGGTGGCAGTGCCAGAGGGTGAGGGAAGGATGGAATGGCTGGAAGGGCAGAATGTGGCAGCGCCCCAAAAACCCCTCTGTGCCCCTAAGAACCCAAACCGCTCCATCCCTGCTTGGCAGCACGCATCCTCACTATTCCAAAAGGTTTTTTTCCATCCACATCCTTCCCAAGAGCCCAGAAAGGCCTCAGCTCCTGGAGATGGCTCTAGCTAGGATGTCTGGAGGTGTTTCCATGAGCAGGGGGGCCAGAGGTGCCAGTCTGGGGATCCCTGTGAGCTGAGGTGCCTGGGAAAGGTCGTCAGGATCACCGGGATCATCAGGATCATCAGGATCAAATCCAGCCACCAGCCCAGGCACATCCCCCTGCTCACCACTAAGCTGTGTCCCCACATCCAACAGGTTTTCTGAACACCTCCAGGGATGGGGACACCACCCTCTTCCGATGCCTGAGCACCTTTCCCATGAAGAAATCCTTCCTGAGGCTGTCTCCTCTTCTCCTGTCATTTGTTGCTCAGGAGAAGAGCTCGACCAACCCAGAGAGTTGTAGAGAGTAAAAAGATCTCCCCTTGACCAACCCAGAGAATTGTAGAGAGCAAAAAGATCTCCTCTTGGCCAACCCAGAGAATTGTAGAGAGCAAAAAGATCTCCCCTTGACCAACCCAGAGAATTGTAGAGAGCAAAAAGATCTCCCCTTGACCAACCCAGAGAGTTGTAGAGAGCAAAAAGATCTCCCCTTGACCAACCCAGAGAATTGTAGAGAATAAAAAGATCTTCCCTTGACCAACCCAGAGAGTTGTAGAGAGCAAAAAGATCTCCCCCTCTACAGTCCGTGCTGCTTCTCCACCGAATTTCTGCTGTGCTTATCTCCACGAGCCAGAACAAGGATGCTTGTCCCGGATAGCGTCCAGCCACATCCGCGCTATTCCGAGCGATCCCTGGCTGGCTCTCGGGGCTGCAGCCACAGACAGCAGTCCTGCTGCTCTGCCTTGCCCAGGTGTCGCGGTGTGTCCCCACACGGTGTCCCTGTTCCCCCGCGGCACGGCCCCGCCAGCGCCGCCATCCATCAGCGCCGCTCCTCCCGCAGACAATGAGCGAGCATCGGGCTGTTCGGGAGCGCCACTTTGTTGTTTGTACAAAGGAGTTGGGCTGTTAACACGTGTAAGGTAATGGGATCCCCCCCGGCTGCGCGGGGCTCTGCCTGATGGATTACCCACCCCATTCATCTAAATTATGTCACGGGCAATGAGCAACTTGCTTCGTCTGCCCAAAGCCACGGCCGGGGTGGCAGCGCTGACACGCGCTGGTGCTCACGGTCACCGCGGGACAGCCCTGTCCCCATAGGGGTCACATCCCGGGGCGCAGGGCTGGTCCAGACCCCAATGAGGGGATGCTGGAGTGGGTCTGGGCAGGGTGGGGGGCATGGGTCCTGCCCTGGCTCTGCCACAGAGTCCCCGTGGTTTTCTAGGCATTCCAGAGCCCAAAGCAGTTTATAGAAGAGATGGAGAGTGGCGTGGGCAGGTAGCGATGGGAAAAGAGGGAATGGTTTGAAACTAAAAGAGGAAATGGTTTGAAACTAAAAGAGGAGAGGTTTCGATTTGGTGTTGGGAAGGTGTTCAGAGGGCAGCAAGGGCCTGGCACAGGTTGCCCAGAGAAGCTGTGGCTGCCACATCCTTGGAAGTGCTCAAGGCCAGGCTGGGCAGAGCTTGGAGTAAATTAATCTAGTGCAAGGTGAAGAATTTCTTCCTCTCAGTGGAGAATTTCTTGCTCTCGCCCACGTCAGCTCCCAGCTGCACAGAATCCCCAGGGATCACACCAGTGACAGCAAATTGGGTCCATCCCTGCTCACACGTCCCACGCTGGGGCTCACCCAAAGGAAGAATCAAACTGGCTTATTTTAGAGATGAAGAAAGGAAGGAGAGAAGGGAGAGAACCCAATTTTCCTCCCAATTTGGTGCCACACTGACGCCTGGAGATGGTGTCTAATTTGACAAGGCCCTTGGTCCTGCAGTGATGGTGTTTGACTAATGACAGGATGAACTCTCTGTCGGTGCTGCCTGCACTGGAATAGCCCTGGGCAATCACCCAGCCACATGCTCCAAATGTGGCAAAGGAAATTGTCTAATAAAGTGATAAAGTGAGGGACTCACTAAATGATTTGTCTTTTAACTATTGTAATGGAGTTTTTTTTTCAACATTGTTTTATGTTGGAATGCAAAAAATTATTACAAGTAATTAGAGTCATTTTGATTCAAATCTCTGCTTGGGCTTGACATATTTTGCATACTTCCACCCCATATAACAAGTCAGCTCATAAAAATGCAGGCAGCTCAGAGCGTGGCGGCTCAGGGGTTGTCTGAAGCACCGTCAGATGCCTTTGCCTCAGCGAGGGGAGGGAGGGGGGCATGCAGCACCACGTAAATTTATTTTGTCTCATTAGGGAGCAAGGAAGAAGCGAGTTCTGCATCGCCATGGATCTGCAGCGTCACGGCTCCCCTGGCACCAGCACAGCTCAGGGCAGCACGGGCATGGCTCCTGCTGAGGCTCCCTGGGCACCCACAGCCCCAGGAACCAGCCTGGGAGGGGAAGGTTGGGTGTTTCATCCTGATCCTCCAGCATCCTGAGTGTGCACAGGCACTGGGAGGCTCTGAGCAGGGATTTATCCACCCTGCCTGAAGCAGCAGTGTTTGAGCACAAAATCTTGGATCTTGGGGCTGCTTGACAGGAGCCCCTTTTCTTCCCTGGGGTGATCATGGGCTCATCAGAATTGTAATAATGGATGGAGTCACAGGCAGGCTGTGGCACAGATCAGCCTGGCACACACAGCATGCCACAGCCACTGCACCCAGGGTACCACTGCCCATGGCACTGGCCAGGAGGGTTCGTCCAGGGAAGAGGGAGAGCTCGGGAATCACAGTGACTTTCTGAAGCCTCTTCAGGAACAGTTTAGCTCACGGCAGGGCCACCTCTACATGTACCAGGAACAGATTGGTTCTACCCCAGCAGCCAGGTCTGTGCTGTTCCCTGTGCCCCAGTTCCCACCTGGCTCTGGCACAGCTCTGGGCCGTGCCCTCCTGCCCAACACAGCCTGCACCAACCACAGCTGAGCTCCACATTCCTGAGGTGTCACAGGCACAGCAGCAGCAGCAGCAATGGTCTCAGTCCCAGAGGACTGGGAGGCCAGACAGGAACACTCAGTGCCACACTCTGTGCCAGGCTCAGTACCAGGCTGTCAGACTTAGCCATCAGATGCTGGGAAACCCCTGAGGATGGCTGAGTGGCTGCAAGGTGCTCATGCTGGGACTGCTGGGGCTGCTTGGACCCCCAGACCATGCCAGAGAGGAGATGGTGCCATCCAGCTGGGTGCAAATCCTGCTTGGATCCCCAGACTGTGCCAGAGAGGAGATGGTGCCATGCAGCTGGGTCCAAATCCTGCTTGGATCCCCAGGAATCTTCCAGAGAGGAGATGGTGCCATCCAGCTGGGTCCAAATCCTGCTTGGACCCCCAGACTGTGCCAGAGAGGAGATGGTGCCATCCAGCTGGGTCCAAACCCTGCTTGGAACCCCAGATGGTGCCAGAGAGGAGTGTGGGTCCTGCCTGTCCCCCGTGGAGGGACCATGCCATTCTGACAGCACCGTAGATCTGCTGGTGACAATCAGATGGGATCTTTTACCCACCACTTTATGTATCTCACCCTGTACACAGCATCTCAATACCAGATCTTATTCTTTCTATTTGTCTTGTTTGAAAGCCCCTGTGTAAGAGAGACAATTTTTTAACTGTAAGATGGATTGCCTGGAGCTGTGCGACAGCAGCGACGGGAGGCAGGGGATGATGGATAACGTACAAATGATTAGAGGACAGGCCGCACAAATTCAGGTGGAGAAAAAACCCTTCCCGGCAATGTCACAGCTCCCTCCCCTCTGGTCAGTGCTGGCACAAACCCCTGGCAGTGCCCACAGCTCCTTTTTTGCAGAGCTGGGAGGTCTGACAGAGCTGCAGCAGGTGTGGTGCTGGAGCTGCCGGATCCCTCCAGCCTCCCCACGGAGCAAGGGCACAGGCAGCTCTGCCCAGGGCTTCACCCCCAGCTCAGCCTGCTCCCAGGGCAGTGTCAGGCTGGGAGGATGATGAGTGCCACAGACAGGGGGCAGGGGAAGCTGGAGGGAGAGCTTTGCAGCCAGACATGCCAAAGCCCAAGCCCTTTTCCAAAGAGGATGCTCCGAGCTGCCTCTCTGGCTACCAGGGCTGGGCTAAAGCAGGATCTCACCCTCGGGTCACCCTGCCATGCTGTGTCCCCAGCCTTGTGGCACTGCCAGGCTGTGGGACAGCCCTGACACCTCAGCAGAGGATCCTCAGGGGCCGAGGAGGGTGTTGGCACAGTGCTGGCACTGCCACTGCCCGGGGACACGGAGGCAGCCCTCGCTGCCAGCAGAGCTGTGCTGGGCTCAGAGCTGCCTCCACAGTCTCATTAATCCTGATTTACAGGCGGAGGCAGCAGCCCAGGGCCCTCCTTACAGGCTGCCCAGGCTGATGTGCCCGAGAGGAGGCCACTCTGAATGATTCAGATCCGCACGGGAAGGGAAGCAGGAGCTGTAGCAGTGGCGTGGCACTGTCCCAGCTGCACTCTGGGTGCCAGCAGAGTGCCAGGCACAGTCCCTCCCACACCGGGGGGAGCAGCATGGCACTGTCCTGAGCCCTGCTGCCCGGCAGGGACACACACAGTGTCACCACTGCCAGCCAAGCCCCAGGGCGCCCGAGGCTCTCAGCGCAAGGGTGGAGCTCCCCCTCCATCTGCTCACCCAATACAGATGCTAGCACCTCTATTACACCTCTGTTCAGCTATTTTTCAACTTAAAGGGCTAATAATGCCTTAATAAAACTCTTTAATTACAGAAAATGTCCTTTATTAAACATAATCACCATATGGTTGTAAAGTACTTATGGCCACATCCGTTACCTGGGAAAGCGAAGCTTCTCCGGTGGCACCGGCACTGGCAGGGTGTGCTTAATTTATCCTACAGCACCCATCACCCATGTTCGTGCTCTGAAGATCAGAGGAGTTTGTCACGATCAAGAGGAGTGGAAACCTTTGCCTGTGCCGTGTCTCTGCCTCCTGAGCCACTTTTCTCCCTGTGGTGGCCTCGGGCTGTGGTCACATGGCAGCTCCAGACCCACAGCAGGGTCCTGCAGCCCCGGGGGTTGGGATCAGCTCCCTGCGGACTGGCCAGGCACGGGGACACCTGTTTGGTGGCAGGTGCTGGTGCCCGAACCCATTCCCAGCTCCCTGCGGACTGGCCAGGCACTGAGACACCCGTTTGGTGGCAGGTGCTGGTGCCCGAGCCCCTTCCCGGCACCCCGGAGCACAGATCCCGATGAATCCATCACATGGGGACGCATTTTCCAGAGCTGCTGAATCGCGGACTCCAAAGCAATTAGCAAAAGTAATGAACTTCAGTGCTGCGGCTTTGAGGGCAGCCATTAACCCCTTCTCAGTGCAGGGTGTCAGGGAGCAGTGCAGGATGTCAGAGATCCATTCAGGCTGTCAGGGATCCATTCAGGGTGTCAGGGATCAGTTCAGGGTATCAGGGATCCGTTCAGGGTTCCAGGGATCCGTTCTGGGTGTCAGGGATCAGGGCAGGGTGTCAGGGATGTGTTCAGCGTGTCAGGCATCAGCTCAGGGTATCAAGGATCAGTGCAGGGTGTCAGGGATGTGCTCAGGGTGTCAGGGATTCATGCAGGGTGTCAGGGATCAATTTAGGAAGTCAGGGATCATTTCAGGGTGTCAGGGATCCATTCAGGGTATCAGGAATCAGTTCAGGATATCAAGGATAAGTTCAGGGTGTCAGGGATGTGTTCAGGGCATCAGGGATCAGCACAGGATGTCAGGGATCAGTTCAGGGTGCCAGGGATCAGCTCAGGGTGTCAGGGATCAATTCAGGATGTCAGAGATCAGTTCAGGGTGTCAGGGATCTCTGCTGCCTGGACAGGACCATGTTCTGCTTCATGGACTCATTTAATCCTGCAGCACACAGGAACTGATCACTTTGTGCAGGAGCAGCACACCACAGACACAAAGAGAAGTCTCTCCCCAGGCAGCTCTGGTGGTGCTGGAGACCCAGATGGGCCATGGGGGAGGTTTGCTGAAGACAAAGGGGCTGCAGGGACACCTTTGCACCCCTTGTCCTCACTGAAGACTTGGTGCAAAGCTGGAGGAGAAGGAATTGCACTCATTTTTCAGCTGCCGCAATTTTACGTGTAATTAAGTTTATTAATTGTGTATATTAGTGATGAAATGGAGACACATGACTGTGGGAGCCCGCCCCAGCAGGCATCCATCTCCCAGGCATCTCCCAGACCCTCTCGCAGAGGAACTGGAGCTCTGTCACACCATCTGCTGAGGGATCCAGCCAGCCCCGGGGTCACCCCACTGCCCTGCCCTGTCCTGGAGCAGGTGGGTGCTGCTGCTCCTAGAGCTTGTGCAAATGGGCCCCAGAAATGCTGCTTGTGGGGTTTAGGGTGGGGCTGGGGGCTGTTTGGAGCAGATCCAGGAGTAGCAGAACCCATCCAACCTGGCCTTGGACACTTCCAGGGGTGGAGCAGCCACAGCTTCTCTGGGCACCCTGTGCCAGACACTGAGGACGAGAGAGATGCTGCAAATGTGGGTGGGTGGGGAGATGGACAGACTGAGGCACTCAAAGGAAAAACACCTCTGATCATTATTCATTATAAACACACACAATCTGCTAATTGCTGCATTAACCCCGCAGCCCCTCTGCCCGGTTTGTGTCTCAGCTCATCCCCAACATCACCTCCTGTTCAGTGCAGCTGTCCCCTGGGGTCAGGGGACCAGCAGGGACATGGCAGAGGCCAGGCTGAGCACAGGAGACTCCTCTGGCAGGTTTCTCCCTCGCGGGGCTTCAGGTCTATTAAAGATTTGCTGATTCTCATGGCCCTGGGTGCAGCCAGAGGCTGAAAACTCCTCATTTCCCCGCTCCACAACCCTGTGCAGTGATGAGCCTCTCGTGTAGGTGCTGCCTCTGCCTTTTGTCCTGATTGGATTTAGGTTTTGCCACCAGGAAAAAAAATCCAAGGGACAGAGTGCTGGAGCACAGACGCTCTAAACCCTGCCCTGGGTTTGCTCCTGATTTGCACTGACGGGCTCTGGTGCTGCTGCCCCCCTCCCAAAGCAGCACAGGCTCAGTTGGAACACAGCTCAGGAACAAATGGACACACACACCCCTCTGTGGGTGTCTGCTGATGTGTGAAAATGGCCATTTGCAGGAAAAAAATCATGCCCTGCCCTTAATGTTTGCATCCTCACCTTCCATCCCAGGCCAGGGGCGCTGGGGATTGGCGCCTTCCCAAGCTCATCTGCCTTTGTCTGCAGCCTGAGCAGCCCCAGAGTGCAGCCCCACAGCTCCCTGGGGCTGGGGTTAGTCCCAACCAGGCACCTCAGTCACTCTTTCCATGACGTACATTTTTTTGGGAACATCTGGTTAACATTTTCCAAATGAAAAGAGCTCTTCTTTGCTGAAAAAAATGGCTTCTTTCCTCTTCTCAAAATTGCTGAGATATGTGAAAAATTGTCCTTTTTTTATAGCTTCCCTGAGGCATTCTGTCCTTAACCTGCTTTCCTGAAGGAACCTGTCTGCAGAACCTGACATTAGGGTCCCTCCCAAGAAACACCATCCCTGGACAGCACCCACAGGATCAGCCTCTGCCTGCAGACACCCAGAAAAGTGGGGCAGGGCTTTTTTCTGAGGGTCTCCTCTTTGGGGTCACCCTCCTTGTCCCTGTGAGGGGACACAACTGCGGTGTGACTCCCAGCCCCAGGAGCTGTGTCCCCATTCCAGCAGGGGCCTGGAGCTGTTCCCCACTGCAAGGCCAGTGCTGGGAGGTTTTCAGGCCCTGTGGTTTGCAGGGATGGGGTGAGACCTTCATCCCACAGGTCCCACATCCTTGTCCCCATGGGAGCCCAGCCTGGCTGTGGCCACCCAGGCTAATGGCATTCTAAAGCTTTCTATGGAGGGGAGAGTTTGCATTATTTTTCCCCCTTCAAATCTCCATCCCTCGGATTTGATCGGGCCCTCTGGGGACCAGGATGCCGTTTGATCTCATTTTGTGTTCCATTTCTGATGTTACACCTTGTCATGGTGTATTAAGTGCCATCAAGCTCCGTAACGCGGTGACACAAGAACCTGATGCTACATGATCGACAAAAACACGCCGGTCCCCGGAGAGCTGCTGACACTGTCAGCTCCAGCTCGCTCCCACCCCGTGCCAGGCACAGACCCCCTTCCCTGGCAGCTCTGCCGTGGAGCAGGGGAGCGGAATTCCATTAAACCTCATCTCCTGGAGCCTGACACCTGCAGAAAATGAGGCCCCAATTAGCAGCAGGACCCGTATGCAGAGGTGCTGTGAGGCTGTGCAGGACCTGCCTGTTTGCAGGAAAAACCTTCAGGAGCTGCAAATTCTGGAGAAAACCCTAAAAGAGGGGTTCACACCGAGCTAGAGCCCTGCTGAGGGTGGGATATTTGGCACAACAGCCCGAATGGGACGAGGGGAGGACCAGCAGGTGATGCTCAGGGTGTGCTGGGCTGGAGGGCATCACCCCCCGCCCTCCTCTGCTGCTGCTTGGGGGATCCTTGCTGGTTTAATCCGCAGTTATTTCCCTTATTTCCCTCTGCCGGCTTCCCTGACAATCGCTAATGTGCGAATTGACTGATTTTCATGGTAATATGCTAAACAAGTGGCTCTTTCTCTCCGCAGCGATCCGGCGGCTCTGCCAGAGCCCGGTGATAGACTCGGTGCACAATACCCTGATGCAGGGAATGTGGCGTGCCAAAGTAATTCCGAGTGAAATCCCGGGGGATTTATGTCAAGGACAAAATAGTGTATCCCATGGGTAAATATAGTTAGCACAGCTGCAAAACAGAATTTATTTCTTGTTTGCGATATCATTTGTAAAGTATGGCATAGGGGAAGCTTTAAAAATGAAATTATAGCAGGCAATAAAAAAAGCTCATAGCACTGTATTCAAATTATGCAACAGTAATATGCCGAGTTCATAAATAAACATCTCTTATTAACCCTTCTCATAACAAAGTGGTGTTTTTTCCCTGGAAAAAAAAAACCAGAGTGAAAAAGCATCAGCAAACACGGGTGAGGCAGGGCTGCAGATGGTGATACCTGTGGGATCCGTGCCATGATCCCACATCCCAGCTGAGCCCAGCTCCTGAAAGAGCAGGAATCTGGGGGGTGGGCATGGCAGTGACACCCCCAGGCTCAGCCCTGCTCCCCCAGCCCCTCCTGGGTTATTAAGCCGAGCTCAGAGCAGTTAATCAATTTTGTTTGCATATGCAGGGAGGGCGCTGCCATTTCATTAGCTCAAGTAAGGACTCAGCACACTTTGCAGCTTCAATAATTCTCTTTAAAGTTATTGAGAAATGGATGCTTAATTATATTTGCATATGAAAAATAGGGTCTAATTAGTTAGATTGATTATTATTTTAACCTTAATGACATTTTGAGTATCTGTCCCAACTAATAGCAAATGTACCGCTAATAAATCACGAATTTTTATAGCGTGTTCTATCGAGCTTCCTTTTGAAATACATTTTATTAATCCACCAGAATGTATTGAAAGTGAAACAAGTCAAACAACTGCTCATTTATTAAACTGTTTAAATGTCAGATTTATACAAGTGTAATGGTACAGGAAATACGTCCCCATGAAAGACATCTGTGGGCCAGGGACACTCCAAATCTTCGTTATTTTAGGAAAATATATTAAGGAGATAAAAATTCAATTATGTCATTTATTGCACTAAATAAATTTATATCGACTGGCATAAATGTTTTGCATTAGCAGATGTTCTCCCCTGCAAACTCTCGGGTTTGCTGTGGCCGAGCCTGTGCTGATGCTTCCCGATGGAACAGTGATCCCAGAGTGGTAGAACCTTTCAGGAGGATCCTGAGATTTGTGGGACTCCGGGATCAGCTCAGCCATGAAAAAAATCCCAGCTGGAACAGGGTGTCCAACATGGGCCAGGCTGGGAGTGAGGAGGAGCCCCCACTCACCCCAGGATAATAAAAACTCGGATTGCTTTCTGACTGGAAATCTTGGGAGGGTGGTGGTGGTGGTGTCCCTGCCATCAATGCCTTAATTAGAAATTAGGATAGTCACATCGGCATAAATTAAATCAGACTAAAGATGATTAACAAAGTAATGCAAGAAATCATTAAATTAAACCACTGCGCCAAGTCCACTGCTGATCTATCACAAATTTGGGCTGCTAATGAGGTCTTAATTAGTGAGTTCGGTTGGAATAATTCATGTCATTCAATTTGGAGAAGATACTTTATTTTTTTTCCAAGACACGATTCCATTTTATCAACAAATGGGCGCACAAACAAACAAACAAACACATCCCTGAGCCAGCTCAGCCCAGCCCTGGCAGTGCTGGCTGGGAATTGCAGCAGAGGGGTTGATTTCGGAATTGCAGCAGAGGGGTTGATTTCCCCTTTTTTCCAGAGCTGACCCTGCACCCACCACCTGCCCATCTCTTTGGGGATGCACCCAGAATTTTGTGTCCCAGCTCGGAGCAGCAATGAGAGGGTGCAGCCCTGCCCTGGGGCAGGGACAATCCCTGGTCCCCAGCGTGT
>VRYO01002095.1:1911297-1941297 GCA_009812075.1 Sialia sialis | reverse complement strand
AGGGCTGGGGACACGTCTTACCCGCTGGGGACACGTCTCGCAGCTGGGGACAGACTGCACAGTGAGAACACTGATCTTCCAGTCTCAGGAAAAGCTACAGCTCCCACCAATCATTTTTATACCCGCTAAACAAAACCTGACAATCAGGATTTATGGCTTATAATATTAAGTGAAGTTTAATTTAGACCATCTATAAAAGTCCCATTCCAGAGTGTTTCCCAAAGATCCTCGACACTTTAAAATAAAGAGGACAAATACTGAAGTGCTCTCGGAATGTTATGGGACAATTTCCTTTTATGTTGCCGTTCAGCGATGTTTTCTCTCTGGCTGGAACCCAACGTTTCAATGAATTTTTCAGACTCTATCAGGCTCTTTCCCTCCTGAGCTTCCAATTGATGCTCAGTCAAACGAGCTCGCATTGGCAGGACAGCATCCAGCACTCAGCATTCCCTGTAAGCCACTGCTCATCCCAGCTCATTCAGCTGAGCACGTGTGACATGCCACACATGTAAGGGACCCCTTGGGACTGCTCCCGATCCCCCCTCCCCACCTGCTGGGACAAGGGGGTGACCCTCACACCCAGACACTGCAGCAGGGTCAGTGCTGAGCCCGGGGTGATGGATTCCATTCCTTGATGTTTCCTGGCAGGTTGAGGACGTGGCAGCAGGGTTAGAGAGATGCAAGATGTGTTCTGGGTGTTGGTGGCTGGTGAGGCAGTGCCCATCCCAGCTCTGCTGGCTCTGGGTGCCAGGAGCTCTCTGGGCTGCTCCTTGGATGAACAGAAAGCAGAGTATGATCTGCTGGAGGCAGAGCTGGAAATGGCACAGCAGTGACGAAGAGCATTGCTATGGAAACTCCATCAGTTACAGTCCTCTGGCTCAATCTGCTCCTGGAACCAGCCGGGCTGGGAGGAGACGTAGGGAAAAAATAGAGCTGGGAAGAGTGAGACATGAACTCACCTGGAGACAGCGAGGGCACCGGGCTGAGCAGATCCACCACTGCAGATGGGAGCTCTCGTTAGGAAGCACCGCTTCAAAAATCAGCAGAATTTTAATTAGCTATTGACATGCTTTATTCCTAATGACGAAGAACCTGACAGCCGTGACAGGTTCTGTTAATTACAGCTTCTCCCAGCACTGGGAGCGGCACCCGCAGTCCTGGCAGGTGCTGGGGGTCCCACAGGGTCTTGGAGTGGGGTCTGGTGTGTGGGGGTGAATGTGTCCATGGGGGTGAACCCACAGCTGTGGGATCTGCAGGTGGCTCAGCTCACCATGACCCCAGTGTGAGAGCAGGAGCTGCTCCCCAGTTCAACCCTCTGGTGGTGAGGAATGTTTCTTAAGATTGCTATTCAACCCCAAATACCAGGGATGAGATCTTAAGGATGGATGTTTGTAGAGCTCTTGACATTGTGACTTTTCAGCCTGAGCTCCTCACACTGCAGGGAATCCCTTGCAGGATCAGTTTGCTGCTGGAGAGGCAAACCATGGTGAGTGACCCCCCAGGACCCACTGGGCTCTCTGCCAGAGCAGATTGGCAAGAAGAACTTCTTGGTGCCACTGCCTTTGGTTTCACACAGGTACAAAAGCCCTTTCCTGACGCTGCAGGCGAGCAGGCGGGGCAGGGCACTCGAGGTAGGTTTGCTTGTTCATCTCTCAGTGTAGTGAACTGGTGCTTCTAAAACACCCCGGAAATGATGGTAAATGTGTTTTAAAATTTTGTGACAGTGCATGCACAAATCACCAATTAAAGGCTCCCTAAGTGCCCATTAACATGATAAGTCGTAACAGCTCCAAAAGAGACATTATTGTTTATCACGTCAGCGACCCGTGGATTAAGGACTCCCCAAGTACACATTGACAGGGGGAGCGGAACATCTCTGGAGCTGTTCCTGCTCTGCTGCACCCGCCTGTGGAGAATGGCAGCACTCAGGAGCCAGGGCAGCACCCAGTCCTGCTCAGCACCCAGGCTGGCTCAGCACCCAGTCTGGCTCAGCTCCCAGTCCTGCTCAGCTCCCAGCCCAGCTCAGCACCCAGTCCTGCTCAGCACCCAGGCTGGCTCAGCACCCAGCCCAGCTCAACACCCAGTCCTGCTCTGCCAGGAGGTTCTGGCTGCCACAGCTCCACCATCCCTCCACCCCACTTTAAAATTAAATCCTCATTAATCTCCTCATCCCACACATCCCCATCCCTCCTCATCAACCTGCAGCAGTTTGAGCAGGAATATGATGTGTTTTGGAGCTGCTGACAATCACTGCACCCACTGTTTTCTGACAGAGGGGTTTTTTACTCCTTTATTTGCAAATAGCAGCAGTTTGTGCTTCAAAATCTTTGCTTTGAATCAAAAAGCACTTTTTTTTTTTTTTTTTTCCCAAAGCCAAAATATTACAGCCAAAAATGGAAGCGCTCTGCAGGGGCTGTGCAGCCAGGGAGATTTGTGGGAGCTGTAGTCCCTCAGTTGTGTTCCCAGCACAGCCCTGGGACACGGCACCACCGAGTCACCCACGCTCCAGTGGGAGCTCCCACTCTTCCCTTCTCCCAGGAACAAAGGTGTCCATTTCCAGCTGCTTCTCCTGTTTGCTCCACTCTGCTCCCTGCCCCTTGGTCATGGCTGTGAGGGAGGAGGAAGAACAAGACCCTTCACCAGCACCTTTTTCAGGGATCCTGGCATGTCCAGGGTGATGGCACAGGGCTCTCCTGTGGGAGCAGAGGCTCTGTGGGGAGCACTGGATCTGCTGCCAGGAGGGTCCCCATCCCCAGACAGGGACACGGGGACATTGTGGAGCCCCCACAAGTGGTGCCTTCCTGTGAGGACCCCCCTGGCTCTGCCTTTGCCCAGGGGCAGGAGCTGAGCCTGTGCTGTGCTGAGCAGGGCAATCCCCGCTCGGTGTGATCATGTCTCTTAATTTCCAGCCACCCTCATTCCAAGGCAGGCCAGATAATTATACACAATACCCAATTTGTGCAGGGAGCGCCAATTCCCAGGCCTATAAACATCCCATTTCCCATTCTAGCTGCACTGACAGAGTTGTATGGTTCAATTTTTACTGAAGCCCTCATACACTGTCTGGTCCCATGAAGAGCTCTTGGCTTTAGTCTGCTCATCCCAATTATTGTCTCAGGACCTCAAGTCAGGCAGGATTCAGGCTGAATTCCCCAAATCTCTCCATTAAACAGATCTCATCTTGTTAGAACCTATTTATTCAAGATGCAAATGACAGGCTCCCTCCCCAACTGGAATAATTTCCATTCAGAGCCAAATAACACACTGTAGTCTTCCTGGCATGAAGTGGTGAGCTATTAAAAATGGGAAGGAAATACAGTCAGGCGACTCCATTCCTCGCTTCAGGCCTTCTTCATCAATATTTCACTTAGCAAGCCACAGCTCCATTTTAATGGGAGCCTCCTACCAGCCAGATGGCAGCCAGGAATGCCCTGGCACCTGTTGGAGCTGGGACTGGATGCCTGGATGGGCAAAGCAGATCTCTGCCTCAGTGTCCCTGGCACCAGCCCCAGTGAGATTGGTGTCCAACATCTCCTTGCTCCTGGTGCTTCCCAGGAAAGGAGAATCAGGAGCTCACTGGGGGATGCTCATGGTGAGGTGGCTCTGCTCCTGGCTCTGCCAATCACCCAGGCATGGTGTGACCTTGGAAAAAGCACCAAAGAGCAGTCTGAGCCCCCAGGGGTTGCACTCATGCCTCGTTTTGCCTGGATCCCCCCAAGGGGCCCATACCCACCTGTGGCTGGATGAGAGGAGAGCTGAGGAGAGGAGCAGGAGGGAGGAGGAAGGACAGGCAGGGCCGCTCAGCCCAGGCATGGCATCTCGCTGCTCCTGGCTCCGAACTGCTGCTCCCACCATCCCCGCAGCCCCGGCGAGGCTCCGGGGAGAGGGAAGGATCCAGGAGATAGCAGGCTCCGTTACAAAGGGAGAGGAGCCTGTTATTTGATCCAAGAGCTACAGGAGCAGAGATGAATAACGAGTCTACAGCACATCCACTTGTTTTCCTCAACAGTCAGACTTGGCTTCTTTCCCTGGGATCCGACACCAACAAAGCTGTGTTTGAGACTCCCCCGAGTGTTCCGTAACCATGCCAATGTGTTCGCCCCTTCCTCCCGGCGCGCTGCCGGTACCGTGCAATTACACCTGACACCGTGTATTTAGTGGGCTTCTCTCACATCAAACCCTGCGCCCGGCGCTGCCTGAGGCAGGGGCTGCCTCCAGCTTCCCAGCCGTGCCAAAATCTCTCACACACGAGCACGCACATGTCACCCGTGCAGGTGTCCGGAGCCCAGCCGGTGGGGCTGTGCGGGGACACCCCGCGGGGCTCAGGTACAGGTAACCAGGGGTAGCGGGGATGCGGGAGAGGCAGGATGGGCTGTGGCATTTGGCATGGCACAGGCTGGTAGCCAAAGTCTTCCCTACACTCGTGCCGAGGAGAGCCCGGCTCGGGACGGTGGGAGCCGAGCAGAGCTGAGCCGGCTGCTGCCTGCGCGGAGCAGAGGAGGAATCAAAACTCAGCCCCGGCTCTGGTGCCAGGATGGGAACAGGAATAGGAAGCGCATAACGAAGCCATTCATATGCTAATGACAGCAGGAGGCTGTGAGGAGCCACTCCGCCTGTCCTGCCTGCAGCTTGGGATCCTTCCCAAACTTTTTCGCCCCTCCTGGGTTTATCCGGCTTGCGGAGGTGCTGGGCTTCCCTCTCCTCTGGCGAAACCAAGAACCCCCAAGGCTGGGCCCTAAAAGCATCATCTTCCTCATCCCTGGAAGGATACAAATGCCATATTTATAAATACCATAAATATATACCATATAATAAAATGCCATATTCAGGAGATCGGAGCTGGCCAGGAGCTTCGGGCTTGGGATGTGTGGAGAAGGGTTTGCTGTGCCGGGGTCAGAGTGAGGGGGAGGATTTCCTGTGCTCGTTCCCACCCCCAGGGGCTGCAGAGAGGTGCCACCGTGCCCCGAGGTTTTCGCTGGCAGCAGCCACTCGTTTTGTACGGTCGAGGTCCCTCTTGTCCCTGATGAGAGTCCCCAGCTGCTGGCCGGGATCTCCTCGGGATTATTTATAGAAAGTTAACAAGGATCTGCAGGGCAATTGGGAAGTAATGGGAGCTCTTACAGGTTTATTTTATTGAAACATTTTAACATCAAATCAGCAATTTCTCTGTCGGTACTTTGGAGCTGTTTCTGTCTTGTCAGTGAATTTTAGTGGGGACAGAGCAGGGCTGAGTGCTGGGTCCTGCACCTCACAGAGCAAAGAAAGAACGATTAATTAGCAATTAATGCCATTATCAGCACCCTCAGGGTTTCCCAGTGTCCCACAGGCTGTGGTCTCGAACCACAGCCCCTGGGTGCTGCAACCCCCCAAGCCCTGAACAGCAGGCTGGGATCTTGGGGACAAAGAGGTGGGACACTCACCCAGGACCTGTGTCCAGCCCTGACACGGAATCCCCAAATTCTGCAGCTCCATGGGGCTTGTCCTGCCTTCCCTCAGTGCTGGCTGCTCTCACTTACAGCAGAGATATTGGGCTGCGCCCCTGAATGAATATGGAGCGTTAGGGACAATAAACACATTTTAAAGCCGGGGATGCAGAGTGTCAGCTGAGCCATTTCCCCTCGGTGAAAGGAGCAGGGAACGGGAGCAGCAGAGCCACCACGATCCTATTTCAGACTTCCCACGGCATCTGCAATAACATCAGCACCATCCAAAAAGCAACAATACACAGTTTATGAGCACCTGAAGTGCCTGTTGTACCTGTATTTACTCCATTAGGTTGTGTCACATCGCATTTGAACGGGAGGCTTCGAGGCTCGGGCTGCTCTCACGCTGCAGGAGGCAGGAGGAATCCTCCCAGGTGAGGGGAGGATCCCACACATTCCTCACCACGGCAATTCCAAGAGAAGTTGGGACACTGGCAGCATGGGAGCAGGCACGGAATGCAGCATCCGCAGTGGGCAGCATCCCTGGAAAAGATCCCAAATCCCTCTATAAGTTTGATAGGAGCAGACAAAATACAGTAGAATGAGATGGAAAGGAGGTTAAAAAAAAGGGTATTCTGAAAAAAACCCAGATATATAGGTAGGCAGAGAGACAGATGGATAATTAAATAGAGAGAGATGGATAAATAGATAAATATCTGGGTAGATAAATAGGTGTGTAAGTGTGTGTGAACATACATTATAGAGGCACACAAGAAGATTTCTATAGCCTGTTTTCCCTTCCACCCTCTTGTGCCCCCTCAGAATTCCCATTTCCCTTACAATTCCTGATTCTGGAATGGTGGCCACAGTGCCCAGACTGGTGGCCAGGCAGCCAGGGGTGGCACTGCCACACCAATGTCTATTGTGAGTCACTGTCCCTGCATGGCAGAGGTGAGAGGGGACACATTCATCAGCACCACCAGGGTTAGAGGTGACAGTGACAATTGTTACAGACAATAATTTCTAAATTTTAACCACATATGGAGGGGGAAAAAAACACTTTCTAATTAACACAGGCACGGCTCCACAGAAACTTTGGGGCAATTCTGTCTTTCTTCTGCTTTGGTGACTTCAGGAGAACATGAACCATCCAATTATCCAATCATTTCTACACCACACGAGCAGCAGCTAAGAAAGGGGAAAGGTCAGCACATTCCAGAGAGCAGGACTAAAATGCCTTCATTTTCTCTAATATCTGTCTGTTTAATTACTGGAACAATTGTTTGAACATTTTAATATATTAATTTAGCAGGAGGATAATTGTATGATTACAAATTCACTTCTAATTGTGTGATTACAAATTCACACGGGCCGTGATCAAGTGAAAAGTTGGAGCTTGTGCTGATGTGAAACCTGGAATTTGTAGAGGAAAAAAAAAAAAAAGGAAGAGGGGTGTGTTTGGTTTCCTTCTCCATCCTTGGGGTGGGAAAGTGCTTTGGGAATTGTGTGCTGTGTGTGTCATGCCAGGAGGGTGCTGGTCCCACCAGCTGTGGGGTTTGGGGTCCTGGAAAGGGTGTGAAACACTAGGACTGACCTGGGGGAGAAGCAGCCATGAAAGAAGAAGGATTCAGGAATTCCTGAGGGAGCTCCTCTGTGGGTATTTGATCCCCATGTTCCTGGAAAGGGATTGGCTGAGAGTTTTTAATTTCTCCTGAAAGGAGCCGGTGGAACCCACGGCACCTGCAGCTGGAATTTTAACACAGCATTTCACATTTTGCTTGAAAAGGTCCATATTGATAATGGATTCATTTATAGTCACTGGAGCCAGGGGTCCCTGAGCTGCTGCAGCCCTCCAGCCCTCAGAGACCCCAAATCCCCAAGGGCAGGGAGCCAGGCTCGGCCAGAGGGTTCTCAGGGGGTTCCAGGAACAGCCTGTCCCCCAGAGGCTGGGGTAGGGTGTGTCTGTGCACAGCTCAGGTGCCATTCCTGCCACCACGAGCCAGGGAGAAAATTGGTCTTTGACAGCTCTTCATAGAAATGTCACCGAGTGTAAACACGGGGTGACCTTTGCTGCTCCCCCAGCTCCTCGGGGAGCCGCCGGCAAATTCAATAACGCAGCTGCTGGGTCCTAAACGATGTCACCTCCCCTTTTAAGTAAATTACTATCAAACCCACCTGGCCTGGTGCCTTTGGCGGCTGTCACACGAGGCACCTCTGCCCTGCAGGCTGTTTGCAGACACCCCCACAGCCCCTCCTGTCCCCAGGGTGTCCCCACAGTGCCACCACTGCCCCACCCCGCCTGGGTAATGGGGGTCAGGGCTCAGGCAGGGCAGGGGTTCCTCTGCTAAAGGACACAGGGACCCAGGGGAAGCGAGATCCCTACCCCCACATCCCCTGGGACGTGCTGTCCCTGGCAGCGCTCCTCGCACTGATGCGATTTTCAATTACCAGACAAGTTCCCAGATTTCTGCCTTTGTCCAGTATCTTCCAAAGTATCTCATTCCAGACAACAATTCTATAATCCAACCGTGACAGGGCAATCAGTCACACTCTAAATTAAGCATCTCAAATAAGGATTTATTAGAATTAATCAGACAATTAATGTATGGCCATTAAATAGAGTTTATTAAAATACATCTAAGTGTATTAACTATTTAATAGGAAAGATATTGGTTGCAGAGTCGGCCAAAAGCTTTCTAGTTGTCCCCTCTCTCCCAGATTCTGCTGGGCAGCACCATGGGGAAGGGGAAGGGGATTGAGAAGGAGGAGGAGGAGGAGGAGGAGGAGGAGGAGAAGGAGAAGGAGAAGGAGAAGGAGAAGGAGAAGGAGAAGGAGAAGGAGAAGGAGAAGGAGAAGGAGAAGGAGAAGGAGAAGGAGAAGGAGAAGGAGAAGGAGAAGGAGAAGGAGAAGGAGAAGGAGAAGGAGAAGGAGAAGGAGAAGGAGAAGGAGAAGGAGAAGGAGAAGGAGAAGGAGAAGGAGAAGGAGAAGGAGAAGTCCAGCACTCCAGTCCTTCCTGAGCCATCTGGTGCTGCCCAGACCGGAGCAGTTTGTCCCAGCCCCAGCTCCAGTTCTGCTGCTGTCACTGCCTTTCTCTTCCCCCTCTCCTCTGAAGTGCCTCCATCACCTCGAGTGCCATCTCCAGCCACTCCAGATCGTCCCATTTATTCTTTGCACTCGTGCAGAGCTTTACACTTGCAAAGCAGCCCTTAACTAATTAATCAGATGTTAATGATTCCTCCAAGGTGCAGCAGAGCAGACAGCTATCAATCCTCGCCTCTCCCTCTGCATCTCCCCCGCCTCCACAATTAGATTCCAGCCGATTTTCCTCCTACTTTGCTCTGTTTTCCCTGTGGCCTCTGTTCTGGGGAAGGACGGTGCAGCAGCATCCATCAGCCCCGTGCTCATTACTGCACACTGAGCCGGGCTTGGCCGCCTCTCCTGCCCGCAACTCCAGCCTGGGAGTGTGGGAAGGCCAGGCAGGGAGAATGCAGGGCCAGAGATTTGGGTTATTCTGGAGAAGCTGAAGCTGTTCTTAGAGAAATGACATGTCCTAGAGCCATCCCACACCTCCCACCCTCTCCTTGGTGGCCCAGGAGGGAGGTGACATTTCCCAGGTGCTCCCAGGTGCTGTCAGGGCCTGGGGAAGGGAGCTGGGTGATGGGGATCCTGTGTGGGAAGGGAGAAAGTGAAGGTCTGGGGGATGTTCCCTCTCTCCTGGCAGTGCAGAGCTGACATTCAGGAGACCAAAACACGCTGCTCCCCCAGCAGGATCTGGCTCCTGCTGCCCCAAACCAAGCACAGATCCTGTGGGATGAGGAGGGGGGAAAGCTGCAGAAGCAGCCAGCAAGTGAGCTGGCAGCTTTTGGGGACCTCCACCTCCTGCAGAAAGCCAGCATGGGATCGGGGAAAGCTCCGTGCAGTGTGTGATGGATCCGACCCACGGCACTCTGCACTCTCCTTCCCCAAAGGAGCAGCGGGGAGGGGAGCAAGGGGAAAAGGGCAAAGCAAAAATACGGATTTTTATCATATGCAAAAATATTCCAAGACGATGCAAATGAAGCAATTTAGCCTTGCAGGCATTCCTCCGCGCACCATTATTAAAAGTTCCCAGTCTGGAATTGCCATTTCTAATCACAAGAGGGATTCGAGGCAGGCAGAGCCAGAGCTGGGGCTGGGCAGATGTGAGGAATGCAGGCCAGGGTTGGAGCCTGCTGTGCCCACGCTCTGGGGGGCACAAATCCCCCAGGAACATCAACACTCTGCTCAGGGTGGGATGGAGAAATGAGTTGGAGTTTTCTGAGCTCCAATAAACTCAGGGCAAGCACAACTCAGGTCCTAGGATGGGACAGTCACCCCTCCTGCCACGTGCACACCCCAGTGAGCCTCTCACTCCTGAACTGGGGAGCACTGGTGAGCTGGGGGAGCATGGTGTGAGCAGAGGAGCAGGGGCACACGGGGGGTTCTGAGGGAGCACATGAAATCTGTAATTATAATTACAGTAATGGCAGCCCCGTGAGCAGCTGAATTCACCCCAGCAGCGGTGATCTAACTTGGCAGGGCTTATCAGAAGGAGAGGCAGATCCAATTAGGAATTAACGGTGCTGCAGCCATGGAGCAAACACCCCTCACCCAGCACTGGGAAAACCTCTCTCCCCCCTAAATTCCTCCCTAAATTCCTCCCTAAATTAAAGTGAGGCCCCCTCCCAGTGACAATGTCTGTGCCCTGGTTCTGGGAATGCTGGCTCTTGTCCCGTGATGGGCCCTCGTGATCCTTGTATTTTGAGATACCTTGCTTGTGTGTATCACAATAATTTATTTAAGAACCTGGCTATTTCTGTCAGTTTTGTTTCCAGGGAGGCTATTCCTGCTCTTTGTCTGAATTTTCTCTTTCTAAAAAGCCAACTCTTTTCACTTGGCTTTTCTTCCTTTTTTTCCTCGGAGGAATTATGAATTTCATTCTTTTGCAGCCATTCCCAAACAGCCTGCTGCCTTCACATTCCCAACTCATTCCTCTGCTGATTAGCACCAGATCCAGAAGAGTTTCCTCTCCATTTGTATTTATAGCTGCACTTACAAATGGTTGGGTGCAGAGGAATTCGGCAGGGCCCTGTGAAATAACCTGGAATGGGAGGGTGAAAGGAGAGACAGAGGAAGCAGCTTTTGTTTGCCCAAAGAAAAGTCCGAGGGGAGAGGAGAGGACGGACTTGGAAATGCAAAAGGCAGCTGAAGAAGGAAGTCACGCACTGCTGGCTCCTGTGGGGAAGAAAGGGAATTTGGGCTTTGTGTGAAGGATAAAGAGGCTTTTCAGGCCAGGAAGGACAAGCAGCTGTCGGGAAAGGCTCAGTCCCTGTTCACCTCCAGCAGTGGCTCCGAGTCCCTGGGCTCCCCATGATAGGGGCTGGCCATGGCCACTGAGTGCCCTGGGCTTCCCAGGAGCCCAGCTGAGGACAGAGCTCTGAAATCCCGGGATCCTGCCCCTGTTCACTCCTGTCCCTGCTCATCCCTGGCAGCTCCTGCCCAACGCCACCAAGGAGCCGTTCCCCATTCCATAAGGGACTAATGATGGCAGGCTAATTAATAAGCAATGGAAGTGTAAACAATGGTGTCAAAGGGAATTTAATTATTGGCAATATAATATGATTTTGATTAATACAATTAGATTCTTTAATTGCATTAGTAAAACCAAAAACTAGCTCCGGGTCACTGATCTGATGGAAATTTCCAGTGAAATAAGCTCCACTCCTTCTCTCCTCTCTGTGAGGATAGGCCATGGGAAGGATCTGTGGCACAAGGACCTGCTGGCCCAGGGGACACCCACCTAGCTTCCTGGCTCCTTGGCAGGGGCTGGTGGCCCTGGGACCATGCCTGGGGTGCCAGAACCTTCTCATTCCATTTCCACCTGACCCCCGGCACCCCAGCATGGTCCTGATCTGCTCTGGGAGAGCAGTGTCTTCTCTGGGTAGGTGGAGATGCTGCTGCATCTCCTTGTGACCATTGGGAAGAAGAGAGGCTCCCCAGATTTTTGGATTTTTCATGGAAGAGCCAGAGTATGCTTGAATTTCTGGCAGTCCCAATTGTTCCTGTGCAGCAGAGCAGCCCTGGGCTCCAGCCGTGTGCACAGCGTGCAGAGACAGCTCAGCTGGCTGGGCAGCACTTCCAATTACGGGTGATCAAAATCTAATTATTGACTTTAATAGGAGCTGAATCTGGCCTGAAGAATCCAGGAACAATTATTCCGGGTTCCCGTTACATTAAACAGGAGCGACAGGACAGCTCCCGTTCCTTGTCGTGCAGAAATCAGAGCTGGAGAAAAGCTGAATAAAAACTTGGCCTGATGCATTTGGTTTTCTTCTCAGTCCAGGAATGGGAGGAGTGGCAGATGTCAGCCCAGGACACCCCAGGGGTTCATGGAATCCAGAATGGTTTGGGTTAGAAGGGAATTCTAAGCTCATCCAGTTCCACCCCCTTCCACTATTCCAGGTGTTCCAAGCCCCATCCAGCCTGGCCTTGGACACTTCCAGGGATCCAGGGACAGCCACAGCTTCTCTGGACACCCTGTGCCACCACCCTCACACAGAGGTTCCTCCCCACTGACCTGTTCTGATGTCATGTTGTACTTGAGGCAATTAAAAAAATAAAGCTCAATAAAATAAAAGTTTGACTTTGCAGGAAGTTCTCTCAATTTGCCAGAATAAGGAGGAACCTTTAAGCACAGTTTCCCACCTCCTCTGTTGTTATTTACATCAATATTGAAACCAACATGTGAATTATAAACACACCCCTGTCCATTCAGGAGCAAAATCCACTGTGCAGCTCAGGGATCCCTTTGTAGGGTTTGAGACCCAGGGGAAGCATCTCCACCATGCAGGGTGCTGGGGACACCAGGCTTGGCCTCCTGCCCTGCTGCCAGCTCGGAGCAGGGGCTGCTGCTGGCTCCTTCCTGAGATTTATCACTTGTGGAAGTGAGTGAGAACGGAGACAATTTTTCCAGCTGTGCATTATCCACCCGCTGGACTGTGACTGCTCTTTGTGAGCTGTGACGCCACCTCCTATAAAAGCTGTATTTAGGATCCAGTTTAAAATTCACATTTTCTAGCACATAGAACATAACAGCTCCTTGGGAGCCTATTCAGCCATCAGCAGAGGGAGAAGGTGGTGGAGTTATTTTTGAAGGAACTGGTTTGAGGCTGGTTTGAGGAGGTGCCCCAGCTGTTCCAGGGCTACCCTCTCACCCCAGGAGATCCTGGCGGACAAATATTTACATATATGGAAAAAATCATTCCCTGGGAGGGGGGAAAGGCCCTGGCACAAATTTCCCAGAGAAGCCACATCCCTGGAAGTGTCCAAGGCCAGGTTGGGATGCCCAGTACTGGTGCCACCCCATCCCCCTCCCAGGCAGGAGCTCACAGGTGAGCAGCAAAAGGAGAGTATCTGCTCAAAAACAAAGGCATAAAGCCACTTTTTAGGACAAAATTTTCCTTTGTTTCTAGCAAAAAAAAGCAGATTTATGGGTTAATAAACATCTACGATTGGCCTCTGAAAAAATACACTCAGGTAGACAGAAATTAGTCATTCAAATTAACTATAAATTAAGATCAGCCTAATTTACTTCCATTAAAATGGAAAAGCATATTATCTCTCATTCAAAGGAATTTGTATTTGATGCAAATAGGACAAATTCAGAAAGTTTGGAAATGTTCTCTGATTGTTCATTTGCATCGTTAACCGGCAGAGAATGGGCCTGTGATTTCAAAATGGGAGAACAGAAGGAACAATAATTAGTTATGTAAATAATGTGGCATTCTTGTTTATAATTAGTCCAAGAATAAAATAAAATTCACGCATGTCACAGGACTCATTTTCGTATGCAAATGAACAATCAAAATTATAAACGGTAATAATGCAGTTTGGGAGAACGTGGCATTTCTAATTTATTAGCCCAGGCAGAAGCCAGAGATGATTCCAGTTGACGTTGGGAGATTTCAAAGGTACCTCCAGGATGGAAAAAAAATCCAAAAAAATAAAAACATGAGAGAGAACAGGAGGAAGCGGTGTGGGATCACCTGTTGGAGTTGTTCCTTGAGGGAGAGCAGTGCAGAATTCACTGTGGCTCTGGGAAGGGATGGGGATGCCTTCACATTCCAGGGTCCTCCTCCTTAACAAAAACCTCGAGGGATGTGGGAATGCTTTAAAATTCCCTAAGATTATCATGGTCTCTGTTTTTTCCAGGAAAATGTGGTGGAGAAGGGAGCTGAGGCTGGAAAAGTTCCTGCTGGGGTCCAACATTCCACAGGCTGTGCCAGCACAGAGATGTCACAGTGAGGGTCACAGATCCATCACGGGTGACACAGGCCCATGGGAATACCCCTAAAAATGCCACATTTCCACCCATTCCTGACAATCTCATTCCAGTCCTTGCCGTGAATTTTGGCCCCAGTGGTTCAACACCAACAGATTTCGGCAGTGGCAGGAGCTTGGAACGTCTCTTCCTTTTCTGTCCCATGTGGCTGGGGCTTGGGTACCTGAGAATCACTCCCAGTTTTTTTTCCTAACTCCCATCCAGGGTCCTCAGAGCCCCTGCCAAGGACCTGGAGGAGCCTCTGCCCTCCCTGCCCATCCCTGGGAACGGCTTGAGCCAGGGGATCCTCAGGACAAGCCGAGCTCTAGGAATGTAAGGCATTAAATAACGGTATTAATTATTAATTATGGCTTGACTTGCTGCAGAGTGTGGAACAGGAGTCAGAATCTGCACCAGGGAGGACGGGACATCTCGGGAACAGGAATGGTCTGGCTGCTCTCTTAAAATATGCTCCCACCTCAGCTCGACACTGGAGCTGAGGGCTCTCAGTGGAGCCGTGCAGCCGAGCCGAGCCTGTTGGATAATAAAAGCAAAGGAAGAACTTTAATTAAGATGCTGCTGAGGGGATGTGGGGGATGCAGCTCAGACTTTTCCTGGCAGGGGAAGGAGCTGTCTGGGAAGCACTGGAGGGAAGAGCATCATCCTGTACCCCCAGAAGGACAGAGGATGCAGCCAGCGAGGGTCCTGGTCACCCTGCAGTGTGGATGATACAACTCCTCCAAAACCATCTTCCCCTTGTCCCTGGAACTTACTATAATAGATAAGATGTCCTAGATACCAAGGCCGAGCTAAATTCCTTAAGAATTTGGTCACTTTCCTAACACCTTGGAAGATAATTGGTTAGAAATTAGTTTGTGTAATTGGTCAGTTCACCTTTAGAACTTCTGTAGATTGAATGATGTTCTTTGTGTAAACTTTTTATTTGCTTTAGTTTGAATCCTTCTTGAACTTATAAATACGACTGTCACCCCTTTGTCTCTGAGAATCCCTGCTTGACTCCCTTTGCATGAAATAAAGATTCTTGTGGAATGCATGAGGTAAGGCCTCAGGTCTTTCTCTGCTGGCTGAATGTGAGCTGCTGAGAGTTAGCTGATTGATATTAGCGCTCTCAGGTCCTGGTAAAACACCCACCAGAGACAAAAAGCAAGTTTACATTGTGGCGCCCGAACAGGGACACTGCAGGGCTGTGGAGGTCACTCCCATGGAAATGCCAGTGCTCCAGCAGAACCAGCGCTTTGTCCAGCCCCTGGGTTATGGAGGGAATTCTCAAAGGAAGCACATCCAAAGTCAGGCTGGGATGCCCAGCATCCCTCTCCTCAGGGATCCCAAGGATCCCCTCTGTGTGCAAGCAGCTGTGTGACCTCAGGATATGGACTGGGGGGTTTAAAAGATGCTGGAGCCCTTCAGGACTCCCTGGGAACATCCCAGAGCACCATCGCAGAGCTCCAGCCCTCTCCAAAAGGCACAGACACCTCTCCCAGCAGACACTGAACTCAACACCAGCAGAAGAATCCCCAAATTCCAGCTCTGAGCTTTGCAAAGCGGGAACAAAGCCTGAGCGACTGTTTACTCACGTCACTGAGGCCCTGGATGCCAAACCACTGAGTGAACCTTTCTGTCAATCCGACACTTTTAGGGTAATTTAACTTAATAACACCTTTGTCTGCACAAGCGTTTGTGTCTGAAGGGTTATTACCATCACAGTTATTTTAGGTGGGTTAATGGGATGGAGTAGATTTGAAATTGTCAGTGCAGCCACGCAGGCGGCTGCTCACAGTGTTTACCTTCCCAACCCTTCCCTTGCTTTACATAACTTCCCACCCTCACCTAAAAGCGCCATCATAAATTATGAGCAATTTCCCCCCAGGTCCTCATGCATCATTAATTCTTTGTTTAGAAGGAAAAAACAAACTGTCCGGGTCTTAATTGTTACTGCTTTGAGCAGAGCCTGGGCTCTGTGCAGGGCCTCTGGGGCGTGTCAGAATTTTTGGACTTCTTTTAGTTAATATTTAACTCATCACATCAGGGGGCTCACAGGAAAAGGAGGAGGAGGAAAGAAGTCTTCTTAAAAGGAGAAAGAAAAATTGTTGTGGCGAACAATCAAGAATTGGCCAAGGCAGCCTCAGAGCACAGCTTTCCTCCTGCCCCTGAATAGAGAGATTTTAGGAATTAGGATTTTTTTTCCCTGCAGGTGTGCAGGGAGCAGGAATGTGCAGCCCCTTTGGGGAGGCTGCAGCTGCTGGGGCTCACACTGCCCCAGGGAATCCCTGGATTTGCTGGGAGCATCCTTCATCCCTGCCCGGCCCAGCGCCGGCTCAGCACCAGAGCCAAGGCTGGGCATGCAGTGACTGCCACCCCTGCATGGCAGCTGCCACCTCTGTGTGGCATATGGCACATCTGCATGGCATATGGCAGCCCTGCTCAGCAGCTGGCACATCTGCATCATTCTGGCACCTGTGCATGACATCTGTCCGCCCTGCCCGGCCTGTGCTGCAGTGCAGTGAGAGGGAGGGAGAGGAAAGGAGGATGCTGTGCAATTCTCCCCTTCCACAGCTCCTCCAGCTGGGCCCTGCCTCGCTCCAAGCCCGCCACAAGCTCACACCTCCTGCATTTCCCCTCCCTCGTGTCATTTTTGGATGAGAATTACAGCAGGGCACTGTCCCATGCCAGGGCTGGCACTGTCCTTGTCACCTCACGGGGCCCCCTCGGTGCCTCCCAGCCGCCCTTCGGGCCAGGTGACCTTGAGGTGGCTTTGCTCCTTGGCTCAGCTGCAGTCAGAAGATTAAATTCCGCTCCTGTCCTGGGAATCTGATGATAAAAAGTCCTTTCTAGACAGAATCCGGATAATGAACAGCTCCCCGGCTTCGCGCTGGAAGAGGGAGTGTGGAGTTATTACTGCATTAAAAAATCTCCAAAGTCAACTAAATTCACCCCAGACACGGAGGAGCAGAATTCCTCTTCATTTCGGTGGGTTGGAGCATCCAGCAGCATCAATAATGTTGTGCTAATTGCAGCTGGGCAGGAGCAAGGGGGGTTTTGCTGGGAGGTGCAGGAACCAGCCCTGGTGCTCCCCCTCCTTCCCCCGTGTCCATCACTCCTCTGCTGAGGCCGGAGAGGGATTTGTTCTGTAGGAAAATGCTCCAGTACCCATTAAAAAATCCAGTTCCATCAAAAATCCCCACTCCAAAGTGCCAGGGGTGCGTGGTGCTGCGCCACACTCGGATGTGGCAGCTCTGGGAAAAAATCCGGGATGTGCTCCCTGGCCTTGTGTCCCCAGGATGTCACTGAGCAGGGACAGGCCACTCAGCTGTAAACCCTGTGCTTTAAACACCCAGGACAAAGCAAGGCCAGGCCAGGAGAGAGAAGAGTGCCATAAACAAAGCTGTGGCGTGTCTCTGGCATTAGTCATACCCCAACAGGGATGTGGGACATATATCTGGGCAGGATTCGGGATATCTGCTAATTAAAGAAGCTGTGACTGCTGCAGAGCGTTAATTCACACACAGCATGGTCCCCCCTGGGCAGAGCTCAGGGCAAGAAAGGATTTATTTACACCTCACAGAAGTTTGTTCTTTTTGCAAAGGTTGCGCTTAATCGGAATTTTTCAGAAGAATTTGTTGAACAAAGAAGGAATTGAGTCTCTGGTGGAAAGTCTGGCTTTCCTCACTCTGCCTTTAGTTAAGGCTGGAGCATCTCTCCACAGGCACAGCCCACAGTGACTTCCACTTCTTTCCCAGGTGTCACACAGCCCGAACTCTCTGTCACCAAAACATTCCTCTGGGCTCCCTGGAGCTCCAAGTCAGACTGCTTGGAGCAGTAAATTTCCACACAATCCTAAATATTTTGGGTTGGGAGAGACCTTGAAGGCCATCTAATTCCTCTGGCCCATCCCGGGGTGGTGTGAACAGGATGTCCCAGCTCAGCCTGCTCTCCCTGATGGATTTTTCTCAGGGATACGGGAGCTCTGCAGGAAGATGCTGGCTGCTCCCATCGCCTTGCTGCTGGGCAGGCAGACACCTCCAGCGCAGAGATCCTTCCTCCCATCCTCTTCCTTCAAAAACATCATCACGAAATTGCCAGAAAACAGCGCACGGGGCGGCCGCGGAGGCTCAGCCGTCAGCGGGACGGCTCTGACAGCACGGAATAAAAGCAGAAATAGCAATTTCTCACTGAAGAGCCGGGCTGACACCTCCCTGACCTGTGAGCAGCAGGGACTCCAGGCACACCGGCACAGCCCGGTTGTTTGCTGTTTGGGGCTGACACCGCTGATTAGAGCAGACAGGCGGGCAGGAGGATGAGCCCAAGCTCCGGCCAGCGCTGGGGCTGCCTCCTCCTGACCCCAAACCTGAGAGCTCCTGCCCTGCATCTGCAGCTAAATAAACCAAGTAAATCATCCTGGCAGATAGATAATTAAATAATTATCAGCCAGTTAATAACAAGGAGTGGGTGTTCAGAATTAGCATATTAGACAGTGTCTTTAAGGGCTAATTGTTGCATTACATCAGAGTTACTCATTCATTATTCTTGTCATTTCGGGTGATAATTTGCACTTTAGGAGACAGAGACAATTTTAGCAGGCAATTAGAGACATGTCAGGCTTGGCCTAGTGAGTTACTGTCACAATTATTGCATTTTTTCCGGTGTCCTCATTTGCAGGAGTGTATTTAAGGGCAGTCTGGTAATTTCATGGTGAGGCAAAACAGGCACCGGCACCCGGGGAAGCGGCAGGGATGGAACAAACCCCGATTTCACAGCACTGGGGAGGGGTTTAGGGGCTTGCAAAGGAATAAAACCTAAGGAAATGGGTGTTTCTACAATGCTGATGAAACCTTTTATTTGGGGTGCCCCAGTCCCACATGTCCCTCATTGCCACAGCTTTGTGTTCAGGAGCTGCTGCCCTTTTCCACCCAACACCAACGATGGATAGAGATCCCTACCCGGGACATGGCACTAATTGGTGGATAAATTGATTTTTTTCCTCTGGGTTTTGGCAGCTTTGGTTACCTGGAGTGGCAGGGATGGGCACCTGCAGCAAATTCCAAGGAGACAGGGAAAACAGTGCACCTGCCCATCAGAGAGATGCCATCACATCTCTGCTTTCTCAGAGAGGATAAACACAAGGATGTGCCCCGTGCTGCCGAGCCTGACTGAGCCTGAGAGCACTGACAAGGCTTAAATATTCCTTAAACTACAGCTGAAGGGAAAAACAGGATCTGCAGCAGCTGCACCTTGGGATACATGCATTATAAGGGTATATACAGTCAAATAGAGTTAATTAAGCTAAAACCACAGTAAATCTGCCAGACCCATATTAACACTATAGTCAAAATAGTGGAAAATATAGTATTTTCCCTAATAAATCCTGTTCTGTTACAGATTTATGTTGGCATCTGCATAGTTACCAGAGTTTTACAATAATCATTGATCAATCAAAGTTTTATGACAAAACTATAATTTTCCTGTGTTTCTTTCTTACTTAGTTTCCTAGTTTGCTTAATTCCCAGAATGCAATCCAGTAAATCTTTGGGGCTGAGATATTAAGTAGATAATAAGAATGCCATATAAGATTTGCTTATATTTTAAACTGTCCTTGCAAATGATTTATAATTAGGGCCAAATCTAAGACAAAACATTATTAAAGTCAAAACCCTCCATAAATTACCAGAGTTTGCTTATGCCTGTAATAATTTATTAGAGGTTTACTATAGTATTTCCTCTGGTGATATCCAAAGCTTTATGTGTCATAAATGGGAAATATGGGTTGGTAAAACACAGGACTGATCCCCAGTGACCCCCAGTGACAGACTCAGACACCGTCAAAAGCGTTTTGCAGCAGAAAAGAAATGGCACCAATCACCCCACTGTGCCAGACCAAAGGCATCCATGTGGGAAATTCAGTCGTGGTTTATAGGGTTTTAGAATTTATCCTATTCAGGTGGAGCAGAACCTGTTGGTGTTTTTGGCACCCCAGTGAAAGCTCTGCTGTGGGGAACCCGCCAGGCCCAGCTGTGTCAGGGGGGAGCAGTGCCCAGGGAGGGCAGAGGGGCTTTGCCACGTGGGCTTTGCCTCGTGGGGTAGCTTTGAGAGGTTTGCTGAGCAGGAATTTGCTCTGTGTCACCTGTCACCTGCTGTCACCTTTCCACAAAGCACACAGCCCCTTCTGTGACACGCTCACCACCAGAGGCACTGCCAGGTCACTGCCTCCTCCAGCTACGGCCACCCCACTCTGCTCTTTCCCTAAATCCCATCTCACCCATGGAGCTGTGAATTCTGCTCAGAGGTGCCGGGTTTTTCCAAGTTGTCTCTGAGCACCTTGCAATGTGTTGGGCTGGCACAAGATGTTCCCAGTCAGTCCCATGCAGGTATCCTCGACTTTTTTGTCTGTGATGTTGCTGCAAGTATACAGCAATGTCACGACTATAAGGTGCACCCTTTTGACTAAAATTTTGATCGGAACCCGGACGTGCGCCTTATAATCCAGTGTGCCTTATATATGGACAAAGTTCGGAAATTTGCCAGCCCACAAGTGCGAGCCGCGAGCCGAGATGAGCTGCGAGAGCTGTGCCAGGGGTGAGCAGGAGTGCCGGGGCCCACGGCACGGGGAGGGCGCCTGGGGCTGCGTTTGAAGGCTGCGCCGATCCATGGAAAATGTTTGCAAATTGAGCACCTGCCAGTAAACCCCGCGATCGCGCGATTCTGTTACTAATTTGTTACTTTGTTGTGTGCGGATCCTCGCTGCAAAAAAAAAGTGCGCCTTATAGTCCGGTGTGCCTTATAGTTGTGAAATTACTGTAATTCTCTGTTTGCAGCCATAATTCTGTGAAGGTCCCCATAAAGTGCTTCCCAAAATCCCAGCTGTGCTCCTGCCTGTGCAAGCTGGGCTGCAAGCTCATCCCAGTGCTGTGCCAAGCCTAACCCATCCCACTGAAACACTCTGGGGCACACTGGAGGGCAAGGGCAGGGGGGAAGCACAGCCCCACTCCCCTGGGAAGCAGCAAAGCTGGGTGGATTGACCTGGAGTGGAGCTGTATCTCCAACTCAGGCTTTGGGAATTTTATTTTCCGCTGTGCCCTGAGGGGATGATCGGGACCTCTGGGATGGGCAGGGGGGCAGCAGCACCAGAGGAGTAGATGGCACAGGAGGATGGAAATGAGATGTGGAGGGAGCTCATGGTTGCTAGAGAGGGAGCAGAGCCAGCAGAGGAGTCCCTGCTCATGTCATTAAAAACTACTTCCTCACATTTCACAGCAAAGAGTGAAGAACAGAAATGAGACCCGAGGTCAATCTGACACTCTGTTAAAACAGAGAGAAATAGAATAAAATAAATTCAAGTAAAATTTAAAAAAGTAAAATAAAATAAAATAAAATAACAGCTAAGCAGACAAAGACAAGTGGCTGCAGAAGCTGCACCACTGCACGCTCTGAGCATCCCAGCAGCTGCACAGCTTCTGCCTCTCCACCTGTGATAGCATCAGAAGCACTGATTGCATTGCAGGTTTGTTATCAGCCTCTCCCCATCCACCTCTCACGGATAATCCCTTCACTCCTCCTTCTCTAATCCCTGTCCTGCTCTGGTGCAGTGAGCCTGGATGCCCTGAGAGCCACTGAGCGTTTCAACCAAATCCCTCTCAGACCACAGTGACTCTGCAGGAATGTTCCTTCCCATGAGGACAGCACCAAGGCATCCAAGGTTTGGCCTGAAAGGAATTTATATTGCTGAAAATACTTATTTGTACATCGACCAATGGGTTCTGAGGTGGGTGCATCCATTACAGAATATTTGATGGCATCACTTGCCCTGCCACACCTGGCTGGCACCTGCTGCCAAAGTGGAGGTGCTCACAAAATAATCCGAATTAAATGGCTGAGAAAATGGGATAGGACTCAACTAATCCACATTAAACTCCTCTGTGGACATTAAGTCAGGATTGAAATCCCGGTGCTCGGGTTTAGCTCACTTTAATGCTAAATAAAGTTTTCACTGCAGGAGGACATTTAATGAGGTTTAGCTTCACACTCTAAATTAATTCTAATTAAATTTCCCGAGTAACCCTGGAAAAGCAGGACCCAAAGAAGCAGATTCTCTTATCTATATCTGTTATTTTACTTGCAGCACCCAAACACACCATAACCAAGGTCAGCTCCCTGTGCCCTGCATGCTCAAAACTCGCATTTCCCTGCTTGTGTGTGCCACATCCACATCCCAGCGTGGCCGCGGTCACTCCCATCCCACAGGACCCTGGAGGACAGCACGTTGTGCTGCTCCCATGTGGCAGCCCCGTGTCCTTGTCCCCTCACCAGGCTCCTTATCCATTTGTAGGGAGGAGCGGGGACAGGAGCCTCCCCTGCCACAGAGACGGATGCAGATTACACCATTAATTTTTTATGCGAATTCAAAAAATTCCATGTTGACTCCATGACGCAAATGGGTATGAAAATCCTGGCGAGCGCGCTCATTGTTACAGAAATCAAATGGCTCAACAGCCGCTAATGAGGCAGACAAGAAGCTTCACTCACCCTCTGAGGATTTGAAGGCAAGAAGAGAAGAAGGAGCGCCTTACATTATTCATGCGCCTTGTTTGAGTTTCAAATCCTAGGAAGTCGCAGCAAAGGGGGATTTGGGATGTGCCGGTGACCTGCTCTGCACGGAAAAGGGACACGAAAAGTCCTGTTCCCTAACTGAGTACTCCTCAAACGCGGCTCCCACCCTGCCAGAGCCCCCTGCCCCAGGGATGCCCCAGGGATGCCCCGGGATGGGGAGGATTCACTGGCAGCACCCTCAGGCACCGCTGTCTGTGATTGCGCACCCACAGGAGCTAACCTCCCTGTAAACTGCTTAAAACACACCATACCCTGCTGAAACAGGTGCCAAATTCTCATAGAGGGAAAGGAAAAAGGGAAAACCTGGGAGAACAATTGATCTGAGGAGGGGACATACAGACAGGTGCTCCACAAGGCAGGGATGGGGTGCACAGCGCAGCTGTTGACCAAGTATTAAGGACTAATAAACAAATTCCCGGAGTTCTTCTGCATTTTGTAATTATGATTTGCCAATAAAACCCTCCTGGCCAACATTATCTCAGCCAGCTTTACGAGTGCTCACGAGGTTAATGCAGAGCTGTAAATCTGCAGCAGGTCATGGGAGTGAGAGCAGAGGAAGTGTTCGTAAATCTGGAGGAATTGCTCCAGTTTGTTTGTTTAATAAAATTCTGGCCCGTGAGGAGCTGCAGGCTCCTTTCAGGGCCGTGTGTCCATCCAGGGACATGAGGGATTCTGTGTCTGTCTGAATCCCATTTTCTGCACCAAAAACATCTTTTGGGTGTGGATTCAGTATTTAAAATTGTGCTCTGGCACTGTCACCATCCAGGGTCCATGCCACTCACCCTGGCAGTGCTGCAGTGCCACAGACGGTGTTGGGAGCATTGGGACCATGCTTGAGCACAGCCAACACAGAGTTAAACTCCCTCCTCACAGCTCTCCAGGTCAGCGAATATTTGCTTGGATTTTACATTGGAATTTGAAATCCACAGCTACAAGGAAACATTTATTTTCTTGCCCTTCAATGATCAAACAAGTGGCGCCGAGGCACAAGGAAGCGGAGTTTCCATTAGGAGAACTGTTTTCTTTTTGCTGTAAAATATCAAATATTTTGACATTTCCATCAGACTTTTCTTTGTATCAAAGCCGCAATGGCAGAACAATCTCAATGCGTTTAGACTTCATAGGTTTGTGCGTTTCTGAGAATTCCCTCCTTTACAAGGGGACACTTCTGAAGGGACGTGTGATTTCTCTCTCAGAGACCAAAGGAAAGGTAATAAAAACAAGAGATGTGTGAGAGCTCCGGGGGAAGCGGCTGTGGGCGGGTGTTGCTCCGAGCTCATCCCGCTCCCAGGAGCCGCAGTGTCCCGGAGAGTGCGGTGCCGGGGGGCAGGTGAGCTCCTGGACATCGCAGCATCATCCTCATCATCCTCATCATCCTCATCATCCTCATCATCCTCATCATTCTCATCATCCTCATCACCGCCACCCACCCCGTGGCTGCACGGTGGAAGAGCGAAGGTGTCCCTGAGATGCAGGATCCATCTCACCGCTCCGAAGTGTCTGGAGAAGGAAAGGTGGGAGCTGCTTCTCCCTGAGGCAAAGCTCCTGCCCAGCTCCTGTCCCAGCCTGACCCTGGACAGATCCATTTTTTATAGATACACAGAACCATTAAGGCTGGAAGAAACCTCCAACACTGCCATGCCAATATCGTGAAGGGCCAACACTGCTCGCTGTTTGAGGGATGGTGACTCCATCCCTTCCCTGTTTGTGGCGTGTCAGATCAAAGCCACCCCAATTACTGGTGGGGACACACTGCAGGGCTGTGTGATTAACACCATTCCTTCCCTCTGCTTTAACCAAACAGCGCCTGTGATGCTTGGCGCTTCAGGAGAGACCTGCACCCTGCCAGGACCTTTCAGGGAAGGAGATGCGGGCAGCCTGCCCTGCTCACGGGTGTCCTGCTGTCCCCACGGCCACATCTGGCAGGGGAATTCCCGAGGGGAATTGGGCCAGGGATGCCCAGAGGAGCCAATTCCCCATGGTCACGGTGACACCGGTCCAGCTCGGTCCCGCACGGGCCAGGAGCAAAGCGGGAGCGAATCCCGGAGCCCCTGCAAAGTTCCATGAGCTCCTCGCATGTAAATGACTTCCAGAGTAAAACTGCTTTGAAGTTGCTGTTTATCTCACTCTGATAACAATCTGCTTCTTTTCTTGTGTCAAAGTAATTAGAGTGTAATTATTTATATTTTTTCTTTTTCTTTTTCTTTTTTTTTTTTTTTTTTGTAGCTTTTATTTTTATTTATTTAATTTTTTTTATAATTGCTGCAGGGTTCAAGAGGAGCTGGGGGAATCCTTCTGCACTTCCAGTTCTTTGCTTGCTGCCTTCAGCCTCCTCTCCTTCCCAGTCCCCTGCCTGTTCTCTGAGCGTTTGGACTTCTTTTCTCTTGCCTGTTTGTGCCTGTCTTCAGTTTCTCCTTTTCTGTTTGTTTTCTCTAAGCATCAATTTTTCATGCCGGAGAGCTGAGGATAATTAATTAATGATTCATAGGAATTCTGTGGCTATAGTATAATGAGGGGATGGTTCATAACCTGTTGAGGAGGCAGTTATCAGTAATTTCAGAATAATTAAGAGATGGTTTCAGCACGCTTCAAAAGCCCTTCTAGAATCAAGGGGATGGTGAATTTATTTATCTCAAAACATTCAGGGACATTCCCTTGGTGGCACAGGCAGCATTTCCAAGCTCCTCTGTGTCCTGCTGTGGACCATGGGCTGGGGAGGATCCCATCCTGGGAACCCTCCTGCATCAAACTTCAAATTCCTTCACTCCCACATCTTCCCCACCCAAGCCGAGCAGAGTTTTTCCCTTTCTTCCCACTTTTATTTTTATTTTTAGTACCACAGGGTGCTGCAAACAGCCTTCCTATTAGAGGCTAGACATATCCAGAGCCTTAATGATAGATTAAATACCAAATACCTTAACATTTGAAAAATGACATTTATTATACAGAGTTGTAAATAGAGGGAAAAATGACAATAGAACACAGTGTAGATCTTACATAAACTGCACCGGCTCTGTGTAATGACTATGATAATGTCAGTGCTAACAAGCAGATAATTGGCATCACTGAGATAATTTTTGGCACCTTATGCAGAGGGGAAACTGCTCTGCATAATTATTTTACCTAGGAATATTCTTCATTTAACAGGTCCATTTGCATAACGGTTGGAACTTTTTAAGCTGTAAAGGGTGTTTAACATGTTGATTTGTTTTACCCACAAAACAATTGTTTATTCATGAGAACCGGCACCTGAGGACTTTTGTAATGAGGCCACGGTGACCCAGTTGGAAGCAGCATCCTTTTATTGAATTTATGGGTCCAGGTGGAAGCAGGATTAGCTGACCCCTCACAAACACCTCCCAGGCTTTTATAGACATTGTAATACTGAGTCATTCTCTGCAGTAAAACTTTAGAGACAGGAGTTGATCACTCCAGTGTTTCCCTGCTGGTGCAGCTCCCTGTGTCCCCAGGATGGTGACACAAAATCCTCCTCAAGCTCCCAAAGCCCAGCAAACCGTGCACAGCTCTGCCTGCAATCAGGGGTGTGATAAAACACGGAGGGAGGGTGAAGCATCCAAAAGCTGATGCAGGAACTGTGCTGGGATCAGGTGAGGATTGGCAGAGCTCAGCTCAGCACAAGCAGCCCTGGCAGGTCAGGCTGAGGAGCCCTCAGGGTCAGCCAGCCCCCCTGCAAGGCCGTGCCAAGCGTCCTGGAAATGGAAGAGATGTTGGACACCAGCCTTGGAGCTCCATGGCAGGCAGATCCCTGGCCAAGAGCCAGATGTGCTCAGCTCCAAGGCTCAGAGCATCCCACACCCATCTGCCTGTGCCTCCCTGGCTGGAGGGAGCCTCCTGTCCTTGCCAGATCTGAAGTGACCAGAGCACTGCTTGTCCCATCCCAAGAACATTTCCAAAGCAAGGAGTGATCTCTGGGTGTTCTGTACTCAAACCTCAATGGGAATTGCAGCAGCTCTGCCATGGAAAAGTTCAAATTCCCCCCAGCTTACACTGACGCTCCCTTGGCTCCTCCAGCTCTGTTTCTGTGCGTGCTGGAAATCCATTCCTGTGGTTAGGGAAGCACCAGCCTCTCTCTGACAAACACTGAACATCCCTCAAAGCCCCTGTGACCTCCTGAGAGAACACCGAGTGCTGCTGAGCCTTGAGGTGGTGATTTCCACTGCAGAGATCAGCGTCAGCAGGGCTGGGTCTGCCAGGACTGGCCTGTCCCCACCCCAGGGGCTGGCACAGACGGTGACCTGGGCACTGGAGCAGCAGGAGGAGGCAGCAGGGAGGGAGGGGATGTGGGGTTTGTGCCAGAGGCAGGGCTGTGTTGTCATGGGGGCCTCACTCCTCTGCTTGTGCACATCTCCTCTGACCTTGGTCAAGTCATTTAATGCCTCTGCTGCTCAGAACAGAGCCCTGGCTCTTCCTCACACAGCCACGCTCTGACCTGGGCCAGGAAGAGCCTCCCAAAGGAGCCTTTGGAGAGTCCAAACCCGGAATCCCTCACCCATGCAGCTTGCAGGAGACCAGACCTCCTCTCCCACAGCCTTTCATCTGCTCCTCTTCAGGGAAAACCTAAATATATTAATTCCTCTGAACCGGCAGATATCAAATTTCCTGTGAAAAAGCCAGTGGTGCGACTCATTTGATCATGTGCTAGGCTTGTCCAGATGTGTGTAGATGTACATCCAGATGTGTGCAGGTACATGCCCACGGGCTCAGCTGTCTCTGCCCCTCTGCAAACTCAGAGTCTGGCAATTTTCAGCTCAGCCAACCGTTTTAAGATTAAATCCCATTTTCTCCCAAACAAGGCTGTTGGCTTCAGTGAAGGGACGTCTGTAACATTTGCCAGGGAGATGTTAAACTTCTGCCTGTGTTTTGATGAGCTATCCCTGAGCTCACTCTGGCACTTTTGCTGGGAGGAATAGCCCGTACCAGGGCGAGGGACACAGAACCAATCCATCACACTCTGGGGCTTTCAAGGCCATCTCCCTGGCCTTTAATGCTCTGCAAAATGGTTCATTCTCTGCTGGTTTATAAACTTGATGTGCAGCCTGCCAGCTCCCAGCTCCCCCCGGACCCAGAGCAATCCTTGCCCTTGCTGCCATGCCAGCAAAAACCGTGGGCATTTCTGATGGTTTCAGCTCATCTGCTGCATTAAAAAGTCCCACACACCCGTGTTAAATCAGCATCCTCACCTGCCCAGAGAGAGGTGTTGAGCCTTGCAGGGATCAGCTGGAAGATGCTGTGCTGTCCCTCACTGAAGCGCTGCAATTACAGCCTCCCAGCCTGCCCACCAGCTCAACACCCCTTTCTTTATGGCTCTGCCAGCCCATCTGTCTCAGAGCCCGAGACCACACTCACTCCTGTTGGGATTTTCTCCTTTCCAATTCCCAAGTCAGCTCTCGTTCAGTGGGGAGAATTATTACTCCTGCTCTGTGCTCCCTGGCTCCGTGCCATGGCACGGGGGAGCAGCAGCTCGGGCAATATTCCAGCAGCGTTCCAGCAATCCTGGGTTGGCACATGGGCACTGTGTCCCAGCGAGGGCACCGTGTCAGGTTTGGTGCTACAGGTGTTGATCACAACCAAACCTCTGCTCCTTGCCCTGGTGAGTGTCTTGCGGGTGTCACAGGAGGAAAGCTTCAAATTCCCCTCCCTTGTCTGAGGATGGCGTGGAAATGTTTGGTGTGAGAAAGAGGTGAATGCAAAACTCATCCCAGAGCTGTGGGGGGCTGGCCAGGGCCCGTGTGTGTCCAGCACAGAGCCATGTCCCCATGAGGTGTGTGACAATGCCCTCAGTGTGTCAGTGCCACGAGAGACCCTGGGATGGCATCACAGGTCTCTGTGGGATCCTGATCCCCATCCCCAGCTCCAGAGGCACAGCTGGGAGGTTGTGGCGCCAGTAAGGGGTGGAGCTCATGGAGAGAAAGCAGAAAGCTGGGGATCTTCAGCTGGGTGAGGAGAGGGGGAGAGGGGCAAACTTTGCAAAATCCAGGTGCCTGAACCTCCCCAGACTGGGCAGGGGAGCAGTCCTGGCACAGGGAAGAGCTGTGGGCTCTGTATTTTTCCTTGTCCAGCTGATGGAGCCCATCTCAATTCAAGATGCTGAGGACATTATTGATCTAAACAAGTTGTCAGTGAAGGAAAAGTTGTAATTGCTGCTGTAGTTGCATTGTAACACACCAGCCCCGAAGGGAAATTAAAGTTTGGAGCTAATAGGGTTGTATGATCCTTCAACCTTTGATGTATTGAATCTGGAGCAGCCCCTGGAATACTGATTTGATGCACAAAGGATCATTTTTAACAGCGGCTGCACCTCCAGGTCCTCTGATCCAATCCTCCCTTCAATCCCAATGCAAGGCAAGAGAATGGCTCCCAGTGCATCTTCCCCCTCTGCCCTCGGGCCTCTTCCTTCTGCTCCCACGGTTCTGTGTGTCCCTGGAATAAAACTTGCAGGAATGAGGGCTGGGATGAGGCAGCATTGCCTGTGTGTGAGGGGGAACGAGCTAATGACAGGATTCCTTGGATTCCAGCTTGTGCCAGCTGCTGCTTCTCCACCCAGGGAACGTTTTCTGCAGCAGGAGCACCAGGCTGAGCTCAGTGCTGGCCGAGGATGTGAGTCCCAGTGTCCTGCCCAGTCAGGATTTCCTCAAGGAGGGAATTACAGATATTTCTGAGCAGAAATGCAGCTTCCCATTAATCACCTGTAATTAGAAAGCAGAGATCTGCCAAGCAGCCTCTCCCCAAAGGTTGCTAATCAGGGAAGTTGATAGTTTCAGGTTCTGGTTTGGGAAGTGTCTGGGGCTGTGAGCCCAGGGCTGAGCTGTGCATTCCCAGCATGTCCTGGAGCAGAGGATGTCCCCAAAACTGCCCCTGACCCCACAGCCTCACACTGAGCCCCTGCTTTCCCTCCCACAGCCATCCAGTGATGGATCTCACCACACCTTCACACGGACACTTTAATTCTGTGTTATAAAGACACCCTCTCTAATTGCTTCAGTTAATTAGTGCTTTGATAATGCTGCAGGTTCCGTGGAGGGAGCAGCCCACAAGGATGTGCTGCTGTCCCTGCCCACCCCTGCCATGGCAGAGGGGACCCCAATCCTCTGCCATGTCCCTGCTGTGTCCCTGCCATGGCAGAGGGGACCCCAATTCTCTGCTGTGTCCCTGCTGTGTCCCTGCCATGGCAGAGGGGACCTCTGCCCTGCCACTGTGTCCCCAGTGTGGCACAGGGGATCCCTGCCATGGCAGAGGGGACCCCACTCCTCTGCTGTGTCCCCACTTCATCACTGCCCCGCAGGTCAGGGATGTGCCCTGGCTCCTAAATCCCTGCTGAGGCCAGCAGGCAATTTAGACCTGAGTGCAGCAACTAATTAAATCAATATGAGCTAATGAACAGCAATTAGAGGTCCAGCTAGGCACATCTTCTCTGGTAAATACTGCTTCTCTCCCAACGGGAAGCTCTTTTTTAATAATCTGTTTGTGTTTCATTTCCAGGAGCTGTAATTCCCCAAAGAAGCAATTTGGGAAAGTGATTTGTTTGTCTGTATAATTGCCAAAGCACTTCGTTAGGCTTGTTTGTTTTTCCTTGCTCCTGCTGCTCCCTGGAAGAGA
>VRYO01002095.1:1891163-1910297 GCA_009812075.1 Sialia sialis | reverse complement strand
CTCTTTTGGTCTCTCCACCTTCAGTTCTTCTGGAGCAAGGAGCTGAGTGACAGTGAGGACTTGGGCAGAAACCAGAGGAGCAGGTTAAAATAATTTTATTTAATATAATAATATATATTACAGATATAAATGTATGATTATAATTTAGGATTATTGTTATTATTGTTATTGTTATATATGGGCACTTTCTCTGGCTCTGGTTGCTCCATGGTCACTGCACATCCCATCCCTCAGGTGACGTGGTGGCATCAGCAGCCCAAGTTCTGTGGTGAGAGGAGAGAGTTTAATGCCAGATGCTGCCTGTTATTCCAGCAGGGAGTGCTGCCAGAGCCTGTCCTTGGCAAACAGGGAATGATTCCCGATCGATGCTCCCACCCAGGTGTTTGAAAAGCAGTCGCTTTCTTGTCAAAACTTCCACAGCAGCTGTGTGGCAAAGACTTTTACTTTTGCTTACAAAACAGCACTGGGATTCCTCCAGGGAGGCAATGGATTCGGAATTTGTAAAGCTGCTTTCACCAGCACTCAAGCCTGAAAGAGAAGTTGAGATAAACATTTGCATTTTTATTTTGCTGCTGCAGTTCCCCAGTGGAGCTTCACCAGCACAGGGATGGCCCCTGTTTGTACCTGGTGGCTTTGCTGGGGGAATTGCACATCATTTATAAATGCAGGACTTCAAGCCTGCTCCAGAGAAGTTGTTGGCACCAGTGGGGCTGAGCTGACAGACTCTGGTGGGGATTTCTAATTGAAATTCCATTAGGATAAACAAATTAGGATTTACGGTTGGACCTAGGTGCTTTTCAGCCTCAAATATTCTGTAATTCTGCGTAATTCCATCAGCACCAGGGCTGGTGGCCATGCCCCAATGGCCAACAGGAGCTCAGGGGGTTCTTGACAGAAACCATGAATCCCTCCAATGCCAGATGTTTCCTGCAAAAGCACTTTTACATCCACATCAAAACACCCCACGGGACTGCCTCAGCCTGATGAGTTTTTCGATTAAATAATCCAAGATCAAAACTGATCCATTTTGACTTTCTTCACTCTCTTAAACATTTCAAAGATAGTAATGAATTGCAGGATATTTCTTTATTTCCTCTGGTTTATTATAATGCTTTAACAGCTGTCAGGTCGTGTCATTCTAAAAAGGTTGTTTCAGTGTTTATGAATTGGAACATTTCTCCAGGATTTCCATTCTGGGAAATACAGATTTCCATCTCCAAGAGCTCACTCCAGGGGAGAGATAAAAGATTTCCAATACTGAACTCCCTCCTGGGAAAGCACCTTCTTTTCCAAACAGGTCAAAGTCAACATGAAGGGCTCCCAGTTTCACCCCAAATATCAAATTTGTGCCTCAGGTCTCACAGCTGAGGGTCTCACTTGACCACAGAGGGCAAACCTGCCCTGAAGGTAAAACCCCTCCCCAAAATGAGTCCTCCATGGCCACAATTTTCAATTTATGGCATCTATTCCTAAATAAATCTCTTTTCTCCAGAAAGATTTTCCTGTTCTGAACTCCTCACTTTGCTGGAGACAATGCCTGAGTTTTGACAACTTTTAAACATTCCTGTTGGAATTGTTTTATTTTTTATTGTTTTGGGTTGTTTTTTTGGGTTTTTTTTCCCCCCTGTTTGTTTGGCTTTTTGTTTGTTTCTTAATGGAACATCACAAATTAGCTGTCACTCTTTTTTAAAGGCTACTGAATGTGTAAAGTAATGTTTTCCTGATTCAGGAGTGCAGTAGTTTATGCAATTATGAAATAGCACATCAAAACCAGGCAGCCCTTCCCTCACGCCTGCATAATTCATCGCTCACGGGTAGGACCCCTCCTGGCTGCAGACAACACCAAGTTACGTTTATGTTCTGTTCTTTAATTAAAAATTTAGAACTTTAAAGGGAGTTTGTAAACCGTGCAACCATTAAAAAATTTGGAGACAAGGTGTCAAAAAAAATGCAAACCAGGGAGAGGAAGAAAACAAAGCACTGATTTCTGATGAGGATGGGGACAAACCACAGGGACAAACCCAGTGTAACCAACACTCCTGACGTGATGTCTGTGCAAACACACCTGGAAATCAGGCTGAAATATAGCAATCCTGGAACTGAGGTGGCTGAACCCCTCTAGTTACACCTGTGGGGAGAGATCACCCTCCCCTCCAGCTCCTCCACCTCCCCTCAGCTCCCAAGAATGCCGAGCAGCAAAGGTGGCACTGAGGGAACGAGCGAGACCACAGCAGAGGAGGCTGAGTGGGAAACGTGGGCCCCGCTGCCTAATGGGACTTATCAATTATTATCTCAGCCCATATTTCTTTGAGGGGTGATTGTTTCACAGAGCCTGACATCTCATACAGCTTTAAATTACTCACAACCGGGACGCCTTACAAGATAGCAGTAAAATCAGGAGAGGATTGGGCAATGTAATTATAGTATGGAAATGATGTTGATCGCTCAAGCAGGAACAGACCTTGAGTTGGGGCTGATGCTGCCCTGCTCCAGCAGAGCCCGGGGAGCACCAAGCCTCGTCAGGGGGCTGCAAATGAGGCCACAAGGTTGGTGACACCAGGGACAGAGCGGGGACCAGTGCACACAGAGGTCAGGAGGCTGAAGGAGAGCGGGGCTGTGATGCTCCAGGGCTGTGTGGGTGCAGCTCCCCTTAGGCTGAGGATTAAGGAGGCAGAGCCAGGGGGTGCTGCCTTGGTGAGAGGTGCTGCTCAGAGCCTTTTCCAAGGGGCAGTTTCCCTTGTAAACCAGTAAAGGAAGTTCATGTTGGTTTTTCTTTTTTTTTTCCCCTTATTTGTAAAAAGAGGGTTTTCTAAGAAAAAACCCTAGCAGTGGAAATTTTCCTGTTTCAAATCTGGGAATAATTGAGAAAAGAGTGAAGAGGTGTTTTCACAGCCAATATCAGCAGGAACAGCCCCTGCTCCCCGGGCAGAGCTGACCCCCCTCCCTCTCTCTGCTGGCAGAGCTGGAGGCACAGTGGGCAGGATCAGAATGAATGGGGCACAGAGCAGTCCTTGGCTCCCACAGAAGGGCAGAGGCAGCTCTTTGAATCGCTGCTGCCACAGCTGATTCCTGCTGGACACCAGCGGTTCAGGTGAGACACCTGAGGCAGCACTGCCCATCCCCATCCCTCTGCTCTGCAGGCAGAAGGAGCCCCACCACAAGGAAACTCCACAGATGTATCAGGGAATCACAGGCAGTGAATTTAACCCCCCCTCGGCATCCTGCACACCCTGCTCTGGTGTCTCTGTGACCCCCAGGTGCTGCAGGAGCCATACCTGCCAGCCTGAGTACCTGGACCTGCATCAGGATGCTGCCGACGGGAGCTGGCTGGGTATTTGCTGGTGACAACCAGCGAGACTGTAGGAGAGAAAATGAATGTCCCTGAGGATAGTCACACAGCGGTGCCTTCGCCTTCAAAGGCAGAGCCCGGTGGGAGGGCTGGGCAGGGAGCAGTAGCCCATGGGCACAGCTGACAGGGCTATCAATTTGAGGTTTTCAAATGCTGTTTCCACAGGAAAGGCAGAAATCATGACTTGCCTTTCTTTTTTTTTTTTCCTTCCCCCTTTTTTTCTTTTTTTTTTTTTTTTTTAATTAAAAGCCCTCCTTTCTCCCACTCCTTAAAGGTGATGCTCTGTCAGGTTTAACAAGCCGCTGTCAATCCGTCCCCAGCTGATGCCAGGAGGAGCAGAAGGAGCCGGGCACACCCCGAACTGGTTCCTGTGGCTGCCTCTCCTTCAGATCCCTCCTCCAGCAGCACCCAGGGCTGGCTGGGCCAGTGGAGGGGCTGGCATGAGCCTCCCACCCCCCCACATCTCCCACCCCCCCACATCCCAGACCCGGCCCCTTGCCCGGGCAAAATATTCGGCCCCTCCGGCTCCAGCTGCCCTTGGGAGCCAGAGCCCTCCTCGGAGCAGTAAAACCCTGTCTGTGTGAGTGCTGAAATGATCCCGGATAATGAGGTTAATTAATATGTTCCTGTAAGCCCAGAGGCGCCGGGGAAGATCGGGATCAGCCTGTCCCCACCGGCTGTGAGATGCGCACCGGGAGCAGGGATTGTCCAAAGGTTACGAGGTGCGGGTGTGCTCAGGGCCATGCCAGCAGAGTGTAAATCAGTGTTTAGAAAAAGCCTTTTAAGGATGCCTGAGGAATAAAAGGGGGTGCGTGGCTCTCCCTCATCTTCCCAGCGATTCCAGCCCGGCGGTGCTGACAAATTGCTGTCCCAGAAGCACCTTAAAAAGCAGAGGGATGCTGGACAGCAGGGCCGGGCTGGAGGGGAGCCAGCAGCTGAAGGATGCTCAGCAGAGCACAGGCACTGAGGGTGATGGGCCTCAGCCGCGGAGAAGCTCCTGAAACGCATCCAAAACAAGCATCGCGTTTGGGCTGAAGTGATGTCACTGCCGACCATTAGCGTGGTAATTACAGTGAAAGCTTTTGGCAATTCCATCCTCCGAAGGGCCATTGATGCAGCCCAACCGCACCAGTGAGGGACTCATTTGTCTTATTTCAGAATTATGCATTTTTCAGGGCTGCAGAATCCTTGTAGTCTTTTCCCTCCAATAATATTATTTTCTTCTCCCTGCCCCAGCCATGCTCACAATGGGCCCTTCTGCTCCACTTCCAGCATTCCACTTGGAAAGATACATTTCCAGCAGAGGAAAGGCCCTGGAAGCCCATGTTAGAATCTGGATTCCAGCCCCTGGTGATGACAGGAGGCAGCTCCCAGGAGGCAGTTCTCAGCAAATCTCATCAGGGTCCGGAATCCAGGGAGGTGGGAAAGCAGCTGGACATGGACATGAGCTCAGTCACAGGAGCTCTGATCCAATGTCAGCAGTGCCGTAAAAGGCAGAGCTTTCTTCTTCTTGTCCCCTGTGCAGGGAAAGGTGGGTCAGGTGCTGCTCCATGTCCCACTTGACCTCATTTTGGGAGAAAAGGAATACAGAAATTTCACAACTATACGGTGCACCGGACTATAAGGCGCACTTTTTTTTTTGCAGCGAGGATCCGCGGGCAGCAAAGTAACAAATTAGTAACAGAATCGCGGGATCATGGGGTTTACTGGCAGGTGCTCAATTTGCAAACATTTTTCACGGATCAGCGCAGCCTTTAAATGCAGCCCCAGGCACCTTCCCCGTGCCTCCTGCCTGCCCCTGGCGCTGGCTGCCGTGGCTCTTACGGCTCGCACTTCCGGGTAGACAAATCTCTGAACTTTGTCCATATATAAGGCGCACCGGATTATAAGGCACACTTCCGGGTTTCCATCAAAATTTTAGTCAAAAGAGTGCGCCTTATAGTTGTGAAATTACTGTGCCTATTGTATTTGCAGAATATTTATGGCTGTCCAGAGCATAAGACCACCGGGAGGAGATCAGAAATCAGAACCCTGTTGACAAATTGCAGGCCTGGGCCAAAAGAAAGCAGAACAAAACTCAGCAGAAACAACTGGAAGTGATGCAGCTCAGTAGGAGCACCCAGCAGGGTGGGCAGGCCATGCCTCGTGCTCCCACAGCAGCAGTGGTGACACCTGTCGGGCAGGTGAAGGGACTTGCCCACCCTCAGCACCAGCTGGACCTCTCTTGGATGAACCATGTGGGTTTTGCAGCAAAAAAATCCCTGTCCAGGGGATAAGGAGTGTTTTGAATCAGGGTTAGACACAGGTCTCATGGTTGGAACGCCTAGAGAGACTCTGGAAAGTGACTGGGGACAGAGGGGGAAAGGAAGTTTCGCCTCATCACACCAAAACCAAAGACTGATGCGACCTGTGGTGTCACAGGGCTGGGAAGCTCCAAACCCACTGTCAGCATTCCAGCAGGGACAGCCAGGGGCAGGAACCCAGCAAAGCACTGCCTGGCCAGCTGCCCTCCTCTCTGGCACAAGGAGCACACCGGGGTGGGAGCTCCACAAAGAAAACCCAGAAAATCTATCCTACAAGCAGGAGCTGCTCCCCAGGACGTGCCTCAGTCCCACACCCCCTCCCAGCACATCATGTGAAGCTGTTCCTCATGCAGGCAACTGCTTTAATCAGAGAAGAAAAACCCTCAGAACACAGGATTCAAATCCACCAGGAAAGGTGACAGATTCTCCCACTCTTCAAAGGGGCTCTTTAAATATTAAAAATAGCATTGTTGTTTTAGTAACGTTAATTTAAATGATGCACACATGACACCTCCGATCACCCTGGCGTGCTCAGACAGGCAGGAGCTCTTCTGTTCTGGTTTGTCCTGTGACAGAAAAAAGGAACACATGTTTGTTCCCAGGAAGGAGGTTTATTCCCAGTCTGCACAGGCCCAAGGTGTGCTGAGACTCCAGCCTGGGACATAGAGATGAAGAGCCCCAGGATAACTCTTCCCTTGCAGAGCAGCCTGGCTAAACACTCAGTCTAGTAAGGCAGAGCTGAAACACAAAGAGTCACCTAAACACACACCCTGACATTTCCAGGTTCTCCCTGGCACAGCTAAGCCCAAGCCTGGCTGTCTCCTTCCCTCACTCCATTGCTCTTCCAGCTTTTTTTTCAGGATCCACTCAGGCCCCTGTTTTCAGGCCTTCTGGTGGCTGAAATGAAACATGTTCAGAGGTATCTGTGGGTTAGAGACATTTGAAGTAGGTTGGTGTCCTGCCTGCTGGACCAAGGGAACCTGTGTTACTCAGGTACTCCAAGCTGAGGCTGAACTTGGGTTGGATTGGTCACCGAAGCCATTGAGCCGAGTTCCTGTGGGAGAGCTTACAAGCAGATCTGGAATCTTCATCCACCACAGGCTCTTGTGAACTAGAAGAGTTTTTCCTTGCTCTCTGCTTCAAGGGGTTTGTGCAGAACCAAGGAGTTCAGGTTCCACCTGCAGAGCTGGCACATTCCTTTGGGATTTATTTTCATCAGCCTCTGAAGGGATGGAGATCCACCTTGTGCTCCACCACCACTTGTTCCAGTGAGAGCCCTGAGCTCCAGAGCATCCCCCGAGAGCTTCACTTCCTGCTGGGGATCCAACCAAGGGCAAGGGGAGGAAGCACATGATTGTAAAATAATGGAATTCATCTGCAATTTGACCTTCACTAATGATGGATGGCCTGTTTGTAGGGATCATCAGTGGAGAGCCTTCACTCTGATGCATTCCCTGCAGCTGCAGTGAGCTGAGGAGCAAACCTGACATCCTTGCCCAGGTCCTGGGGGCTGTGCAGGGACAGGCTCTGGTGACCAAGACACCTCACCTGCAGGAAGTGAGCCCCAATTGCATTTGAAATTTGGGCTGTCAAGGGCAGTGGTTCATCAGGATGAGGTTCAGGTTCTCGTGTTCACGTGGCCCAGAATGAAGTTGTGCATCTCATTAGGGTTTGCTTCAAACCAGACCTTGCCAGAGCGCGGAGCTGCAAATAATTTGAGTTTCAGTGCTGGCTGTGTGCCTGGCTCTGAGTCATACATTGCTGAAGGAATTGTTGTAATCTGCAAATTATTTTCCTGTATTAATTCATTCTGGTGAAATAAACCCATTGCAAATTGCTATCAGCCTAAAACTGCGTGTGCTGGGGTCGAGTGTGTGGGCAGTGCTTTCTGCCCTCGGTGACAGTGTGTGACAGCTTCTGCTCTTCAGCTGTGAGGGATCTGCTCTCTGTGCTCAGGATCTCACCCCAGCCAAAAGGGATTCCTTTCCTCAAAATTTTTAATTTTTAAACTGTGATCACTTTATTGCTCAGAGGAAAGGAGGACCTGCATCAGTTTTTTCTGAGAGGCTCAGAGGCAGCAGAACAGGCAAAGCACTCACCTGGGCTCACCTGTCCTGGCAGACAAGAGTGGAAATGCTCTCCTGTCCCAAACTCCTGATTGCTCCCTTCATCGCTCTCCTGTGGCCTTGGAGCAGCTCTGAGGTCTTCAAAAAGCTGGAGCTGCCTTTCAGCAGGGATCACCAGCCGTGGAACACCAGGGGGAGATGTTCTTTGATGCTCCTGAGCGCAGAGCTGGCTCGTTCCCAGCAGGAAATGCAGCTCCTCGAGGTCTGTGTGGGTCTGGGGGACTCAGTGGGGCAGATCAGGTCAGGAGGAAAACAAGAATATAGAGAAAAACCTATTTTCCTTCCACACTATCCTTCCTTCCCTCTGTCTAAAGGATAGAAGGTGCATGCTGCTTTGTCCCAACTCCTGCCTCTCCTAGGCAGGGAGGTTTGGATTATGCATTCCGAGGTGTTACAAGGTCCACTGGTTTGGAACAAGAAGTCTGCCAAAACATTCAGCCTGGGAAGGGGGAGCTGAGGAGGAGAGGGCTGGAGTTGCTGCTGCTGCAGGCACAGAGAATATTAACTCTGCTCTGTGGGAAATGCCAGCGTCTCCAGCTGAGGTGATGGAGGATGTAAACCCAAAAATTCCCTTGGATCTGATCTCCCTTTGCCAGGCATTCTTTCTGATGGACGCTCGAGGAAGAAAAACCTGGGCATGGCAATTTGGTTTCTGTCACGGAACCACAGGGGTGTGGGCTGGTTTCACGAGTGCTGTGCCCTGGGTGCCCAGGGAGGGGAACATCTCCCTGTGTGTGTCTGTGATGTCACCAAACACCTCCAGGCTGTGGTGTGGCAGAGCCAGCTCCTGTGCAAAATTCCCCCTGCAAATTCCCATGCAAATCCCTGTGCAAAGCCCCAGTGTCCCCAGCCTGTTTTGGGGACGGGCAGTGAGGGCAGGGCCATCCCTCCCGTGGGCTCTGGGTGCAGGATCTGCAGCAGCTGCTCCTCTGGGTGTGTTTGGGATGGGTTAATAACAGTGCTCAGCAGAGGGGGGTGGTTTGTCTTGCTTGTTTGTTCCTTAATCCTGGAATTCCTCCTGTGATTTCAGAAATAACGTTTTGTGCTGGGGGTTAAAACATCCAGGTAAAAGGACCGTGGCCTTTGTGTGTGTCAAGACTGTGTGACCCCTTGGCTGCTCTGTGCTGGAGGAGTGCTGGTGCAGAGCTGAGTGAGCAGATGAAAGGATTTCTGTGTGTGTACAGTTATTCTCTGTGTGTGTGCAGTTTTCTCTGTGTGTACAGTTATTCTCTGTGTGTGCAGCTATTCTGTGTGTGTACAGCTATTCTGTGTGTGTGCAGCTATTCTGTGTGTGTATTCTGTGTGTGTGCAGTTATTTTGTGTGTGTACAGTTTTCTCTGTGTGTGTACAGTTATTCTGTGTGTGTGCAGCTCTTCTGTGTGTGCACAGTTATTCTGTGTGTGCAGTTATTCTGTGTGTACAGCTATCCTGTGTGTGTGCAGTTATCCTGTGTGTGTACAGTTATTCCGTGTGTGTACAGTTATTCTGTGTGTACAGCTATTCTGTGTGTGTGCAGTTATTCTCTGTGTGTGCAGTTATTCTGTGTGTGTACAGCTATCCTGTATGTGTACAGTTATTTTGTGTGTGCACAGCTATTCTGTGTGTGCAGTTATTCTGTGTATGTGCAGTTATTCTGTGTGTGTGCTGTTATTCCAACACAGCTTTCAGTGGGATTGTGTTTGCAGCCTTTCATGATTGTCTTTGCAAACATGCAAACAGCTCAGCTGAGGGAGAAGGCAGAGACTGTTCAGAGATGTCCAACAAGTCCCAGAGCCTCCCCTTGGCTGCTGAATTCCAAAATCAGGACGGTCTGGGGCTGGTTCACTGCGTGGGGCTGTGAGATGAGCTCTGTGCCAGGAGCAATGACAACCATGTGCAGGAGCTTTTGGCGTGGGCAGGTCTCACACACTCATTCAGAAATGGGAACGCAAACCCCTATTAATAGGGGATTTGCTGTTACACTTTGTTCCCTCAGCTCTTCATGTCCTTGCATGGAGGAACAACCCAGGAACAAATGTTGTGCTGACTCCAGTGACGGCTTCCTGCATGTGCAGCCTCCTTGGAGCTGCTGGAAGAATCGTGGTGACACCATCTGAGGCACATCAGGCTCTCTCCAGCACTGGGAGACAGTGATTCTTGCCTTCAGATCATCCTCTCAAGCTGCCAGAGCCTAAAATAGCTCTTACTCATGGAGGAGCAATGGCTGCAACTCGCATTCATTATCAGTGTGTCAGTCACAGTCCGTGACCATATGGAAGTTTGTCCCTTCCCCTCACACCTCCCCTGATTCCTCCAGGCTGGCAGAGCATGGTACAGTGCCTGGTGACAGTATTGCTCCTCTCTAACCACTGGGACCAGCCACAGCACGGGCTGAGCCACTGGGACCAGCCACGCTGAGCACTGGGGGATTGGAACTGGGGAGATTTTGGGAGGCTGGGAACTAAAACTGGGCTGAGGGCAAGGCAGATCTGGGGCTGCCTAGTATAAACCAGCACAGGCACAAGCCCTAAGGGCTGGACCACCCAGCAAATGTGCAGCAGGGGTAGAACAGGTCGGTGGGGACGAGATGAGCAGCTCACAAACACCCCTGAGCTCGCAGCCCTCTCTGCTCTGCAAGGCCACGTCTGCCCTTATTCTGATTATTTGTACACCTCTGTCTGCAGCAGCTCTGCCTGACCTGGCTGTAAACTCCTCCTGAAGCTGCAGGAGCTGTTCCCACCTGGTGCCAGCTGACACCTCCCTTCTCCAGTGGCAGCAGCAGGAGCGTGGATGTGGGAGCTCCTTGCTGATCCCCAGGGCACGCAGCCCCTCTCCCAACCCCTCAGGGTGTGAGGACAGGCTGCTTGGGAGCCTTTTGCAGTGACCACTGCCTGAATGTCCATCTGACCAGCTCCTGGCAGCATAGGCAGTGAGTGCCGACCCCAGGCAGAGCTCACCCGTCTCCCCAGCTCCTGCTCAGCCTTGCTCCCTTCACTCATCCCTTTTGCTCCACAGGCCACATGTCCAGCTTTACAGAGGTGACAAAGCCCTGCAAACAGTGACCCCCAGCACTCAGCACCCCCTCAGCACCCCTGCACGCTCCTCATGGGCTCTCACGTAAGCGATGGAGAAAAGTGTCAGGCTGGGGGAAAGACAGATCACGAGTATTCCTGGCCCTGACATTTTCCTCCAGATATCTGGATTTCCATATATTTGAAAACCTAATATAAACAACAGAGAGAAAATTTGCATTTCGGGCAGTGAGGAATGAAAAATGGAGGCGGGGTAATGTATTGCTGCTCGAGGAAGAGGAATGACAGTGGTAGAGTCGAGCACACACGACAGCGCCCAATCGGCTCGTGGCAAACTCATTTCCTGGCAGAATATAGGGTTTCATCTGCTGGAACATTTAATAGGCATCAAAGAAAGATCACTTCCCTCCTCTCAGCGCAGATTGAGAGCCTTCGCTCTTGCTTTATTTTTGCCATTTTATTAAACCCTTTATATAGTTTTAATACAATATGTATGATCCTCCAGCAAACAAATAAATTCTTCGGCGCTTCCCAGATTCTAAGGATTTCTAATGGTTACGAATGTTTTATTTATATTTTCAGAGAGGCATTAAATATGCGACGTGTAAAAATATGCAACAAAAAAAAAAAAAATCGACCCTAATTTATTGTTCCGTTCGGAGCGGCGTTACATATGGAGTTAATTTGGGAAGCCTGGGGAAGGGGCTGAGCCCCCACACATCTGGGTTTGCTGCTGTGGCTGAAATGCCCCAAAGTGCAACCTCAGGGACCTTCTGTGCTCGCTCAGCTGGGCACAGGGGTGTGACATGGGACATTCCTGGCTGGGACACCAGGAGGGAGCTGGGAGCAGTGGGAGAGCCCCACACACACACATGGGACTGGCAAACCCTTTCCCAAGTGACAAATGCCCTCTCACTCCAGAGCAGCCTCCTGTGGTCAGCCAGAGCCCACAGCCCCAGCCCCAGCCTGGAATTCTCATGCTGTGGGAGAAAAGGCTCATTCCCAGCTGGATAAATGGGTTTGGTGACTGTGGATCCTGAGCTCCCATCAGATTAATCCCAGTACATCGAGTGATGCTCACTGCCACACTCCCCAGGGCAGCAGGTGCCTGAGAATTTTGGGGAAAAATGTTTTCAGTGCTGTCAGGTGCCAAGGATGCTCACTTGGAGGACAGCTGGGTGATGGAGCACCCTGGGCTGACCCTAACCATGCTTCCCTGGATGTTTTGAATTCCATTTCCCATGGTTTCCCCAAGCCTGGGTGAGGGCTGGGGAGGGAGGAGGAGGAGTGCCCAGGATGATTTTTGATGACAGCGCTCAGCAGGGCTGGAAGCAGAGTGTCTGGAGAACTTTAGTTATGGCTCAGAGCAGCGCTTTGCTCTGAGGTTCCCTTATTTAGGAACCAGGGAAATGCATCAGGAGACTTCCAGAGGCTCATCAATTCCGATCAGGTCTGGTCTGGACACGCCATCTCTCCAGCTCAGGCATATCCTTGGCAGGCAGCTCCTTCCCCCTAAATATTCCAGCACACACAAACACACACACAAACGGTGCTGGCTGTGCCTGGGAAGGATTCCAGTGTCCCTGCAGAGGGGACTCTGCTGCAAAACTCCTCCCCTGGTGTGGGGACAGGGCAGTGTGGGGGTGCCCTGTGCCACCAATGCCCTGCAGCATGTCCCTGGTGGTTGCTCCCCAGTTTGTCCCAACCCAGAGCCCAAATCCACAGCCCTCTGTCCTGTGTGATGTCCAGCTGTGACAGCACACAGCTGCTGGCTTGGCTGGGCAGCCCCAGAGGAGATTTGGAGCATCCCCAGCAGCTTCAACACAGAAATAAACCCTCTGTAAAGAGACACACAGACAAGGAGGACTGAGCATGGGCTGCACCACAAGGCTGGCGATGCCACCCGAGAATGGCCGAGCTTGCACAAATATATTAAGAAACCCTTGAGAAAACCTTAATTGCACATTACAGATCTGTAACTGCTGCACCACGAGCAGCCTCCTGTCAGGGACACGAGGGAGATTTTCACAGCCTTTCTATCCTGGGCACTCCCCAGCTATTCTTAATACCCTCAGAGCATGAAGAAATCTGTAAATCCCCCAGCTTGCTCCCGAGGAGGGGCACCCGTGGCGACACTGATGCTGAATACATTGTTTGTGGTCCTGTGAGCACAGCGATGTGAGGTGACCTCCTGGTTCAGGGGAACCCGCGTTAACAGAGCTGTAGTCATGTTGATTCAGAATCTCTTTCATGTGTGTCCTCAGAAAAATGTGTTTGCAGGCAGCACGGGCAGGTCGGGAGCGCGGGGGGTGACAGGCGCTTGTCCCTCCTGCGAGTCATTAGTGCAGACACCGGGGACATGGGGGGACAGTGCCCTGTCACCCTCCGGGGCATCACCTGGCACCTGGTGGGGTGGAAGGGATGGTGGCAGGGTCACCCAAGCTCCCACCCTGCCTCAAATTCCGCGGGGAATCCGAAAGGCGCCCGAAGAACGGATCCAGTGTGCAGAGCCCGAAGCCAGGTGCTGGTTCTGGATTGTCACAGAGCTCTCAGCCTGCTGGCCAAAGCAAAACCATCACAACTCTGGTTATCCCAGAGGGAAAGGGATGTGAACATGAAAAGACAACAGGACTCCATGACCTTAGAGGTCTTTTCAAAACTAAATAATTCCACAATTCTCATCAAATCCTTCTTTTTATATACAGGCTTATCTCTTTGCACATACCTCTGCATTGTTAAAAGGAAAATAATTTCCAAAACCCCACAAAACCCCAAATATCTTTTTAAGAACCATAAAATAAAATATCCACATTTTGAAAATGTATTTCCCAATTAGCTTTGGGATGAAATAATTCACCAAGTCATATCTTTTCCTGCTCCAAAACTTATTTGGAGAGGGAGTTATTCCCCCTCCACTTCAAGTGAGGCTGCTGAGAGTTTCTGGCTGTGCCCCTTGCTTTCTGGCCAGCTGGGTCAGTCTCAAAATCCAGCCTGGTGCTCCCAGATGCTTGCAGATCGTCCCCATCCCTTGGGATATGCAGCACCTTCCCCACAGACCTCCAGCCCATGATGAAAAAGAAAACAAATGCAAAAAAACCGACATTTCCCCAGGATTTTCCTCAAATGGCCCAAATTCCAGAAGGAGAGCAGGGTAGCTGCCCTCCCTGGTGACTCAGGGCTGGAAGGAATTTTCCATGACTGAGGTGAAGACACAAGCAGCGATTCCCAGCGTGGGCTGGGTGGCAGATGGGAGGTGACCAAGACACCTGGGCAGGCTGGCTGCTGGCCACTGGCCAGGCAGGGAGGCAGGAGGGATGAAAGGATGCTGGGAGGGATGCAGGGAGGGATGGAAGGATGGAGGGAGGACTACAGGGTTGCAGGGAGGGATGCAAGGAGGGATGCAGGGATTCAGGGATGCAGGGATGCAGGGAGGGATGCAGGGATGCAGGGAGGGATGGAAGGATGAAGGGAGGGCTGCAGGGTTGCAGGGAGGGATGCAAGGAGGGATGCAGGGATGAAGAGAGGAATGCAGGGAGGGAGGAGCTGCACTGCCCTGGCCCAGCTGCACTCTCCTCCTGCTGTCAGCAGCTGGACAAAAATTGTTTTTCTCCACCAACTTCTGGCACTCAGGAAATCCCACAGAGCCTGTAATGGGAGTGTGAGGGTGGGACACAGCACCACGAGGGCAGGGATAATGGAAGATGCAACCTGAGCAAGCCAAGACTCCGGGAGAGATGTCACTGTCCTTCCCACTGCTGAGGGTTTTCTTCCCACAAGTCATCTCAGCCCTTCCAGCTGGAAATTGCCAAACATCTCTCTGAGAGCTTCAACCTTTTGTGCTGCTCCTCTCCTGCAGTCCAGCAGCTTCCCCCAAAAGTCTCCAGTTTGGGAGGGGCTCTCCAAAACCCCTCAGGATTTTCAGCAGGTTTTTCCCTGCTGACCGGGGATATTTAGCATCTGCCAGCTCCATCCCTGCCTGCATCCCAACATGGACAGAGCAGGGTCTGGCACCACTGCCAATCCCTGTCTGACACCAGGATGGAGCAAGGCTTGACAGCACTGCCCATTCCTGCCTGGCACTGGGATGGATTCGGGCTTGGCCCTGCTGCTGATCCCACAGGTTGTATCCTCCTGGTGCCAGGCAGGGCATTTGCTGTGGCTCAGAGAGGCTGCAGAGCTCCCCAGTGGTGTTTAGCTTTCCAGGTTTGTCGCTGGAATGATGATTCTCATCACCACTTGAATTTAATTTAAATGGTTTGCTTCTGCTTTCATTTTATTGGCACCCATTAGATCCCCCTTGTACCTCTGGCATTTCCTTAATAGTCTTTTGACTCATCTGCTCTCAGGAGGAGAAACATTTTTTACAAGAACAATATGAAGTAACAGTTATAAAATCTGTAGCCCGGTGATAAATGTTAAGGACTCATATTCTTTTATTGGAAATTGCTGTCTTTCAAATGTTTAACAGATTTGTAAAAATAATTTCTCCAAAAGGTTACGGTTCTATTGAACTCCATTAGAGAGAGGCTGGGCTCTAAATCACATCCACGTCCCGGAGCCCTCACACGGGGACACACCAAAGTCATCCCTTTCCCCCTGGTACACACAACTCCTGGCTCCTCTCCAGCAGCATTCCATCGCCAGGACACTTTCCTTGACCCCCAGGTCCCCCTGCCACAGCTGAGGGGCCGAGTGCTGGAATCCAGGCGTGAAATGATGAAGGACTGGGGCTGCGGCAGCTTCACGACCTCAGATGGGAAATCGCCACCTTTTTTTTTTCCCTCCCCCTTCTCCTCATCCCGGCCTGTCGCATGCCGGGTGGAAAAGATTGTATTTATCACCTGTCAGGGCTTGGCAGAGCTGAGTTACGTGGAGCAGGACAGCATAAAATTATCATACACAAGCATGAAATTACAAAATCGCTCGGAACTGAACAACAAAATTATTTCATTTCTGAGGGAGGCCATTCCATTTTTTAGTCGTGACACCTCAACTGCCAAACTTTGAATTGAAATTGAGTGTGAGGTGCATGGAATATAGACAGCAATAACAAGCAAAGGCATGTAAACTAGCCATGCAAATACACTACATTAATGGCCCCGGAAACCTCCCACAGGAGATATGTAACTAAATAAATGTCACATGTCCCAATAACTCAACTTTTCTTATACATTGTGAAATGAATTATGCTGCAATCGGAGCTCAGGCTGCTCCTGGCAACGGGGCTCCCATTCCCCTGGCGTTCCCCTGGACAGCTGGGGCTGTGCTTTCCCTCTCCCAGGGTTTGGAGCCAGAGGTGGCTGCTCACAGCAAACCCCGTCACTGGCTGGCTCTGCAGCAAGGCAGGACGTGGCTCCCGCAGCCACAGTTTGGTGACAGTGTTCCCATCCTTTGTGAGAACTCCCCGTGGAGCTGGGATGTGCAGGCAGCAGGAATCACAACAGTAAGGCTGGAAAAGACCAAGATCGAGTCCAACAATGATGTTATTGCATCTCATCCCGACTCCAAAATGCCCAGGATCCCAGAGCAGAGCTCACATTTCCATCCCACCATGGCAGCCAGGGCTCAGGGCTGCTCTGTATGCGCTGAAAGCTCCGGCAGAGCCACGCAGGGTTTCTCAGGCTGCCTGTGCCAGCCAGGAACGGGAGGGAACAGAGCTCCCTTTTCCTCAGGCTCCTCACAGGGAGCCCAGCTCTGCCAGGAACAGGCCCAGCACTGCGTGAGGAGCATCACAGCAGCTGCATTTTACTGCAACCGGTAGCGTCCCAATGGCTGTCGGCACGAGGGTCCCAGAGGAGCAATATTTTATAAACACCATTTGTGTCACAGCTTATTGTGTGTTTGTCTGGCTGTCCCCAGGGATGGCAGCCCAGGGTGGGAACAGTACAGCCCCTTCCAGTGCTGGCACAGCCGTGGGTGCTGCCAGGGGCTGGCTCCTGGGGCAGGGGGCACAGGCAGGAGCACAAGTGGCTTGGCTGGGGAGGAGGCTGCGCGATCCATCACGGGCGATGGATTTGTCAGCTCCCTCTGCAGCGCTGATGGGCTCTGCAGGGTCTGAGCAGAGGAAAGCAAATGAGCTGGGAAATAAAATTAAAAACAGAGGGAAATCACAGCCTGGGATTGGGGGAGACACCCAGCTTTCTCCTGCCGGGCTGGATCATCCACCCCAAGGCACCACAAACTCCTGCTGCTGCTTTTGCTGGTTGCTGCCTGCACTCCTGCCTGCATCCCTGCCTGCATCCCTGCCTGCATCCCTGCCTGGCTGGTGAGGAAAATACCCTGAGCAGCCAAGAGCCAGAGCTGGATGTCAGTACCAGTGAGCTTTCACTGGATACCCCCAACTCGCTCAGAGAAACCTTAGATCCCAGCAGACTATTAAATATTGTCCTTCTGCTCCTCTTGCTTTGAAAGAGCAAGAGGGATTTTGTAAACTCAGAGCTTCTGACTGGAGCCCAACAGCACTGGAAGCACCTCATACAAGGAGGAGTTTCCAGAGAACAGAAATTCCTGGTGATTTATGATGGAGCAAACCTGGCACTTACGCCTCCCAGGCAAGCCTTTGATGCTGCCCCTTTAATCCTTGGCCACCTGGTACTAATTATAACTGCAAGATAGTCTTTATATTTAATTAAAAACAATGAAAGGCTTCTCCATATAATGAGAAGCCTCCTGGTGCAGCGCTCGTGCTCTCCCCAGCTCTGGTGCCCATCGCTTCCTGCTCTGTTTGAACCCAGCAGTGTGGGGTTGTCAAGGATTCCAAGGAGCATTCCCCAAATCCCCTGTGCTGCTCACCCACCCCACGAGGGCAGGCAGGACCAAGGGGTCCCTGTCCCCAAGCCAAGCACAGGACAGAGAATTTCCCTGCTCTGTGCTGGGGGACACCACGGGAAGGAGCTGATGCTGAAGAGAGGGAAGGGAAGGAGATGGAAGGGTGGTGCAGGGAAAGTGGGGGCTGTAAACCTGCTTTTCCATACCTAAAAACAGGCAAGCCCTGATCAGGCAGCTGGAATAGTGAATGCCAGGGCATGGAAAAGTGGAGGAGGGAATCCCAGCGTGGCTCCTGGTGGGCACAGGAGGCACCGAGCTCTGCTCTGCTCTACGTGCTCTGCAGAGGCAAAGGAGAGGCTGGGAAATTATCATCAGTTTAAGTCAGTTCAACTTCAGTTCCCAGAAAAATATTGGAACAAATGATCAAACAAACTATTTATAAGCACCAAGAAGATAACAGGGTGAGTAGCAGCCAACATGGGTTTGTCAAGAACAAATCGTGGCAAACCGATCTAATTTTCATCTGCGACAGGGTAATAGGCCTTCTGGATAGAAAAGAAGCAGTAAATGTCATATCTTGACTTTAATAAGATTTTTGACACCGTCTTATATGACATTCTCACAAGCAAGCTGAGAAATCAGAGTCAAGAGGAAAATACTATTTGGTGAGGGTAAAACCAGCTGAAAAAGTGCAGTCAGAGACTAGTCAGGGATGGTTGTATGAAATAAGAACTGCTGGATGGCTCTGTTTTGTATCCAGCCATTCACAATCTGGTCTGTGTGATGGGAAAATATAATTATTAAATTTGCAATCTTTGAATGCATTACAGAGCAGAATCTGAATGGCAAAGGTCTTGGAAAAGGCTGGAGTTAGTCGAGAGAAATGAGAATTTATCTGCTGGATCCAGGTGCAGAGTGTGGCCCCTGGAGCTCAGCATAATTGGGGAATTACTGGTGTGACAGGAGGATCTCAGACTTATTCCAGATCAGAAGTTGAAATTAGGCCAACAATATCATGATGCTAAAGCAAAAGCAAATGATTTGCAGGGAAAAGCATCATGTGTGATGGGCAGGACACAATTTCTGTCACCAACTCAGCAATGCCGAGGAGCAGCTGAGGCTGTCCCAGGTTTGGGACAGGGGCCACCAGGACAGAGTCCAGAAGGGAGTGAGGAGAGGGATCAGAGACTCTCAATGCTCTGCCTGGGTGAGGAGGGGGATGAAGGTCTGTGGAATTCTCCTTTTCCGAATCCCTGTGATGCTTCCTTGTCCTGGTGTGGAGGACAGATGTCTGATAAGAAAGGCAAGAGCTTCTCTTTGAAATGGAAAATGTAAACCCCCTCTCTCCAAATTATTATAATTTTGAAATCAAGAGGCTCTCAGGAAACAGGAATAACAGTTCTTTACTAAGAAAATTAAAATAGAAATACAGTACTACAAAGAAACAAACCCCAAACACCGACACAGTCAGAATACAACCTGACACCCCATCAGTCAGGGTGTTGGCAGCAGTGCCATTCAATGGTGGCTGCATCCTCCTGCAGTGACAGATGTGCTTCAGTTGGAGCAGTGGTTTT
>VRYO01002095.1:1827426-1883525 GCA_009812075.1 Sialia sialis | reverse complement strand
CTCAACAGATGGTGACAGAATAGATACCTTTGATCACATCCTGTATTGTAACTCAAGACACCAGGGACCACCCCAACAGCCCAGAACTCCTCTCTGAGCAGGAGAAAAGGAGCAGCTCACCCTCCTGCTTCCCAAAGAGGAGAGGAAATGTCACCAGACTTCTCCAGCCTTCTTCCCTTGGGAGCGTGCTCTTCCTAATTACAGGACTGGAGAAGCCATTTTTACCTCTCTTTTAACAGTAATTTATATTTAGCATATTTCCGCTTCCTGGGTCAGAAATGGAAATTTTTCTGCACCCAGCTCAACCTCAAAGTTGGGATTGTGCTTAGGAGCCAGATGCTGAATACAAAAGGGAAAGATTTTGAACTGCAGCTAATTTAACAACAAAAAATTACAGTATGGGGAAAACTTCCCTGCTCCTGTGGAACCAGGAAGCGGATTATCCATTTACAGAGTTCACTGTTCCCCAGCCATGAGCTGTCCCTTTAACCACTGCTAAATTGTTTTCTGACAGCCCTTGCTGCAATTTTATCCCCTGACATTTGATTTACATATGATCTTTAAGCACCAGCACTGCTGTAATAGCTATTTGGTTAATATTCAAATCAGTCCGTGATGTCACATACCTTGATAGGTCATTTCACTGCGGCTCGGCAAAATGCATGTAAAAATAAATGTAGAACTAATGAAATAAACTGATTAAGGGGAGAAATCAATCGCTTTACTGCTGTAGTGAAGATCCAGCAGTTAATTTAGCATGGATCTGCAAGGGTGCACGTTAATAGAACAGGCTCTCATCTAATTGGTGCCACAGTAAATGAAATACAGTAATATTCCATGATGCATTGGAAGAGTTCACTTCATTCTCTCTGCTCTTTCCTGAGAACTGTTTACAGCACAATGGATTTCGTGGATTTATTTATTTATTTATTTCCCTGGCTCAGGAGGCAGAACCTGCCTGGTCCCCGTTAACCGCCCCACAATTAATGAGTCCAACCATCTCCTCACAATATCTTCTTTAATCAAGACCTGCAGGGCAGGGCAGCTGCTGGGTTTGTTTGTTTAGAGCTTTGGGAAGTTTTTGCCCTCACTGCTGGGAGCTGCTGCCCTGCAGACAGAGGCACTGGGCTGTACTGGGATTCCCCAGAATGTCACTGCCCCTTTTCCCATCTCTATGGAATCGACACTTCCTAGCCCAGCCCAGGACACTGGGGGGACCCAATGGAGCTGGGGAAGGGTCTGGAGAGTGACTCCTGTGAGGAGCAGTTGGGAAAGGGGCTCAGCCTGGAGAAAAGGAGGCTCAGGAGGGACCTTGTGGCTCTGCACAACCCTCTGACAGGAGGGGACAGCAAGGGGACTGCTCTGCTCCCATGGAACAGGGACAGGATGAGAGGAAACTGCATCAAACTGTGCCAGGTTGGACACCAGGAGGAATTTCCTCATGGAAAGTTTGGTCAGGGCTTGGAAGGGGCTGCCCAGGGACGTTTGTAGTGCCCATCCCTGGAGGTGTCCAAGGAATGTCTGGATGTGGCCCTCAGTGCTCTGGGCTGGTGACAAGGGGATGATCAGTCACAGGTTGCGCTCAGTCTTGAAGATCTTTCCCAAATTGAATGATTCTGGGATTCTGTGATCCAACAATCCCAAAGCAGAGGCTGGGGCCAGCTGGTGACATCCCCTGAGGAAGGGTGACCCTGCATCCCAACCACAAGGTCCCAGCTCACCCGCTGCCCATGGGGATGAGACAGAATAAACCTGGGGAAACTTGGAGCAGTTGTAATACCTCAGGAAACTCTGGAGGCTGTGGGAATTTCCCAGCCAGTTGATCCAAGCGCTCTGCCCTGCTCATTGCAACTGTCAAAAATATGCAAAAAGTCCCATCTGGTCCCACCAGGTCTGAGCCTGAGCTCTGATCTGGAGGAATCACTTGACTGACTAATTACCACACCCCTTTCCTCCTAATTGAAGGTCAGCACATTAAGGATGAGTTACCACCTCAAGTATAACAGAGAACAATAAATATTTGAGAAATGCCACCTTGGAGCAGCCTGAACTCCCTAGTCCATACTGAGCAGGGGGAGGAAAACAGCAGCAACTTGCTCCAAGACTTGGGGTCTCTGCCAGTGCCCACTCTGCCACCAGAGACCCCTGGCCTCCCTAAAATTATTTGGCTGTATTAAAAAAAATAGGGGGAAAATGATCTATACAAAAGCTTTGCATAAAAAAGTGATCAATGCAAATTCCTCAGAGAAAATTGCACCAACAGATGGAATCAACCCATTCCCAGCAAATGCCTCTGGCTGTGCAGATGGTAATTATAGGATGTATGTAAATATGGGAGCGCCAGGAAGCACAGCAACACGCACTGCTGAGCCTGGGCATTTGGGGGATGCCTGTCCTGGCCCTTCCTGGGCCTTGGGCAAGGGGAAAACAGGATTTGGAAAGGTTTTGGGCTGTGCTCTCTCTGCCCTGCAACTGCAGCTGCTGAAACCACCCCCGAACCTAGCACTGTGCCTCCTCACTGGGATACAGCACGGAGCTGGGGATGGGTTCTGGCCATTGCTGAGGAGCCAGGGGGCTCATCCCCAGCTCAGGAGAAGAGCCAGGCCCCAGCACAGCACGGTTTGGGGATGCTGGTGGCATGCCAGTGGCTCACCTCCATTCCCACTGTTCCTCAACCCAGTACAAGCACTGAGGGAATCTGGGCTCCTCCCTGTCACACATCCCCTCCCTCATTCCCCCTCACCAGGCTCCTGGGTGGGAACACTTTTACACTTTCCCCCACTCTTATTTTTCCAGTCTGATGTCAAGGATTATTTTCAAGGCTACTGTGTTTTTATTTTATGTTGCTGTTGACTCTGTTGTTGTTTGCTTTTTTTTTTCTCTCTTCTGTGAAAAGTGCTTGCAGAGAGTCTGTGGTAAAATGTTAATTGGAGCCAAGTAATTAGACAAAGATAGTTAGTGATCTCTCCCAAGCAATCAGCTTTTGGTGCTTTGTTTTAGTGCTGTAATAATTACCATCATTCCACAAAGTGCTTCAGCATTTGACAGGAGGGATCCACGTGCAGCCCAGCACCTCCCCTGGGATGGATGGAGAGGGGACACAGCTCCAGGGGACCCTGCCTGGGGTCACAGACATGCTCCCTGTGTCCCCCCACTAGCCCCTGCTGCTCAGGGCTCAGCTCCAGGCACCTTTTCCTCCCTCCTGCAGCCTCAGGGGCTGTGCCAAGCTCCCTCTGGCTCAGCAGCACACTCCAGAGCAGCTCCCTGCCACCAGATCCTGTTCACACTTGCAAAATTAGATCCGGATTTATTGCTGCCTTTAAAAGAAACAAACAAAGAAACTGCACCAAAAAGTTCCAAACAGCCAGGGCCTCTTTCTGTGGCCTTCAGCCCTGAAAATGAGGGGCTTCAGGGGTGAGACAGATCCATCAGGGCACCTTGTGGAGTGTGTTTGTGATGGGCTGTGGCCCCAGCAGAGCCCCCAGCCCAGCCCCAAGAGGGTGACGAATGTCCCACTCAGCATCAGCCTTTTGTCTGGCTTCAGATTTTCCAGTGTTTAAAAATCTTTTAGGATTTATACCCCACCACAACCTAAGTGATGTGTTGGTTGGGAATATCTCAGCCTGGGAGAAGGGAATGGCTCTGTCCCTGCTCCTCTCCAGACTCAGCAGGCACTGACTGGAGCAGTAACACACAGACCCAGCAGGCAGCTCCTCCAAGAAGGAATTTTCCCAACAGAAAATCATCAGGAGGTGTCTTCCTGCTCATGGAAACGTGCCTGGAGTTGCCTTCACTCTTGCTGCAGAGGGGCTCTGGGTGAGGGAAGTCCCTGCAGCCTCCTGGTGCAAATAGCCCAGCCCATGCAGGCACAGGTACCAGATTCCAGCTAGACACGTGTCTGGAAAAGTCCCTGGGATGGGACACTCCCCTCGAAGATGGGGGATACAGCACTCTGGGATCATTCCTGCTGCCGGACCCACTCCAATCCCAGAGCTGGGGTTGCTGGGGTGTGCTGTGATTGCAGCCAGCTCAGCCTCCCCCAGCCCTGCCAGACTGGCTGATCTGCTCCAAACAGGGTCCAGGTTAATGGAGTAACAACACCGTGGAAATAAATGCTTTCCTTGTGATGCAGTGCTGGGAGAACCAGGAGAGAGCTCCTGACACAGTACCCTGGAGAGCAGAGAGCCTCCATGGAGAGCAGAGAGAGCCCAGGAGCACCCAGCCTCTCCAGGATCCTTCCCAAGGAGATGAGCTCCTGCCCATCCACCAGGCACTCTCCCCCTCCAAACCCCTTGACCCCTCTTTAATTCAACCCCAGCCCATCCATCACCACCCTGCAGCCATCCCCAAGGGGACACAGCCGTGCTGGGCGCCTGGGAATTTCACCACGCAGGAGTGTTGTACACGAGGAGCACAAAGGCAGCCGTGCTTGTACATCCCTCCCCTGTGTTTCACACATCAGCTTTCTATCTTTTCATCAGGAACTGCAGACAGATTTTCTCAGCGTGAGAACTGCCATGGAAATTGAAAGACTGTACAGCAAACATTTTTTTCCTTGATGCCCTGTCTAATTGAGCTGCCTTTGATTTTATTAATCTGATTTTATTAATATCCTGAAGGCAACAGGGAAAAAAAAAAAGCCTTCACTTTCTGAGCTGGCTGGTGATGCCGGTGTTCTGTCTTTATATACAGGGTGGTTCTATGGTATTTAGGATAGACATCCACCTTTCTGAAGGAAAGGAATGGTGTGCCCTCTGAGGCTGGGAGCACTGGGATTGTGCGGCCTGGAGAAGTCTTTGGAGTGACCTAATTCCAGCCTTCCAGCGCCTGAAGGAAGCCCACAAGGAAGGTGGAGAGGGACTATTTACAAGGGCCAGGAGTGACAGAAGAAGGGGGAATGGCTTCACACTGACAGGGAGTAGATTTAGATATTCAGATTAAATCCTTTGCTGTGAGGGTGGGCACAGGTTGCCCAGAGAAGCTGTGACTGCCCCATCCCTGGAACCCAAATCCAGGTTGGGTGGGGCTTGGAGCAACCTGGGATAGTGGAAGGTGTCCCTGCCCATGGCAGGGGGTAGAATAGGATGAAATTTAAAATCCATTTCAACCCAAACCATTCCATGACTCTCTCCCTAAGTGATGAAAGGCCAAAAGCCATCTGCTGCCAGGCAGCAGCAGGAGATTCTGGGAAAGGTGGATTCCCCCAGGCTCTGGGCTCACCATGACAGCAGGAACACGAGCAGGACTCGCAGCTGCTGAGCTGGGTTTTACTGGAGAGCTGTGCAGTAACAGCCTGTGCTGTTATTGATGTTCACTCCCTGTAAAATGCACTGACACGGGATATTGCATGGTCAATAGGTCTTCAGGGTTTTTCCAGTGGTATTAAATATCATTTTAAACGATGTGCCCATGTACCTTATTAGTTGTTCCCGTGGCAGAGCACGAGGAGGTGCATGGGAAGCTCTGGAGATGGGCATGGGGTTGGGGAAGGGCAGGAACTGGAGAAAGACAGAGCCTTGCTGGGAACTGCACCTGCAGGGCGTGAAGTGCCCAGCATGGAGCACACAGGGCAGTGCCAGCTGCTGGAGCCAGCACTGTGTTTGCAGGGAATGTCACCCAGCTCGCTCTCCTCCAGCCCTGGAGGGATGTCTCACCAGCCCAGGATGGGAAATTGCAGAGCCCTGAGCTAACAGGTTCCTCTACAGCTTTCTCTGCAGTCCTTCCAGCTGAACAAATCCACCCTGGAGCCATTTCCCACCCAGCAGGACCCCCCAAAGCCCAGCACAGACCTCTCCTCAGCAGGACAGGCAGCAGCACCAGGCTGAAGGCAGCAGGCAGTGCCAGGGAAGTGAGGCACTGCTGCCCAGGAGCTCCCTGTCACAGGAACTGAAATGAGTCACATCCCCTTTGTCCCCCAACCAGGACACTCCTCCAGCACTTCCTTACGAAGCTGGGGAGGCCAGGAAGAGTGTTTGATTATCTGATTTGAAATACAGCCCTCCAAAGAGGCCTCCCTATTGAAGGAGCCATAAAAAGCAGATCTTTCCTAATGTCACTCTTTCCCCGGCGCTCCTCGGAGCCGCCGAGCGCTGCCATTCATCACCCGCGCGACACTTTCATAATGTAGTCCCAGATAATGGCACACCTTCCAACTTTCCAGAATTGGCTGTCAGGGAAATCGAAGGAGACAAGTGTGAGATACGGGAGCAGGACTCCTGGGTGGATACAAGGCACAGGAACGCAGCCACGGGGGTCCTGGGGACAGCTATGGGGATGTGTGGGGCACAGAGGGGCTCTCAGGTCAGCCCTAAGCCCTTGGGGGTGTCTTAGCACCTCCAGAAATCCCAGAGCACTGGAGTCACCAGCACTGCTGAAGAGTTTGCCCAGAGAAGCTGTGGCCGTCCCATCCCTGGAAGTGTCCAAGGCCAGGTTGGAGCAGCCTGGGATAGTGGAAGATGTCCCTGCCCATGACAGGGGTAGGATGGGATGAATCCTTAATTCCATTCCAACCCAAACCACTCTGAAATTCTACAATTTTAGCACCCCTGCAAGGCAACACCTCCATGTTCAGACCTGCCACTTCCCTCCCTTACTCCCTTCCCAACATTCCCAAGCCAATTCAACTCTCCCTGATCAATGCACCAGGTTTTCCTGCCTTTTTTTTAGTCACTGCCTCTCCAGGTGTACATATGCATTTCCTGACTTGTCAGCTCATCTTGCCTTGGGGGTTTCTAACACTTTATTCTACCTTTTTTTTGGCCTTTTCAAGAAGAACTGAATGCTGAGGGACTGCAGACAAATTGGGCACAAAAATCTGCATCTCGACATGTGTATTTTAACAAGCTCCTCAAAAGCTGTTGCAGTGAGTCCTGTTCTGTGCACAGGAGGGGAGGGCAGGGGGACCTGTCCAGCAAAAGGCCACTGGTCCCAGCCAAGGCTGGGTGAGTCCATCAGAGGCCAAAACCCCAGCAGAATTCCCTACTTGCAGGAGGTACCACAGCCCACAAAGATGGAGCTCCCAGGTTTTTCTAGTTTGCTTAAAAATTATAAATTATAAGCACCCTGCTCCTCACAGCCATGTGCTGACACCTCTGGAACACGCTGCTCCTGGGGCTCACACACCTCAGATGCAAACCCTGCAGAGCGCATTTTTCTCTTTAAAGGCTGCAACTTCAAGCTTCTTTTTTTCTTTCCTGCCCTTTGCTCCGAAAATTCACAGGTACATTTATGGCAGAGCCAACACCATTAACAACATGCCTTCAGTGACACTGCTCAGAGATACAGACTCCAAAAGCCAAGAGTTTCAGACAAGCACCTTCTGTCTTATCAAATTCTCAAAAGAAGCCTTAAAACCAGTTAAATACTCCGAATATTAGTTAGAAAAGGCCCTGAAGCTCAGCACTCACCTGCAAACACATATTTTCTTCTCCTATTGAAAATCATGTTTTTGCTAAGGTGAAAACCTTGGAGCTCCCAGCATCAGCCCTTGGGCATCACCTCCAAAAGAGCCAGGTCCCCTTCCAGAGCTGCATTTCCCCCTCTGCTCCTGGTGCCTGATTCCCTTCTGCTGCTGCTCCTTAGGCTGAAGGAACTGCCTTCAGCTGGTGTTTGAAGTCATCATATGATGATGATGATGATGATGATGATGATGATGATGATGATGATGATGATGATGATGGGGAGGAGATGTGGCACAAGTGAGATGGTGCCACGCTTGTGGGCTGTCACTGTCCCCTGGCACATGTCCTGTGTGGTGCAAGGCTTGCTCATTTTGGGCTGGTTTGCACCTCCCAGGGCTCAGCCTGCTCAGAAGGGAAGAGAAAGTGAGCGCTGCCAGCTGGGTGCCTTATCTTTGTCTTTAAATTAATATGATTTTGTCAGGTTTATGAAAAATAATATAGCATGTTATTTTTCATAAGCCTGACTGATATCTCCATTTCCCATGGTTCAGCTCAGGCCATAAACATGACCCTGCTTGAGTGATTTCACCTTCTCCATTGAGCAGGGAGCCTCGGCAGCACTCAGACCAAGGTCCTGACTGATTATCGACAAATTAAAAATACAAGCTATTGACCAGACACTGAGATAGAGTCCCTGAGCCGGTGCCCGGAATCTCAATGAGGGTATTGAAGTGGTGCCGATCGATGCCGCAGTCACAGCCCCGCTGGCCGCATGCATAATGCGGGGTGGGGGGTGCGGGCTTAAGTAAATAGTTGTTCAAATTAACGAGGGTGCTGGGAGACGCAGCCTTCCTCAGCCAGGGATGCGAGAAAAGCAGCGGGCACCCAGCATCACCTTCACCTCCTGAGTGAGCTGCAGGAGGGATGGGGATGCGGGATGCGGGCGAGGAGCTCTCCCAAGCTGTCGCTGAGGGGCTGCTTGTCCCCTCCCTGTGGCTCTGCCCGGCACCTGGGGATATTTCTTGCCATCCATGGCCAGCTAGCAGCGGGCAGGGCTTTGAGGCACCATCAGATGGGAGCTGCTGGTCTCAAATTCCGTGTTCACTCAAGCCAGGGCTGGCCCCCGTGGGCAGCTCGGCACAGCTTCCCTGTGTCTCCCTGCACCCAGTGTGCTCCCGGTTCCCATCCAGGGCAGGCATCCTTTGTTTGCTGCTTAGGTGATGTCTTGGCTGTCCTGCTAATGCTTGCTGACGTTTATATTCCTTTAATCGATATTAATTACCTTTTGTCCCAAGTCAACCAACCCCATTTTTTCACTCCCTCCCCATCTTTTTGGTGACAGAGGGTGCCTTACTCGGATGGTGGCACCACCAGAAACCTCCCATTAGCCTCGACCTCTCCAGCTCTGCCTCCTACATCTCCGAATTTCCCTTTTCTTTCAGCCCCTCTTCCAGTTGCCGGGATACTGGGATGGGGGAGCCAGCAGAGCAGCCCGGCTCCGCTGCGCTTCAAGAGTTAAACTGTGCTCGGCAGCAGCAGCAGCGTTTCCTGGCAGCACCGGCGGCAGCTCCGCGCAGCGAGGCCCCGAGCGCGGCCTCTGGGGACGGCGCCGATCACATCGCTGCCTGCATGTTTGAAAACACCGATGTCAGCGAGGCGGCTGCCGGCAGCTCGCTGGCTTTCCTGGCACTGCTGATGGACAGGGTCAGATCCCAGCAGCTGTTGGGAAGGAAGAGGCGCACTCAGCAGCTGTGCGGAGTGATAGAAACCGCCCGTGATGGTGCCAGCCGCGGGACCGGGCGGCTCCATCCCTGTCCTGATTTTGGAAGAGATGCTCTGCCGGCTCAGCATCATCCCCAGCTCCGTTTTTGGGAGAGAATGCTTTGATGGTTCAGCATTCCCAGCCTCGTTTTTGGGACAGATGCACTGTCGGCTCAGCATCCCCCAGTCCCATTTTTTGGGCGAGATGCTTTGATGGCCCAGCATCCCCAGCCCCGTTTTTGGGAGAGAATGCTTTGATGGTTCAGCATCCCCAGCTCCGTTTTTGGGAAAGATGCTCTGCCACCTCAGCATCCTCAGCCCAGTTTTTGGGAGAGATGCTTTGATGGCTCAGCATCTCCAGTCCCTTTTTTGGAAGAGATGCTCTGCTGGCCCAGCACCCCCTAGTCCCGTTTTTGGGAGAAATGCTTTACCGGCCCAGCATCCCCAGCCCTGTTTTTGGGAGAGATGCTTTACCGGCCCAGCATCCCCCAGCCCCGTTTTTGGGACAGATACTCTTCCACCTCAGCATCCCCAGCTCCGTTTTTGGGAGAGATGCTCCGCCGGCTCAGCATCCCCAGTCCCGGCTGGAGGGAAGCAGTGCCAGCTGCCGAGGCTGGGCACGGGACACGGGCTGGTACTGCCGTGGTGTGGCACTGAGCAGACCCACCAAGGGGTTTTGTGGCTGATTTGGGCTGGATTTGGCACTGGCAGTGCCTGTTCCAGCGCTGCCTCTCCTGACGCCGCTTGCTGTGCCCGAAGCCCCAGGAACCATCGAGCCCCCCGAGATTGAGCGCAGCCCCCAGTCCCTCTCCGAGAAGCAAACACATGCGAGGGGTGACTTTTGTTTCCCTAAAACTCCGGGTCCTGGAGTTCTGTGAATCTCAACCTGCGCTGGTTTTATGGGAACGGGTTTCCAGCCGTTTTACTGCACAGAAATGTGGGAAAATATTCAAGATAAAAAAAAAATCCAAACAAACCTCTATAAAAATAAAAGCAAAACTGCTGTTAATTTTTAATATCGTTGTCTTTGAGGCAGGATTGTGACAGCTGAGTGATTTAACACTTGGAGCTGGCGCTGGACGAACACGGGAGGTGCAGACACCTGCACCTCGTGTTTTGCACCGGGCTCCCATTTGAGGCACGGATTCCTCTCCCTCGCTCCGCCGGTGGCTTCCTCGGAGTGCACGAGTGCACGCAGTAATGATGTGGAATTATGCAGCAGGCAGCTAATCACAGCAGCACCGCTCGGGGGCGGGGGCACGGCTGGAGCAGCCCCCCGTTTTATGGAGCGCCGGGCTGCACTTCCAGCGCTGAGGGAAGCTTTAAGCGGGGAGCAGCTACTAACAGATTCATTTACCTTGCTCCAGAGCAACTATAAAAAATCAATTTAGTTCACCAGGCGGCTTGAACTGATGCCAGTGGCAGGGAGCACCTCCCAGCCGAGAGCTCTCCAGCTCTGAAGCACCGCCGGGATATTGCCGGGGCTGATTCAGCAGCAGGTGATGATACAGAGCCTGGCTCCGCGTTTCTGGGAAGGCAGAGGCTGCTGGCTGCCGCAGGCTCCAGACAGAATCCCAGAGTCATTTAGGTTGGAAAAGACCTCCAAGACCATCGAGTCCAACCTGTGAGCCATCTCCCTCCTTGTCACCCAGCCCAGAGCTCTGAATGCCACCTCCTTAGACACCTCCAGGGATGAGGAGTCCTGGGGACATGGGGAACCTGGGCTTTAGGACCAGGCAAAGATTCCCAGAGAGGGGTTTGTGCTGGTGGGAAGGTCGCTGTCCCTGCCAGCCCCCGCAAGCAGGAGCCAGCGAGAGTGCTCGCAGTGACCTTTTAGTGCTGGTGGCCGCTGCTCCATCAGCCCAACCTTTCCTGCTCTCTCTTCTTGATGAAGATCTTCTCCTTAGATCTTCTCTGTCTTTCGGGGCCCTGAGGAAATCTCGGGAGTTATTATCAGCCTGGAAACTGAACCGCTGGCAGAGCAATCCCTGTCCTCCCAGGCACATTGGTCCTGTGTCGCCGTGTCCCCGCTGTGCCAATGTCCGGGTGTGGCAGCTCAGGGGAGCGCAGCGGCGGCTCCAGCCAGGCTCGGGTGTCCTGACATTTCCGTGTGCGGGATCAAACACCACGAGTGCTGAGCCCTGCACTCGAGTGCTGATGCGGAGCTCTGGCGCTGCACCATGAAATATTCATGGTGCCCTGTCCTGCTCTCCTGCTGAGCCCGCCCGGCAAATGCAGAGAATCACCCGTCTGTATTCCTTCCTCCGGCCGCAGGGTTCATTAGGACAGCTTCCAGAGTGGATTTTGGTCCTGGCGAGCTGGCCTGGCCAGCACCTGCCTGAAGGAATCACTTAAAATCCTCATTAAATCCACTTCAGAGAGCAGCCAGAGGAAGGGGCAGCAATGCCAAGAGAGGGCACTGGAACATTTGCCTGGCACTTTTCAGCCGAGGAGAGGAGAGGGAGGTGTTCAAATCAAGGTGGGCAGAAGCCCACCTGGCCAGGTGGGGTCATTCCAGCCCTGCATCCTTGAGGAAATTCTCCACAGGAGCAGCTGGTCCCTGCTCTGCCCTCATGAGGTTCAGGGGGATCTGCCAGCCCCTGGCTTTGGCATCTGCATTTCTCTGGGTATTTCACTGCTGAGCAGAGCCCTGTGGGTCCTGTTTCTCCTCGCAGTCACCGTGTCCCTAAAGGGAATGGGAGCTGGGATGTTCAGCACCAGGATCCAGGCTTCTACATCACTGATATCTGCCAGGGAATGGCAACGTGGAGCAAAACCTCCCGGGCTCCCATTAGAGATGCTTCATCACATGGAGGAGAAAACTGGATCTGGGGCAGGGAAGGAGCCAATCCCTCCTGGCATTTCACCGTGGGGCAGCAATGGGGTAATGGAGCTTCCTCACGCTGCAGAGCCTGAGCCAGCCCCCGGGACAGCACACCTGGGCATGGAGAGATGATCCCACCTACTCATGCTACAGCTCAGAGGCAAAAATAGCGTCGGATGAGGAAAGGAGGGTTTTCAGGAATGCATTAAGCTGAGCGGGTGAGAAAAAGAGTGGGCGAGGGGCTCCTGTGAAGCTCAAACGCTGCCTTTCGTGCACTTTCTAAATGTAGCTGCTCCTTCCCCATCCAAGTGACGCTTCTGTCTCTTACGTGGGTGGCAGCAAAGGGGAGGAGGCTCTGCAGGAGAGGAGACAGAGCCAACCCCTGGCCCCATCCCCATCCCTGTCCCTGCTCCAAGAGGACAATGTTCACCCATCCCATACCCAAGGGGGTGTCACAGCAGCGAGTGGCAGAGGGGGAGACATCACGTCCCACTGCAGAGCTGGTGGGACTGTGCAGCACAGCTGCAGCCTTGTGTCCAAGCAGGCTCAGAGTGATCGTAACACCCAAAATGTCACGTCCAGTCAGGCCATGGGTGTCTCTGCCATGTCCTCCTTGCATGTCCTGTGCAGCTAAGAGCAGAGAGAAACCTCAGGCTGCAGCTCCTGAGCCTGCAAAGGGGGATATGAGACTGTGGGAGCTGTGGCACTCACCATCCCCACCTGGGAACACCCACAGGAGATACAGGACTCGTTGTCCCTGCCTGGGAACACCCACAGGAGCCGTGGGACTCATTGTCCCTGCCTGGGAGCACCCACGGGAGCCGTGATGACAGCAGCTCCTCAGGACAGGGCCAGCAGAGCCTCCTGGCAGAGGACAGCCAGGAAGGAATCAGAAGGAAACTCGAGCAGCATTTGTATTCCCAGCAGCCCTGTTCTATTCAACTTTACTTTTAAATGTGTTCCTTAAGTTTCTTTTCTCCTCCTGAAAATTTTCCTACAGTGAAAAATAATGCAAAGCACAGGCTGGAATGAGCAGGCGCCTTGCATCTCAATGGCACCTTTAATGTGCCTGTGCATGGAAAGGCTCTTGCTCATTCTGCTCCCATCAGCTGCATTTGGCTGCTCTGGACGGAGCGAGGCAATCATTAAAGCCAGCTGAACTGGACACACGAGCCAGAGCAGCACAGCCAGACTGTGGTGACCAGGTCCCCAAGGAGAGCCAGCTCCCGCAGTCCTGAGGAGTGGGTGGGGACAGACCCAGCACAGGACACCCCCAAAGATCCCCCCAGCACCCCCTGTGTCTGTCCAGGTTGGGGTCAGCATCGGGGGCTGCTCTGGGGACACTGCTGTGCCCAAGGAAGGGGACAGGGACTGAGCCAAGGTGACAACCTGCACTACCTGGCAAAGTTCTCCTACCCCAGCTTTGTCTCCCATCTGCCATCCCTTCTCTGCTCTCTGCCAAGGATGGAGGGAAGGTCCAGAGGGTTTGGCCACAGCTTTGTCCTGGCTTGGAGAGCTGGAATCCTCAGGGAAGGGCTGGGGTTTCCCTCCAGGTTCTTCCCCCACAGGGATCTGATGTTTTCTCTCTTTCTTCTGGGACTCTTGGCCAGGCAGCCCAGGCAATTCTGGGATTCCACCACTCCATGAGTTCCTGTGCTCCCAGCACTGGTGGAGCTGCAGCAGCTTCTCCAGAGGAGCCCACAGCAAATCTGAGCCAACATCAGCCTGCAGCACCCTCGGGACAGAGGTCCCAGCACGACACACAGGTGAGAAAAGCTGGTGTTCCCCACACTCACCATTGGGTTAATTAAACCAGCACTGCCCTGAGCCTCAGCAGAGCTGTGTTAAAAATAACTTGAGGACACAAGTGTCACTGTGGGTTACTCTCATGCAGACAATGCACTGGCCCAGGCTGCCACTGGCAGGGCCACTCTGCTGCTAATTAGTTTAGTTCTCAGCTGTTGTGCCTTTTTTTTCTGTTTACATAATTAATTCTGTGAATTTTGTATTCTCACTTAAACCTACTCTTTTTTTTATAGAGCAATCACTACTAAAAGATGAATTTTTTATAAGTTTGCCTTTGTTACTTTAAATTTTTTATAAACTTCTTACCCTTAAGGAATAATTCTTATAGCTGGCAATAAAGTATGTTAATTCCATTTGAAAAGGGAAATGTAAGTTTGTATTTTATTAAACACACATACACACGCTGCCAAACTTTCTGCTCGTGTGGGGTGTGGAGGGTTGTCTCAGGACCTTTGAGGGGGGGGTGGTGACCCCTGTTAGAGCATCCCATGTCCATCCCAGTGGTCATCCTGCTCCCACTGCCCACCCTGGAGCTGTGTGTGTCTGAGCTGCCAGCCACAGTCTCAGTGTGTGGGGCACTGGGGGAGGCTGTGCTGAGCTCACAGCCAGGGCAGCAAGCAGATCATCACTGGAGCCTCAGCCAGCTGCGAGCTGTGCCCAAGGCCCTGTGAAAATCCTGTGTTTTCATGGCATGAACAGCAACTCGCATTTGTCTCAGCTCAGTGGTTCGGCTGCCTGGGTGTCCCACGCTCCCTGACAGGGGGATGCAGGGTGGCAGCACAGGGGTGTCCCCAGCAGCTGTGACAGTGATGGCCAGGGCTCCCTGCCACCTGCTGCGTGTCACCTCAGCCCCCACAGCCCCTCTGACCGACACTCGTGGGCAAAGGTGGTGCTGGCAGTGCCAGAGTGTGCCCTTCCCCTTTGCCACTTGCAGATTAAACCTCTTTTTCGCCTTGAAACCGCTGCAGATTTTTATTCCTTGGGATGGCCACGTCAATGCAGAACATCACAGAATTACTGAACTACACAGAGCCTGCATCTCGTGCGACCCGAGGGGCTGCGGCTCCGGCAGCGCGGGGCGTTGATGCCTCAGAAAGCACGAGATAAAGAATGTTTTCCCCTTTGGACAAGTAACCAGCAGCGCCCTGACATGTCCTCAGGTGAAGGCTGCTTGTCTGAAACGATCAAATAAACCAGCGAGCGGAGGGCAATCAGCAGGGACAAAGAGGCGGATGTTCCCTCTCGGAAAGCAGAGAGCACGGGGATGTAAACAGGGATCTGGACACAGACACTTGGCTGGACACTGCTCTGTCCATGGAGCAGGGACACTGGGGGTTTGGGGACAGGGTGAGTGTGAGCTCAGCACGGCTTGGGTGAGGCTCCTGCCCCAGGGGCTGTGCTGGGATGATAATTGTGAGCGTCTCGCTGGGCTGGAGCCGTGGACAGCAGCAATTCCTGACAGCCAAAGCGTGCCTGGCTTTGGGGCAGCCCAGCTCGCAGAGCTGGTGGGTGCCAAGGGCCAGCTGGGATCAGCTCACAGCCTGTCCTCACTCCTTTGCACTGCATTCTCTGCACATGAAATGGCTTTCAATTCATTTATTTATTTTTTTTGGTGGGGCATTCTTTCCCTGCTTGCATTTCCGCTGTTTGCTTCCAAAAAGGATTCTAGCAATTAATGTTTGCAGAGTTGTGGGAAAAAGCACCTTCTGCTTCCACCCATGTTCTGTTCTCACCCTGCTGCAGCAGGACCACCCTGCCTTCTCCAGGGGTTATTCACCTGCATTTATCTACCTTTAGGCTGGACAAGAAAAGAGCTCTTTCTTCTTCTCCAAACCTCTATGCACAGGCAAAATCCTCGCCAGGGATGTGACTTAGCTGGGGCAGCATCCCCTGACCAGGCTGCTCCAGGTCACCCCTCAGGTGCCACCAAAATCCCAGGGGATGCAGGAGCAGCCAGTCCTGAGCTCCCACCATGGCAGGAGCAGGCAAAGCCTTCCCAAACCAAACTGTGCCACGGCTCACACACTCTAGTAAATGGTTCAGGACAGAAAATGCCCGTGTCAGCCTCTGTCGAAGATGATCTATGACTGCTCAGTCTCACTCAGGCTCCTCAGGAGCAGATCAATGGGCTGCTGGGGCTCCAGACTAATAAATAATAACAGCGATAAAAATAAAATATAACTGGTAGTAATGTGGTGTGTTTGTGTATAGGACACATCCCTCACTCTTAATAGAGGCTTTGCTATCCAGCTTAATTAAAAGTGACACAAAAAGCCTCTTCTTTCACATTCGCCTCAAAGCTGGCTGCTTTCTCTTTTGGACAGAGGCCAGGGTGCGGTGGTGGCATGGCTGGTGCTGGGGACATTGCTGCCCTCAGTGCCACTGTGAACCCATGCAGATAGGGGTGAATTTGGAGAATATCCATAAACTGCACACACAAAGCAGCAGGCAGTGCCATCTTCTAGGTGTAACTCACCCTGATTATTCCTCTGTGGGTGTGAGCATGAATGACCCAGGGATCAACATCAAGCACCATGGCTTGCTCACATCTGTCCTGGACTGTTCATTAACACCCTGAAAACTGTAATGAGCTCCTTCCTGGCTGTTTAGGATCCCTGTACCTAAACGGTGCAAGAAATAAGCTCCTGATTTTGTCTGCAGCCTCACACTTACCTGGAAAGGGAGAGATAAAAAGCTGGGAACTGCTCAGTTGAACACCACAAGAGTCAGGAATTCCCTGCTCCAGAGTGTCTGAGAGCCCCAGACACACCAGCTCCTGTTGTTCCCTTCCTTGGAATCAGATGTGTCCAGAAAGGCATCCTCAGCCAGAGCATTGTTAAACGTCCCAGTAATTTTACTTGTCCCAGGTAAAATGTCTAAATCCCAGAATCATGGGATCCTTTTGGCTGGAAAAACCCTCTAAGATCATCGAGTCCATGCCACAGCACTGTCAAGACCACCACCAAACCCTGTCCCCAAGTGTCACATCCACACACAAGGCTTTTAAATCACTCCAGGGACAGTGACTCTGTCACTGCCCTGGGCAGCCTGTGCCAGGACTGGAAAATATTTTCAATGGAAAAGTTTTTCCTAATAACCAGTCTAAACCTCTAAATCTCAATCCCACTGCTCTCACCTGCAGTAAACACTGGGGGTGACCTGCCCAAAACTGTAGCAGAGACAGGGAAGGGGAGCTGTGCACACCTGACCTGTGATGCTGGAATCCCTGGGAGCAGCACAATCCAAGCAGGAGCTTCAAATACCACTGGAAATCAAGAACCAGCTCATTTTAATCTTTCCTGCTTTGATGGCTTCAGATCTGTATTAGCACAGGATGTTTTTAATGTCTCATCTGCAGCGTTTTGTTTTACCTTTAATCAAACAAGGTGGGATAACCAGGAGGGTGTAGCACAGCTCCCTCCTGCTGTGCCTCTGCAGCTCGATACTCACACACACCAAAGCTCAATTATTTGTTATACAGTGTCTAATATGTTCTATAGCAAACAGAGTTTTATTATCAGTTAATGTATTGATAAAAGAGCGGGAGTTAGTTGATTGAATATGTAATAAATACAGAAATATACTTGAACTATCGATTGCTGCAGTTGCTTACGTGCACTATTGATATCCCGGGTGCAGATTCGCCCTCAGACTGTTGAGTCATGAAACGCCCATCATCATCTTTAATAATAAAGGGTGACTATTTTTGAACACTTCACAAGAAAAAAAAAAATCCATTTGCTAAATGGGTTTGTGCGTATTGCTGGGGCTGCTCATGTGGAAAGTGTGAGAGAGGAGGAAAGGGAAAGGTGCCAGCTCTCCACGTGCCTGAGGAAATGCACGCTCCACTGGGAAACCCACATTATCCACAGCATCAGAGCCACAGCAGAGCACTAATGACAGCCCTGTGGGTGCCAAAGTGGCAAAATCCACATCCCCAAAGTTTGGGTGTGTGGATGTGAGGGTTGTGTGAAAAGACTGGTGCCCCTCATCACTGGATCACGGTGGCTCCCAGCAGTGTTGAAGCGTGGGTTGGCCACAAGTGGGAATGACACTATTTTCTGTGTAATCCTGAAATTTGAGGAGGGAAAATAAGTGGGAACCCACGCCTGGATGCAGGAAGAACAGCACCATCCCAGCTCTGGACGACGCCTGCAGGGGCTGCCCAGATCTCTGGCTGCTTCTCCACCCGCTGGGAATTGGCAGAGGATCACCACTTCCAACAGGAAGTTTGCTTCCAGGTTTTTCCCTGAGTGTTCTTCTGTCTGCCAAACACACAGGAACACGAGGGACCACAGCTGGAGTTTGTGTTTGTGGGGAATTCAGCAGCTCTGGAAGTGGAGATGCACACATGGGTCCATCGAGCTCAGTCCACCCTGAACCATCTCCTTTGGAAGAGTTGGGGAGAATCCACACCTTTGGAAAAGCCTTGTTTAAGTAAGGGGGTTGGAATGAGATTATCTTTCAGGTTCCTCCCAGCCCAAACTGTTCTAGGATTCTACAGTTCTCAGCCCCTCCACTCCTACCAGCAAACTGTGATCACCCTCTTCTACCTGTGCAAAAAGAGGTTGAAGGCTCTGAGGGGATCATTTCCAAGCCTTGGTGTCTTCCCCTGTGAATTCCTGGACATCCCAACACGCATGGGGATGGCAAACCCAGCGCGGTCCCCGCGTTTGGCAGCTCTGGGTGTCAGCTGGCTGCAGTCCCTGTCTGTGTGTGCCGCCCTCGTTTGCGGCAAATGTAAATTCCTATTTAAATCACTTCTTTGACATTTCAGATCGGTAGCAGCACTTTGCAATTACCAGGGGATAAGAGTGCACACACGACAGGGAAGCTTAGGTGACCTGCAGCAACCTGTTAAGTGCATTTACTTATTTGCAGAAAAGAGAGAGGCAGAGTAATGAACTGAAAAGCTCTGACGAGGAAAACTCATTGTCTCGCCATGACTTCCAGACTAAACCCAGCCCCAACCATGCTGGGCACGGCTCCCCGTCACCCTCCCCATGCCCGAGGCGCTCTGCTCATCACCCCGCTCCCGATCCGTAAATCCTGGGTGGGTGGGAAGCAATGGATGCGATTCCCTTCCCAGTCGTGCAGATCCCGGGGCAGCGCTGCCAGAGCCCCCCATGGCCAGGCAGTGCTGTCCCTGTCCTTGTCCTTGTCCCTGTCCTTGTCCCCATCCCGAGCAGCGCTGCCAGAGCCCCCTGGCCAGGCAGTGCTGTCGCTGTCGCTGTCCCCAGGGCAGCGCTGCCGTAGTGGCGCTGGCTCCGGGGCTAATTCCTAAGGTTACATCCCATGAAAGGTAGCTCTCAGTGGAAAGACGAGCCCGGCTCTTGAAATCCTATATCCCCCCACGTTCGGTGCACAGCTGCCCTTGTGTCTTTATTAACAGCCTCTCTCTGTGCTCCCGTTCTAGCGTTTCCTCTGCCTCCCCAGCCCAACCCCGCTCTCTCTCCCCCCTCGGAGCCCGTGTTCAATTAATGCCTAATCTCCATGACTCTCAGCCGGGAGGCGGATCAGTTACTGCCACCAAGAATGACTCCATTTACGGGGCTCTTTCAGCGGCCGCAATGTGATCCCGAGCCCATGACTTTCCCAGTCCATTCACAAAGTCCTCCAGACACCCCCCTCATTAAAAGGTCCCTCCTGTCTCCTCCGGCCCCACCTTACCGAGCACCGCAGAGGAGATGCTTGCGCTGTGTGGAATTTCTCCCACACAAAGGCCACCAAGCAGCTCCAGGGAGCACATCCCTCCTCTGCCAGCTCTTCAGAAGGTGACAGCGGTCTGGAGGGTGATGGCAAACCCCAAAACTCAGGGAACTGCTGGCCCAGCTGTACCCTGAATCGCTGCAAGGAGCAGCTCAAAAGAGTGGTGTCAGTTCAGCTTGGTGAAAATGGGAGAAAATGAAAGATTCCCAAATTCAGTCACAGTGGGGAAAGCTGCAGTGGGAACACGGTGGTGCAACAGTGCAATGAAGGAAAAGCAAGGAGAGGGAAGGCAGAGGGGATTTCCCCATCCCTGCTGTCAGAGGTGGCTGGGGAGAGGTGAGGGAACCACAGGAAATTGAGTTGAAAGAGGGAAGCAGGATGGCCCTGAAGCCACCAGCTCCCTTCCAGGATCCAAGGGTGGTGAGAGGGAGGATGGGATGGACAAAAGGACACTGGGATTCCAATTCAGCCTGGCATGGCCAAGGGAATCATGTCACGGGAAGCAGTGCCCCTAACTGATCTCCTCTGCTTTTTACTTAGTGATGCAGCAGCCAAAACTCATTGCAAAGTTGTTATTCAAATTATTGATTTATTGGGAGTTTATTTGTGATAAACCACCTGAGAGCAGGTGGGACTGGAGGATTTGTGTTGGCTGTGTTGTGCTGGACTGGAGAGATGTCATGGGCAAAACCCTTGCCCGTGCATCCTCACCTAGTTCTAGTTTTAATTTTGCTTAAATGTTAATTGTCCAAGTCACTGAATTTACATGTTTCTGGCTGTCTATATTTGACAGCTTGTTTGCATGACTGGAAACCCTTCTGACCATCTACATCAAATAGATTTTGGATCCTGGGAAATCAGAGAATTAATTGTGTTCATCCCAAATATTTTCACCCCATAGAAGCAGCAAGGGCACCTCACCAGCCTTCCCCCCAGGAGGAAAGGAGCAGAATTAATTCCAGGTAAATATCAGTGCTGGGTGAATGGTAAAAAGTGCAGAGAGTACTTTTGCAGGTTCAAAATATACCTTTGATTTGGCTGGATTGTTTAGCAAACCACACGTATTGATTTGCAGGTTTAGAGGCTATTAAGAAAAATTCTCTGCCCAAGAACTTGAAACCAGTCAGAGTCTCTGGAACAGCACATGAAGAGCAGAGCCAAAGAATCAGAGAACCACAGAATCATGGAATGGTTTGGGTTGGACAGAAGGGAACTTAAAACTCATCTTGTTCCACCCCCTGCCATGGGCTGCCCACCTTCCTGAGTCAGTTATGAAATTATCTTCGCATTTGGGGGCAAAGAATTAAATATTGAATTGTGGTAATGGCCATCATTTGCACTGAAATGTTTTTCTGAGCACAAATTCATCACTAAATGACACCAAAAGCTTTTGAGAATGATGAACTTATCTGAGAGCATTGCTTTCTGTGCTGCAGAAAAATGGCTAAATTTAGCAAATATTAAAAAACCAAACTCAACACAAAAGCCAACAGAAAAAAAAATCTTTTCTCAGCTGTAATAAATACATTGGGCAATAAAGAGGAGCGTGAGGCTGTGAGGGGTATTGTGGTTTGATATGTGGCAGAAAGTGAATGAGGCATTTTTATACATGAAAAATGTCCCAGTCGTGGTGTGTGACACACACTGTGCTGCTCCTGGGCTATCCATGGGCAGAGATTCACTGCCACACACAGCTCCCTGCTCTGCACAGAGATTTCCCATCCAGGGAATCTTCAGGTGTCCCCTTTGCCTGGGGAGTTTCTGGTGTCATTTATCCCACAAATGGATACAGTTCCTTCCTGAGATCCTGTTATCTGTTCTGTGCCAATGGAAGATGCTCCACCAATCCCTTAAAATTTTGTCTCCTGCTTTCCTTCCCAAGGCAGTGCCTTTTCCATCTGGGTGCTGCTCAAAATGGGAAGCCCCAGCCTTTTCCCTTTGCCGGCTGAATTTTATTTCTCACTATCTCCTTTCAGCCCTGAACGCTGGTTTTATGCCTGCCCAGTCTGCTCCTCTGTGGAGATAACCCCATGACTTGATTTTTAAGTACATTTAGTGTCTAGACAGGGCACTGGATCCTTTGTTCTTCCCTCCCCGCTCCCTTGTTGGTTCAGGCAAGAGGCACTTTGTGAATTCCAAAATTCTAAATCCCTTGCCACATCCACCCCACGGGTGTCCCAGAGCCTCTGGGCCATTCTTCTGCCAGACTTTCTTCTCACTCTGGCCATAAATAGCCAGCAAAAAAAATAACCAAACAAACTGTGATGGGATTTGGTGATTGTAAAAGAGGAGCAAAAAGAGGAGCAGCAATCCTGGTGGTCCCAGCAGCCCCTCTCACCCTCTGCAGCTCTCCAGGATGAGCAAAGCTCTGCCCCTGCCTCGGGCATTCCTGCTGCTGGGATCCAGCACACACCCCTGTGAGATCCAGCTCGCATTCCTGCTCTCCATCCATACATCAGGACAACCCAATTAAGTCATTTACCGGGAGGACCTGGAGATGGCAGCAACATATAATCACAAACATAAGCAGTTTGTACATGGTAATTATATATTCTATTTTTTTTTATCAGTGCAATACAGACAGAAGATTATTTTATGCTTGATATCATTCTAATTTTTGATCCATTTTCCCCCCAACTTAAAAAGGATTAAGATTTGGCTTCTGGTAATAACTTTGGGAATGCCAACTCCATAAGTATTGTGCAGCATTGTATTAAACTGATTATTAGGTACTTTTGCTTATTGTTAACACCACTCCTCTTCTCTGGGCCAACATCTGAGACATTGGAAAGCAGATGGTTTGAATGGTCAAGCTGAAAGGCCAGAATATTTTTAAATCTGTTTTAAAATAAAACATGCTCTTGCTTTAAACTCCATCTGATAAAACAGAGCGGAGTAGATCGGCAAGGAGAGAGGAAACGCCGCGCCTGGCTTTGATCATTTTCAAAAAGAATTGTCATGTGTGATTTTCCCGAAGATGAAGGCACCAGGTGAAACTATTTCATATCCCGAAACCTTTCCTCTGCTGAAGCAACATCTGCTTCTCATTTTCTGCAGGTCTGGAGGGCAGCCTCACCCCCCCCAGTGCCACCAGTCCTGCCAGGGGTGTCGGTGGGAATGAGGGTGGAGGGGAGATGAAGAGGAGTTCACCCCTGTCTGATGAGGGGTGGGCAGGCAGGGGGGTCCCTGCCAGCTCCTGGTGACACAGGGACCAGCTCCTGTAGGTTTGCAAAGGAGATCCTGATGGGAAAGGAGAGCAAGGCAGGGTAGGGGAATTGTAACCCTTGGGAATGTTCCCCAGGACCCCAGGGAAGGCACTGAGGGGTGCAGAGGGACCCTGGCACTGGAGAAGGAGCAGCTCAGGCAGGAGGCTGCAAGGGTGCTTTGCTTTCCTGCTCCTCCAAAGCCTTCTCCTCTCTCTTGATGCTTTTCCTTTCTTCCCAGCAGCCATCCCTGCACACATCCAATGACTCACTGGCTTCCCATCACACAGCAGTGCCCGTAGAAATGGGCAGAAGAGCTGGAAATGGGAAACAACCCCTTCGGGGGAAGGTGGCAGAGCCCCCCATGCCATCCCCATGGTCACATTCCCTCCCCGTGCCGTGGGACACCCAGAGCCAGAGTGGCACGTTCCCACCTCTCTGGCAATGAGGGAGAGGTGGGATAGTGCCCATGGCCACGGTCACCCTGCACATCCAAGGGTGGCAGGTCCCTTTTCCTTGTGTCCTTGCCCCAAGGGTTGGTCCCACTTGTCCCAACCCTGCCACAGGGATGTGCAGGATGCTCCCAAATCCCAGAAACGTGGCTGTGACACAGCCCCCACCCATTTCAGCACCCCAAGGCATCCACCTAAAACCAGGCTGTGGTCAAAGCCAACATTAATTATAACCAGGTCCTTAATAGCTGAAAATAACTAAGGCAATGCTCTCCGTTTGGTGCCAGTAGGGAACAAGCCTGGAGTAAATGAGCTCATGGTTGGGAATCAAAGATTAACAGACTATTGAGGAGTAATTTCTTCTCCACATGAATTAGCAAATCGTGGGTAATTATTGTGGACAGAGCTAGGCAGGTTCATTTGACTAGGTCAGTTAAGAAAAGCCTGGGATAATTAAATTGTCTCTAGAGCCAGCAACAACGCTGGAGTTGGAAAAGGCCCTTTCTTTCTCTCTTGCTGTTGCTCTTCTAGATAAATCATACCTGCCCTTAGTGCCAACCCTGGGGGCAGATCTGCACTAATAGAGGTGCTTTTTTGGTTATTGGTTTGTCTGGTGACATCCTAAACTCATTTAGGGGTGGCTGGACCCAGAGCCTGGTGGGGCTTTGCTTGTACTTTTCCCTGCAGACAGGGAGTGGGATAAGCTGTTTTCAGCTGGATGAGAGGCTGGAGTCAGTGGTCACTCACACGCCTGAAAGGAATAACCTCAGCATCCCTTGGGAGCTGGTCCTGGAACAGGGAGTGCTCGGGAGGCTCCCAGCTCTGCTGTTTTTCTCTGGACATTACCTGGATGTGGGATGCACCTCTCCTGGTGCTTGATGCCAACTGGAAAAAGGATGCAGCATCATTAAAAATAGAAGCATGAAAGATTATTTACATTTCAAGAATAGCTGAGGTCCTTAAAGAAACTTCCATCATCCTTTAAAGGCTCTTAGTCAAACGCTGTTCATTATTAATGCCTGTTGGCTTTATTTAGCCTATGACTACAATTATATATTTATGAGGTAATCAGCAATTGGAAATTTCCCTGTAATGGTAACTGGAGCTTGGCATCCAAATAAAATGAACACCATTAAGAAAGTATTGCGGTCATTGGGGTGGATCAAGTGTGCTAATAGCCCAACTAACAGCAATTAAGTCAATTAACCATTCAGACATATGCTGCTCAATTTCCCTGCTTAAACAGCCCGGTGCATCTGCGAAATTTGTGGAACTTATTTATGGTGTAAGCGGCTGCGAGTCATTATTAACCAGGGGAAACAGGGAAAATAAGGGAGGCTTGTAAAAAATTAACTACTGCAGCAAAAAAGGTCTGCTAATTGCCCGTTCCCCTCGCCACGGGGGAAGGTTTCGTTTCCCAGGGTATTTATTTATTACATCTCAAGTGGCTCTGAGTGGCACAGTGAGTACAGGTGGATGGGCACAGGGTGGTGGAGGCAGAGGATCTGCAGGGACAGAGCCACACAAGCAGGACAGCAGGGGCAGTGTCAGGCACTGTGTCCGTCTGTCCCCTGCGGCTGTGACTCAGATATGAGGGAAAGGTGCAACAGGGATAAGGGAGACCCTGAGTAGCCCCTCAGCCACGGGTCTCCACGCACAGGGGACACCCTGGAGCTGAGCACCCAGCACCCAGTGAAGGCTCCATCCTCCTCCTCCTCTTCCCAGCCCTGATCCTCCCCAAGCCCCTTGCTTCTCCGTGGCTGTGGTCCCAGACAGCCCCAGCTGGTGACACAGCCCTGAAGCCAGCAGCATTTCCACCAGCCACCCTTCATCTCCCGAGCACTGGGGACTTGGTGACACCAAGTGCTTTTCCTCCTCCTTCCCCCTCTCGGTTTCCTGCCGTCTGTCCAAACGAGGATGTTCCAAAGTTTTGTTAAGTGCCTGTTTTAATGAAGCCCATTAAAGTTAACCTGGCCATATAATATACAGGAGAAACCCACCATAAATATAGGTAAATAGAGATTGTAAAGATAAATAACCGTGCAGGTGTGTGAGGAGTGATAATGTGCTCTATTTACTGTGCTCCCATAACGGGCCAGTAAAAGATACTGCGCCTTTAATGACTCACTTTCTGCTGGCAGCCGGCACTCACCGTTAGCAAGCTAAGGATGCAGTGACACAAAAAGCTTACAGATAATTAAATATTGATTTTTGTTTTCTAATCCTATATAAAAATTGTCCTGGGTCTCCCAATGGTAGTTTCATCTCACTGGGACACAGGGAGGGCTATTAACCCTATTTGGTTTCAAGCTGCTGTAGAACAAATAAACAGGGAGGCTTGGAGGAGCCAGGCACCGCTCTGTGGGCAGAGCCAGCCCTGTCTGCCCCCCATGGTCATGGCAGCAGCCCCACAGCTGGGCAGGTGACCAGCACTGAGGCAGCTGCAGCTGTTTTGGGGAGGCTCACAGTGGTTTTGCCTGTGTTGCTTGGGGTGGGTTCCTGTGGCACAGACACCTCTCAGTGCCCCCAGGAGAGCCCCAGGGTTTGGTGTGCAGGGGGCAGAGTGGGGATCTCCAGGGCATCCTCCCTGCTCCTGGCAGAGGGAAAATGGATGCTCAGCACCATGAAGGAGGGGCAGTTGGTGCACAGTCCCCTGTGCAGACCCCATATCACAAAGTCCCCACTTCTTTCACTGCAGCGCATCTCTACTGTTCTCTGAGCTCCTAAATCCACCCTGTGCCCAATGGGTTTAGCTCATCCCAATGGGTTTCTCCTGGAAGATGCTGTTTTGAGCCTCATGCAGAATGCACACAAAACTGAAATATCAGGAAGTTGGAGTTCCGCTTCAGGAGAGCATGGCAAGAAGCTGCTTTGTGCAAGGAGGTGGCTGGAGGAGTTCAGGAGCAAGGACGGAGGGACCAAGCAGAGGCTGAGGGTGCAGTTCACAGGAGCCAACAGGGACTTCAAAACCTCATCAGATGAGACAAGGGCTTGGCTCAGCCTGGCTCTGCAGCACAGTCACAGCACAGGGATTGAGGGGGGTTCTGCACCCCCTGTGACAGCCCAGCTCGGTGGTGCCTGGAGCGTGGGGAGCAGGGGGTGACCCGGCGTGCCTGCCCCAGCACGCAGCCACCTCACTCTGCAGCGAGAAGAAAGGTATTAAAATAATATCCTCTAAGCCTGCCATGCATGATGTTTTCTCTCACTGCTGGGGAAGCAATTGCCTCCAGCAAAGATCTATTTCCTCGGCTGCTCATTCCCGAGCATGCAGCGAGTGCTGCGTGCACACCGTGGAGCAGAATAAACCCCACAGCCACCACTGAGCTGCTCATTCACAAAATGAACCCAGGGGCCTCCCCTCCCAGTTATCTTTTCAGAAGCTCCATGCAGCATAACCCACACTGTTTACAGACTTTGGGCTGGGAGGAAATCCTGTTGCTTTACATAATTCCTGTCCTTCGGTAAACGGTGCTGTTTCTGAAAGGAGAGAACGTCCCCTCCCCACTCTCCTTGCAATGCTGTGGATAAATGAGGCCGTCGTTCAAACACGCCGGATGAGTCTGATCATGGGGAAAAGAGCAAAACATCCTCCTGAAAAGCTGCATGCACCATTTGCTGAGAAATCTTAAATATTTTCCTTGCAGAAGCCTGTAGACTCAACGCTCCCCATGCCAGCGTGCTGTGCACGCTAAACCCCGCTCAGCCATGAGGGGCAGTTCAAGAAATAATGAATTCAAGTGTGCCTGTGCTGATCCCAAACATCCTGGGGCAGTGAGCTGGGGCTGTGATTCCCTCACTGCCACATCCACCTGAGGCTCAAAGCTGGGTGCTGGCCCCTCAGCCAGCCCCACTGGCTCTGCTCTGCCCCATCTCCCACCTGGCTTTGGCTCATCTGGGTAAAGCTGCCTGCCCAGCACCCGAGGAGGGAGGGCTGGATGAAGCAGCAGCCCCAGGAAATGCTCCTGAACCTGAGCAAACAGCCACAAGGTCTCCTGTGGCTCTGTGATTCCTTCTCTCTGCTCCTCTGGAGGGTCTTGACCCTGTTCTCATGCTGCCCCACCAGCCGCTGGTCCCAGCTCACTCCTTGTCTTCTTCAGGAGATCTGGCAGACGAGCAGGGAAAAGTGTTGGCAGTGCCAAGCAGCTTCCCCAGGGGCACCGGGGAGCTGGGGAGGCAAAGCAATCCCAGCATCGCCACTGTCCCTGCCCTCAGGCACAGGGCTGTCTCGGGTGGCACCATCAGAGCATCTCTGGTGCTGGAAATCCTGCGGGACCGTGACTCTGCCTTCCCTCCCCTCTTCCCCCTTTCCCCCCACCATTCCCCTATGAAGCTGTGAATCTGCTGCAGCTCAGGCTTCATCCAGACATTTCAGAATACCCGATCCTGCAGCACCCCAACCTGCTCTGGGGTCTCCTCGGGAGGCAGCTGCCTGCAGCCTGTGGGGAGAGCGGCCAGAGCCGTGCTGCCAGCCATGTCCTCTGGAACACCACCAGCACAAACACCGGTGACATGCCAGGACATCTGCCCACTCCATCTTCTCTGTGCAGCAAAACCACCCGGGCTCCTGCCAGGGCACGGCCAACGCAGCCCCCGCCCCAGGAATGGTTTGTGGGTAACCTGGCAGCCGAAACGCTGGGGGGACCTTTCAGACACAGCCATCCGGCAGCCGCTGATTGAGACTCAAAAGAAATTCTTTGAGGGCAGCAAGATGTCAGGCCAACGCAGGAACAGCAGCAGGTTTGAGAGTACAGACGCGTTAGTCAGAGCTGATGAATGCTGGCTTGTCAAGCCTCCCCATTTCAGTCCTGGATTGCCTTTAAAGTTTGCCAAGTCACTTTTCAGCATTTGTGTGGGCAGAAGGAGACGTGCAATTAAGCTGCAATTGCTGCACCAAAGCCGAATACTTTCAAGTTTGTTATTTCCTCAAAAATGACAAAACGCTGGGATCGAGTCAAGGAACAGGACGGCAGCTCCTGTTGCAAAGCCGCCGTCGGCACGGTGCTGCGCCTGTCCAAAGCTGGATCCCGCTCCTGCTGAAGGATGAAGACGTGCACATCAAAAGCTACATTAGCATTTGAGAAGCAGGGTGGGGAATGGAGAGCCTGGATCCAAACCCTGCTGGGAGCGCAGGTGACGCTGTCCGTGTGTCTGTCTGCAGCGCAGCCTGCGGGGACACTGCAGCGCCCAGGGGCAGCGACAACGCGTGGCACCGGGGCAGGACCGGGGGGCTGGGAGGTGGTGGCCGCAGTGTTACCCTGAGCACGGATTTTTTGGGGTGAATGAGCTCACAGAGACCCGCTGGAGCCTGTCCGGGCTGCCAGGAGGGACAGGGCTGGCCCCAGGGTGGGCACTGCTGCCAAACCCCACGGGCAGGGAAAAGAGGGATGTCCCTGAAGCATCCAGAAGGGTCCCACAGCTCTCCCGCTGCTGGTGAAAAGCAACTGGCCAGGTGGGGATGGACAACAGCTCTGAGCAAAGTGTTTGTACCCTGGCTGTGGCTTCTGCAGCTCTGTCATGGCACATATCAGGAGTACCCTGTCTGTCCCCTCCCTGTCACCCTAAATCCCACCTCAGGAGTACCCCCTCTGTCCTCCACCTGTCACCGTAAATCCCAGACCGGTGTACTCCCTCTGTCCCTTCCCCGTCACACTAAATCCCAGCCCGGTGTACCCCCTCTGTCCCCTCCCTGTCACCCTAAATCTCAGCCCAAGGTTCTGCCACCCACCCACACCACACCCACCCACGTCCTTTTTCTTCTTTGCCTTTCTGGGCTCTGGGCATGGCTGGGATCAGGGTTTTCCTGCAAGGCTTTGGCAGCCTTCTGAGCAGCCAAATAACTATTATTCCCAAACATGAAAGGGACAGTTTTGTGGATCCCTTTTCCCCCGGGGTTTCCTGTCAATGTCTGCAGACGCAGAGCTGTGTGCTGCAGCCCATCCATCCTGCCCATAAACCATCCCGGCTGCAGAATGAATCGATTTGGAGCCTGTTGGCTGCTAAACTGAATTAATTTCACCCTAAAGGGCCTCGCTGAAATGCAGCAAAAAGCCCACCAAGAGACCCAGGGGCTGGGAGATGGGGAGGTGCCTGTGCTGAGGACTCATTGGGAATATCACGATAATCCCCGAGAGTCACCGAGCAGCAGGGACAGGAGTCACCCACTTGGTGCGAAGCTTTTTGGTAACATATTGCTTTTTAATCAGCACTTAAACACAAAATGCTCTTTTCCATTTAATCCCCACGATGATTTCACAGCAACTCCTCCTGCCACCCAGTTTAATGCAGAGACCGACTCCTTCAGCAGGCAACGTTTACCCAAAATATGTGATTTCATTGAACAGTCATTTTCTGCCGCCTTTTTGCTGACTGCACAAGGCTGCCTTTGGGTGTGAGCTGCTCCACTGCCAGCTCTGCTTCCATTCCTGCTGCAGACAGGCAGCAACAACTACAAAATAATGAATTAACCTGCACAAATGGGGAAGGAAACATCAAGTTTTGGTGGCATATCCTAAGCATGTTGCCATAATCCTAGTGCACATGGAAGGGGGTGGGTGCAGAGCTGTGGGGTGATCCCTGCAAGTGCTGGAATTTGGGGGAGACCCTGAGCTGGGCAAGGCTTAGCCCTGGACCCACATGCATTGGAAAGAAGGGAAATGCAGGAATAAGTCAATTTATTTATTGGGATAGGAGCATCTTCTGGACATCCTGGATAATTCCAGGCAGCCTTGCACATCAGTATCACTGCTACGGGGACTGCCTGAATGAAGATCAAGCTTTCCAGTCAAAATGTCTCAGTTTGGTGAAATCTGGGCTGGAGTGTGGTCCTGGTGCTCCCTACCTGCCCTCCCAGGAAGCCAGCACTGGCTGCCAGGCTGTGGGACACAGGTGTCACCTTAAACAGAGCCCAGTTCATCTTGTTCTGTGCTGGTCAACTCAGCCGTGGGTTTAAGCATGGCTTAAACTGTTCTAATCCAGATTGGAGGAGGTAAAATCCACAGATTTACACCAGCTTTAGTAAGTGATGTTGAGCAAAGCCAGCAAAACTCACAGTCCCTGTGAGCACTGAATGGAACTGCAACACCTCAGAGGCTGATGGAATTTGTGCTGCATCCTGGAGCCCAAACTCCTGATCCACCTTTCTGGAAAAGCTGGTTTGGTTTTTTTTTCCCCAAAACAGCGTGTTTTTCCACATTGGGGCTGCTGAGGATGTGACTGGTAGAGCAAGAGGCTGTCAGGGCTGAATCTTGCTCAGGACCAGGACAACAGGGTGCCCACCTGATCCCACCCTCCCTTCTGAGGCCATCACTGCTGATGGGCACAAACTGTGAGTCCAGGAACCATCCCTTTGGAAATTGCTGTCATATGGGAGCGGAGCACCTGTGGCGACAGGCGATTCTGACAAAGTTTAATTCCAAAGAAAATTGAAACAAAGCATCTCAATAATGTAACAATGTTCTTTTTAACATTTTCCAAATGTCACATTTTGATATTTCGCTTCCAAATGCCTTTTCTTTAGAAATTTATACTACTTAAGAAAATTAGGATGAGATTAGATTTCTTCCCGCATTGCCCCAGTGTGATGTCTGTGGTGAGCAGGGCAGGGGGGGCAGTGGGACCCCAGACCTGCCACCCCTGCAGGATCCATCCCCTGTCACAGCTCCCAGCCTCCCCCCAAGGCCTTTGGGTCTGTGATGCACAGACTGAGATTTCGGGCAGTTTGCTGTGTCTGAAAATCCCATTTGACCTCAGATTAAACATACAGGTTAACAGAAAACAAAAAACCAAAAAAACCAAACCAAAACAAAACAATCACCAAGATAACAACAAAAAAACCCACAAAAAAACAACAACAACAACAAAAAAACCAAAACCACAAAAATCCCCCCCAACCCCTCCCCAAAACAAACAAATAAATAAATAAATAAAAGGTTTTATGCAAATCAGACTCGAAGAGAGTTGGGGAAAATTCAGAAATCCTGTGTTTGCCACTGGTTTGGAGGAGACTCATCACAATTACCCAGAGAAAGGAAACACTGTCTTTCACTTGAAAGTAAAAATGTGAGAGAAAGGAGGAGAGAGGGAAAAATCTGATGGTGAGGCATGGGCTGGCAGGGAAACTGAATCCTAAAACCAACCAGAATCCAGGGCTGCAGGAGATGGGGTTGGGTCGGGACCTTCTCTGGGGTGGATGCTGTGCTGACCAGTCCCTGGTGTGGGAATGTCCAGTGCTGAGGAGGGAGGGAAGAACTCCTTGTGTCTGCTGGCTGTAGAAAGGGATTTCTGAGGGTCTTGGAGTATTTTAGCTACAAACCAGTGTGAAGTGTCAAAGCTGGCATGGGTTATTGGGGATTTCCTGAGATTGGAGTGCAGGAAGGATCAGGGACAGGGGCCACAGCGACACTTCACACCCTCCTCCCAATGACAGTTCCCAGCAGAGCTGAAGAAGGCACCGACAGGAGGAAAATTCTGCTAAACCCAAGCACGGGCAGAGATCCATTCCCCATGATGGTCTGAGGAACAAAGCGCTTCCCAGGCGAGTTGAGCCACAGCCTGTGTGCCGGAGCCATATGGGCCGTGGGCGTGCGTGGGCGCCTGGCAGGGCGAGAGTGCCCACTCCTTCCTTCCCCACACACCCCCAGCACGGCCTGGGAGAGGCAGGACAGGGAGCTGGGAGCTGGGAGGGGGTCTGTGTATGTCCATATGTGTGTGTGTGTGTGTGTGTGCACGCGTGTGCATCCGTGTGTGCAGGCACAGGAGTGTGTGGGTGTGCTGCGGGAGGAGTGTTTCTGTGCTCAGAAGCCCCACTAATCCCCCAAAAAACGCTTCTTAGAAGTGATGTCACTGGCTGCCACAGGCGAGCACACCTCTTCTGCTGTGGTGGATCATGACCTCGGTGCTGGAGGGGACACCTGTCCCAAATTGTGTTTGTCCTCTGGTGTCACTCAGAGCCCAGCCCCACTCCTCAGGTGCGTTTCTGCAGGACACTGAAATGACAGCAGTGCTAATTATACCAATACAGGCTTATTTCACCATGATATCAATGCCCTGACGTTTTCCACAGAGCTGCAGGATGGTAAAAAAATCCAGGCATCCACAGGTGGCTGAGAAGAGTTTGGCATCCTGGCACTCAGAGCACTGGTGGCACTGGTGGCACTGCTGAGCAGAATTTGGGATCCTGGCACTCTGGGAGGGTACTGGTGGCACTGCTGGCACATGTTGAGCAGAGTTTGGGATCCTGGCACACAGGGCACGAGTGGCACTGCTGGCACACACTGAGCAGATGTTTGGGATGGCACTGGTGGCACTGGTGGCACACACTGAGCAGAATTTGGGATCCTGGCACTGCTGGCACTGCTGCCACTGCTGGCACACGCTGAGCAGAGATTTGGGACCCTGGCACTCAGGGCACCAGTGGCACTGCTGACACTGCTGACACATGCTGAGCAGAGTTTGGGATCCTGGCACTCAGGGCACTTCTGGCACTGCTGGCACGCGCTGAGCAGAGTTTGGCATGTCACCGGTGGCACTGCTGGCACACACTGAGCAGAGTTTGGGATCCTGGCACTCTTGGAGGGCACTGCTGGCACTACTGGCACTGCTGAGCAGAGATTTGTGATCCTGGCACTCAGGGCACTGCTGGCACACACGGAGCAGAAGTTTGGGATCTCGTCACCCAGGGAGTGCTGGAGTTCTTTGCTGGAGTTCACTCCTCCCGTGGGCACCTCACCTTTCCCAGAACCCGCACACAAACCTGTCCACAAAAGTCCTCCACTGCGTCTATCCAACACCTTCAAAGACGTTTTCCCGCAGGATTTGCCGAGGTCCTTTCAGCTGCAGCCTGCTGGGGTGGCTGTTTCTGGGGAAGGGGATAAAGCAGCCCCTGCAGGTGCGGGGGATGCTCTGGAAGATGCGCAGCGGCAGCGGGGCATCCCCCGGCGCTCCGTGTGCGCTGCCGATAAGAGCGGGGCCGGGAGACCCGAGCGTGACGGGAATAGCGAGCCCTGCTCCCGAGGCTGTGAAAGGAGAGGAGCAGCAGATAAGGGAAGATAAGGGCAGGCAGCAGGAAGCCACGAGTCACGGGGTGGGGTTTGGAAAGAGGAGGTTGTGCCCGGTTCCGATGGTAGGATAGCAGACCCTTGCTCCTTCTGATATTTTAAAGAGCTACATGAAGGTTTGAAATGGAATTCTAAATTCAGGTTCATGTCTCCTCTGCAGCTCCTTCAAAGCCCTAAAGGAACAGTCAAAATTTCAGAGGGAATTTCTTCCTCCTCTGCAGCATCCTCGGCATCGCCTTTGCTCGGCAGCCTGTACCAAACACAGGGAATGAGACAATAAAACATGCCAGGTATGTTCTGCTGGTTGAAATCATTTCCATGCAGGAAGAAGGAGATCCAAGGCTTTGGCTGGGGGGAAGCAGGGAGGTTTGTGTAGCTGGTGGCTTTTTTTCCCTGCTCCAGGTTTATTTTTCTGCGCCCAGATTTTTTTCCAGTGGGGTTCTCACTGCTGACCACAAGGCTGTGGGTGCCAGGCGGCTCCAGCCAGACAAAGGGGATTCTGAGGGACCAGCTCTCCCCAGCAAGCCAGAGATGAGCAATACCAATGCCCTCAAATCCCTTCTATCTCACCCTTGTCCTTGTCTAAGGACAAGCCAAGCTCCAGCCCTGGCACATACACTCTACACAGGAATCATTTCTATTCCTGGACTTTTGGGTTTTTGAGGACTGAGCTGCTGTTTTAAGCTCACTTTTGCTACTGAGATCTGCCCAAAACAGTAGGGGACAACATGTCCTGTGAGCCATTCTGTCCTGCCACCTCCACGGGCATGGGCAGAGGCCAGCCAGGCTCCCCCTCGGTTATTCCAGTATAAATCCACACTCCACGGGCTTGTTTCAGATTTATGCCGGCACAACTGAATTGAGCAGGTTAATAAATGGCTCCTCCATTAATAAATGGAGAGCTACTTAAGATCATGAACTTCACAATGATGACAAGGTCATGCCCACCACTTCTGCCCTCATAACTTCTCCAGAATTAGCACCACTAGCAACTCAGCTTCCCTGTGTGTCTACAGGCAGGGAGGAAAGATGTCTGAATGTGGGAGCAGCTCCCAAAATCCCCGGGGTGGATCCCTGCAGGAAGCAGAGCTGAAGTGCCAGCACACCCCATAGCTGGGGGGCCCCTGGGGTCTCACTTCCCCCTGTGACTTTCTCTCTCCCTCTCTTCATGGCTCCAGCTCTTGAAATTATGTCACTCTCTTCTTTAACCATCTGGCTCCTGCAAACAAATATAAGTCCTCCTACACAGACCCGCTGCTGACGGGCCTGATCCTTCCCTGGCTGACACCAGCATCTCCCTGCTGCCTTGGGAGAAGTCCAAGCTCTCCTTGGAGCAGTATTCCCTGCGAGCAGTGCCTCTCCTGGAGAGGCCACAGCAGTGGCACAGCAGCTCCTGGCCCCAGTGTCCCCCTCTCCTCCTCCCTGAGGAACTGGTTCTGGTGGGTGGCCTCTGCCCTAAGCACCCTGAGAGTGGCAGTGGGACCAGTGTCATGGGTTACAGTACAGGATGTGATCAAAGGTATCTATTCTATCACCATCTGTTGAGAGTGGGGGCAGTGATCCTGAACTCTATGGGAGATATTCTGCTAACGGGCCATCCATTGAAACCAGGTGGGGCAGTGTTCTTTATTTCCAAAGGGGACATCTCCTGTTAATGGCCATGTTTTATAAACCAGCTGGGGCAGTGTTCTTTATCTTTTCACAACCCATCCTTCCTGCAGGGAGTTCTCTTCTGCTCATGGCCATTGAGTCCCACTGTGGCACTGACAAAATTACTTCATCCCATTGGAAGTTGCTCCAGCCAAGGAAAAGACTCCAACATTCCTTACCAAGATAAAACCAGAAAATTTGGGACACTAAGGTAGCCCCTTCTCCACTGGACTCCAGAGGGAAATTGGACTTTTCCACATCATCACTGGATCCTCGGAGGGAAACTGCACCTTGTACAAGAGCACTGCTCCAACTGAACCACATCTGTCTCTGCAGAAGGATACAGCCACCATTGAATGGGACTGCTACCAACACCCTGCCTGACTGACAGGGTGTTAGGTTGCATTCTGACTGTGTCAGTGTTTGGTGTTTGTTCTTTGTAGTACCGTATTTCTATTTTAATTTCCCTAGTAAAGAACTGTTGTTCCTAATTCCCATATCTTTGCCGGAGAGCCTCTTGATTTCAAAATTGTAATAATTTGGAGGGCAGGGTTTACATTCTCCATTTCAAAAAGAGGCTCCTGCCTTTCTTAGCAAACATCTGTCCTCCAAACCAGGACAACCAGGCAGGGCTGGTGTCGCCCTGCACCCCAAAATCAGCCCCTGTACCCATCAGCAGTGACACAGCCAGGGCATGGTGGGGCTGGGAGGTGCCAGGTGCTGGTCCTGCCCTGGCATCATGTCAGAACTCCAGCTGGAGCAGCAAGTCCCAGAGTGTTTGCCCAGACTGAGCTGTGGGGCTCTCACCAGTGTCATTGTTACCACCCCACAGGGCTTTGTCACAGCCTGCAGGAGCAGCTGCTGCAGGAGGGCTCCTGGCAGAACCAGGGAACTCCAAAGGAAATCCCAGACTTTTCTTGTTCTCCAGGACTGAACAATTCCTCTCAACACCTCCCCGGGAAAAAAATAAAAGAGTGTGTTTGGGTCAATAAAAGCAGTTGGCTGAATAATGGCCATAAAATATTTCATTCTGACTTTGATTTTGAGAAACTATTAAGGAACAAAATTAATTTGAAAATGAAACCCCAGCAGCCCCTTTCAATGAGGCCCCAGATAATGCTTTAACCTTATTAAAAGGTGGGGGAGGCATTATTTCAAAGCAAAAACTTATTAACATAGAAATGTTCCTGCAGAAAGAGTTTCAGGTTGATACATTTCTGACAGGTAAAAAATTGAATTGCAAAACTGTCAACCTGCTGTGCTTGGAACCAACACCTTAAGTGGGGTTTGGAGGGACACAGGCAATGGGGTTTCCTCACACTGTGTCTTGTGTTCAGGGCTGAGTGAATGAGATACTGTCCAATTCACAAAAAAAATGAAAAATAAATTTTGACCTATGGTGAAATCAAAAGTTGTTATAAGCCAGTTCTAAGGTGAGCAGAGTAGCTACTGGTACAGAATGCAACTATTTCTTTCTGAATACTCTTTTTGTATTTTCTTTAGACACATCAAACAAAATTTGAAAATCATGGAACAATCTGGATCAGAAGGGACCTTAAACCTCATCTTGTTCCATTTGCAAAGACATTTTCCACTACACCAGGTTGTTCCAAACCCTGCCCAACCCGGCCAGGGATGGGGCTGTCACAGCTTCCCTGGACACCCCAGCCTGCCCTGGCACCTGAGGGGTCTCAGGGGTGCCTGGTGGCTCCTGGGACACTGACCCATCATCCTCACCCTGAACAGGCACCCTCTGCTCTGGGAAACTTCCTCTCAGCCCTGGCTCATCCCAGGAGTGGCTGCCCAGCCCTTCCTCTTGTCTATTGGTGTCTTTTGATTACAAGTCTGCTTTGAAGAGACACTAATTGCAGCCTGCACACAATGCTGGTAATTATGCCTATTACATTTTGATTCATTTCCATATGTCAACACTACTACAAGGGGGATTTTGGGGAGGGGGGATGCAGAGCACCGTTTTATAATCGTTATTGTCTGAAAAAAAAAAAAACCTGCCCAGAGCGTGAGTGAAGTGTTCTTTGTGGAAATTGAAAATAAGATTATAAATAAAAGTCTTCCTCTGACATCCAGAAAATGGACACTTTAGAATAAATTGCCACTGTTGATCAGGAAGATTGCCACCTCCCTTTTACATTAATGAGGCAAAGACTCTTCAAGGCCCTAATAGCAATATGTTGGAGGATGTCATTTCAATAGCTTCTTTCTTAATAAAGCTTGACCCTAATATTCCCTTTGCTGTCACGGGCTTTGTCCTACCACACACTGCCGTGATTTTTAGCTGCTAATCAAGAGGAACAAGGGGGGGTGAGAGCAAGTGGTGCAAAGAGCTGCAGAAGCCCCAGCAAGGGGGTTCTCCTGTCGCCAGCCATGGTGGGACCCTGGCTGGTGGCTGCTGGGGACACTGTGCTGGCAAGTCACAGCGAGAATTGTCTGAGCAAGCACCAGAATCTCACCAGGAACTGCTTCTCCAGTAGCTCAAAAGCCCAAATGTGAAAAGTGTGAGGAGTGGTTGAGGAATCTGGAGGAGCTCAGCCTGGAGGAAAGGGGGCTTGGGGAGGACCTTGTGGCTCTGCACAACTCCCTGACACGAGAGGACAGCCAGGGGACAGGGACAGGATGGGAGGGAACTGCATCAGACTATGCCAGGTTGGACACCAGGAGGAATTTCCTCATGGAAGGGGTGGTCAGGCCTTGGAAGGGGCTGCCCAGGGAGGTTTGGAGTTCCAATCCCTGGAGGTGTCCAAGGAATTCCTGGACATGGCACTACACTGTGACAAGATGGAGATGGGGCACAGGTTGAACTCAATGGTCTTAGAAATCTTTTCCAACCTGAATGACCCTGGGATTCTGTTAAAATGCCATGGAGTGTTGGAGCCTGGGTGCCACTGTGGGCACTGCAGGGACATTGACTCACTCCCACCTGCTGTAGCACTTCTCCTCTATGGCTCATCCCTCAGGTACAGCTGATTCCAGGACTTGCAAAACTGTGGGCAGGCCTTATTTAACAATCTACAAATTCCAGTTAAAATGGCATCAGGGTTGTTTCTGTAAAAAAACCTCGAAGAATCGGGTTCCTCACGTTTGCTGGCGGATCCCCTGCCCGTCACACGCTGCATCGGCGGTGTCACGGTGTGTTTGAAGGCACAGAGTAACATGCTGTGACTGGTGCAGCAGGCAGCAGCTCACAAAGGGAGTCTCTCTGCCAGGCATCCAGCCCCTTCTTTTTGTGAATCAAGGCTGGAAGATAAAAGCAGTTGAGTTTTGTGCTAAGCGCTGTGGCAGGAGGGAGTTTTTGGAATCGTGAGAAAATCAAGAGTAGTAGACTGGTCTGGGTTGGGAGGGAGTTTAAATCTCATCCAGTTTCACCCCCTTCCACTATCCCAGGCTGCTCCAAGCCCTGTCCAACCTGGCCTTGGACACTTCCAGGGATGGGGCAGCTTCTCTGGGCTGTGCCTCACTGGAATTGTGGGGCTAGAGGGCAGAATTCAACCCCTCCATCTGCATGTTCCAAACTGCAGCACAGCCCCCACAGCTCCCAGGCTCAGCCCCTGCCCTCTGCTCGGCACTGAGGCGAATGTGTGAGAGAAGAAAAGGAGAAGAATGCAAAAAATGCCGCAGTCAGGGCGTGCTAAACCCCCCAGAACTGCCTCCAATATAATCCAGCCGGTTTTGAAGGCAGCCAGTGCAGGGGTTGCTCCTGTCCCAGCACTGCAGGAGTGCCCACGGAAGGGGACAAGGACAAGGACACGCCTGCTGGGCTCAGCCTGTGTCCTGCCCCACCTCTGGAATGTGGTAGGGAGGAGCAGGGCCATGGGGACAGTCCTGAGAATGTGGAGAGCTGGAGTGAGAAATAAAGCTGATTGCTAATAATCCATGTGGGACACTTTGGGACCTGCCCCAGGGGCAGGCAGTGGCACTCAGTGTGACAAAGCCACAGCCACCCCCTGCACCACAGGCCACTGGGCACTGCAGCTCAGCCAGTGCTGTGCCGGGCTGGGCACCATGCCCAGCAGGAAGGGACATTTCCCATCCCATGTTCTGGAGGAATGCTTTGGATGATCCCACAAACTGAACTGCTGCTGGGGCTTTGATGCGTGGAGGAGGTCATCATCTCTCAGGATTTCAACAGGCTCCTGTTTTAAGGAAAGTTTAAACCTCAAAATGGCAGAAAAGCCCCATTTTCCCTGGAAATAATGGCAACAAAATTTTTTTCCTGGATTTGTACCAAGCTGGGTTATATAAAAATGAGATAACTCGAAAACATAGGGGGATGTGAAGTGTTTGCTTTTTCAGGTTCCTGATCTGAGCCTCTGCACACCCCCAGGTCCAGCGGGTTGGGATGGGAGCTCAGGAGATTGCTGCTGGCAGGAAAACAGAAGGAAGTGCCCAAATTATAATTAGCCAAAAGTTTCTTCTCCAAGCACGACCACGTTCACCCAGCGCTGCCCAAACCTTTCCTGTGCCTATTCCCAGCCCAGCCCCACAAAACCAGCTCCAGGAGGGACCTGGTGGAGCTGTGAGGGCTTTGGGAGAGGAGCAGAGGGATGATGTATTCCATTTTTAATTGGGGCTTGAGAGCACGCAGGCAGCTGCCCACACAGGGATATAACCTGGATGTAACACGCAGACTGGTAAAAAGTTTCTGAGAAGGAAACATTATGACTTTCTGCCGTAGCTCACGCTAAACACTCCCTCGGTGAAAAGCCCATGATTGGAAGATTCCTTATTTATTCTGATAAGTTATCATCAGTGTCACCGAGCCGAACATTTAGGCAGAACAGCTCCCTGCCCACACACTGTGTTTGCTGCTTAAAAATATTGCAAATAGCTCCGTGGCTTTAAATAAATAAATAGCTAATGAGTCACACCAATCGGAATTGAATGTCAAGCCGGAGGAAGCGCCTGCCTGGTGCCTACCCAGAAAGTTTATTAATGTTTGTTAACCACGTCGGTGCCGCTCCGCTGCCAGCGGGAGGTGCGGGGCAATCCCCGCCTGCGCATCGGCAGCCACCGGAGGGGAAGGGGTTAAGGAGGGCTCGCTGGACAGCACCTGGAAGGATAAATATTGTTTGCCTGCTCTCTGAGCAGGGCTGCAGCCCAGGGATGCCGTGCCAGGGAGCCGTCCTCTAGAGATGGAAGGCACCAGCCTTTTCCTGGAACCAGGAACAGAGCCCTCTTTCTGCTCCTCCTGGAAAAGGAGGGATGCAGTGCCCAGGGGAAGGCACAGATGGCATCACTGGGGGTTGTTTTTGCAGCTGTTCTTGCAACCCGCAGATGGCCTGTGCCGGGCAGTGCGATGGGGACACAGTGCGGGGACAGGGCCACCCCCAAAGTAGCCTGTCACCCCCTGGTCTTGGCCCTGGCACTGGTGGCCTGAGCAGATCAGGGGTGTCAGGGTGTCCCAGAGCAGGCTGGGGCTCGGGGATGCAGTGCCAGTTCCAGAGAAATCCTCAGTGCCCACCCGCACACCCAGGAGTGATTCACCAGAAATGTGAAAGAAATTCGGCTGCTGTTGGTGTGCCAGGGAGTGAGTGGGCGCTGGGAGGTGGCACCATCCCGTTCCTTCATTCATCTCTCGTCGATGGAGCTGCAGAGCTGCAGCTGAGCAGCACCGAGGCTGATGAGCCACGTTCCCCTGCCAGGAGCACGGGGATTTCCCCCAAGAAATCCAGCCCACCTAAACCCAAAAAGCTTTGTACCAGTGATCAGTTGGAAATCAAGGCTCAGGAGCCATTGCAGCAATTTCCCAGCTTCAGTGGACTCTCCCCATGAGATCCAACCAGGATTTGGAGTTTTTCAAAGGGAAGTCAGTTTGCTATTAGAAAAAATTCCTTTACTGGAAGAGTGGTCAAGCATTGGAGAAGGCTGCCCAGGGAAGTGATGGAGTTACCATGCCTAGAAATGTTAAAAAATGAGTGGACAGGCACTTTGGGACATGGTTTAGTAGGCATGGGGGTATCAGTTGAAGGTTGATGCTCTTGGAAGCCTTTTCCAGCCTTAACAATTCTGTGATTCTGTGAACCCAATTGTCAAAAAAAACCACTCTTTACAGTCAAAATAGTTCTAAGGGGAAATGTTCAGTGAGTGCCATTTCCTGGCAGGTGGTTGGGCGCTCCCATGGCATGGCAGGAGCCAGGGCAGGGGCGAGGGGGGCCCAGGTTTGGCAGCCAGAGCCACAGCTCAGAGCAAGCCCTGGCACTCCGGGCTGCCCACTGCTGGCAAAGCCTCTCCAGCCTGGGGCTTCGGTGGGGGAGGCGAGGAAGGAATGGAAAAATCATCACACACATTGCACAGATGGAAAGAGTTTACAGCCCTCCTCACTTCCTCATCCTCGTGGTGTAAATTATACGGACAGATGTACAATCTGGGAAGTTGTCCAGATTTTCTTCTTTTTTTTTTTTTAATTACTTTTTTTAAGAAGAGGGATGCTAAAACAACACGAGCTGTGCCATGTCTAGTCCTTGGCTCTTGGCTTTAGCTATGGGAGAGGAGAAACCAGCACTCCTGGCAAGTGGTGAATGATCCAGATAAGCGTGGAGCTCACCCGTGGCACCCTCCTGTAGCCCAGCCCCTCTCCAGCAGACAAGGGGGGCACTGCCAATGTGTCCTTGGAGGGAAGCAGGAGATGGAACCCCCTGACTCCAAACCAAGCACCACAGGGGTCCCTGCCGCGGTGCCGGGCTGGGTGGCTGCTTTCCTGCTCTTGGATATAAGCAGCTCCTTGGATATTTACTCAGTTGCCAGGAATGAGAGGGAGGAGGTGGATGACAACATGTTTCCAGTGCTTTGCTTTGTGCAGAGATCCTCAAGGCAGCATGTGTGTGTCTGTGGAGGGCTCCGTGTGCTTCTCAGAGCTGCTTCCAAACAAGGATCAAGTCAATTTTCCAAAGCATATTCTCCCCCGTCAAACACTGCTCTCACTTTGGAGACTGTCCATGGCTTTGACACTCCTGTGGGTTTTTTACCCACATCCCTGTGCCAAAGATACCTTGGCATGAGCGGCAGGTTGTGCTTGGCTCCTGCTGGAGGGAAGCAAAGCTGAGCACAGAGCCCTTGGGGCCGGGCTGGTCCCCAAGGCCCAGCTGGCAGCCGCCCTTGGCTTGGCCACCAGCGGGGGACAGGCTGGAGCTGCAGCACCCCCATCCCCACGAGCATCCCTTGTGACAGAGCCACAGTCCCACAGTCTGGGTGAGATGCAGGCTCCTGCTTTCCCATGGTGTCTGTCCCCCTGGAGGCCTGATGCCTTTATAGACGCCTTGTTAAGATAAATAAACAATTAAAAGTGAAGAATAAGCTCCAGTAACCATGATGAGAAATCCACCGTGGGGCACCCATCAGTCCAACACCTGGGAGGGAAAGGTGTGAGTGAGCAGCTCCTCACTGGCCAGCTGTGACACCAGGGTGCCACCAGCACTGCCCAGCTGTGACACCCTGCAGGGCTCTGTGCGGCTCCAGCAGTGCCCTGTGCTCTGCAGGGACTCCCCACGGCAGCCTCGGAGGTGGCACGGAGGGAGGAGAAGTGGATGTGCGAGACGGAGTGACACAGCAGGGAGTTCCACATCTGGCTGCTCCGCAAGGAGCCACCCTGGTTCGGGAATGAATCACCGTGCCGAGCCCTGCAGGTAATTAAAGGGCTGGAGAGAATAAAGGCTCATTTACTCCTGGCTGCAGTGGGGACCCAGGCTGCTCGCAGGAATTCCCAAACGCAGCCCTGCTCTGCTTTGTTCTTCTTGGGGATGGATTTTTATTCTCAACCTCTAGAGAAGCAGCGAGAGCTTCAGCCTCGTGTTGGTCTCCTGTGACTGACTGCAGAACCGTGGAAAACATTTCCACATTCTGGCCACAGTGTTCCCCCTCAGGTCCCTGCCCCAAGGACCTTTCCCAAAACCTGTGTTCCGAGAAAACAAGTTGCTCCAAAGCAAGGAATAAAATCTGAGGCATCTGTGTGCTTTACACTCTAAACAGGCACTGCCCTGCCACCTCAAACTCCGTACCAAATCACAAGCAACAGAGCAGAAAACCAAATTATTTTCAGCTGTTACACTGCTTAATTTAATATTTCCAATGAGCTCCTTTTCCTTCTCTTCAAGAATGAAATGCATATTTGTGCTGTGTCACAAAACATTAGATTTTGTCAAGGCAATTCATTTTTCAGTGGTAATTTGTAAGTGCACACCACACCACACACGGGCTGGGGAATTTTATGGCTTCTCGCAGAGGCAAGGAAAATAAGAAGCGCTCAAAGTAGTGATGAGAGCATGGAAAAAAAATAAATAAAGTGAGAAGAGGTGACAATAACAGACAGAGCATTCATCTCTCTCAGCCACTCCAGCCTGGGGAAGCAGAGAATACCCAGGGAGTAAACACGGGCGCGGGTGCTCCGAGGCAAACCCCGGTGGCGGCGCTGGCGGGCGCGGAGCGCGTGTTTGCAAAGCGCTCCACAGAATTTCAAACACAGAATTTAATGGGGCATAAAACGGGCTAAATAACCTCATCAGCTTAATAATAAAGCAAATAAAAACCAGCCTGGTTTTTGGCTTGTTGCAGCGTGAGGGACTAGGGAAGACAAGGGAGTTCTGTAGTGGCACAGGGAGTGTGGGCATGGAGGATTGGCTCCTTTGGGGTGTCAGGGGGTGCCAGGGGTGCCAGGCTCTGCTTGGATGTCCCTCAACTCAGGATGGTGAGGATCCATCAGCCAGGGACACCCCAGGACAAGGAGGGATGCAGAGCTGTCATCCACCTGGGATGTGTTGAAAGACGTGGCTGCAGCAGCTCCAGACGTGCAAGGCAGCAGCCAGCAGCACCAGGTGGAGGTGCCAGGATTCCAACAGCAGCTCATGAGCTCTGCCTTGGCCTCCAGCAGAGCAGGACTTGACTCTTCTCTCCCCACAGTGCTGCTGCTCCTGCTCCCATGCTCGGGGCGCTTCCCACAGAGTGTGTGTGGAACAGAAACACACAGGGATTGTCACTGGTGACCACAGCACAACACCTGTGAGCTCTCCACAGCTCTGCAGGACCCTCCTGTGCCCCAGTCACCAGGTTCCAGCTGTTTCCCCTCCTACAGTCCTGTCTCCCACAGCAGGACCGTCCCTCATTCAATCCATGTCACCCCATACCTCCCAGACATCCCAGGTGAGGTCCTGGAGGCCAGACAGGCTTCAAGACAGGGCTTGTCCAGTTCCTGGGAGGAAGGGCATGATGGTGGAGGCTGATGCTGTAATTAAACTCCTGATTTAGAGGTGAATTATATCACAACAGGGGCAGGAGGAGAACTGATCGACTGTTTGTTGTGCTGCACTCACAGGCAGCCAATTAATTAAACTGGCTTCAGGGACTTCCACAGGCCAGATGCAGCAGCAGGAAGCAATCCCTCCCCAAAGCACACCTCAGCCTCCAGCCTTGTCCTGTTCTTCACCTTTCCCAGGAGCATCAGGTACAGCCACAGCTACAGCAGGGACAGGCTGCAGGTGCTGCTGCTCCTGGAGGTGCTGCCAGCTCAGTGCCAGGATGCTCTGTCAGGATTAAACTGACACTTTGGTGTCAGGAGGAAATTTTTTTCCAAATCCAGCTCTCTGGCATCATTCTGGAGGCAGTTGCCATATCCAAGCTAAGCATGCCAGAGCCCTGGGCAACTCTGCAAAGCCAGGCTGGCAGAGCCATCCCCTGAGTGCCAGCACCTGCACACGCCCTGCTCCTGGCACTGCCTTCATTCACCACCTCTATTTTGTATTTGCAACTAGTCTCGAGTTAATAGCAGGTATCCAGCCTGTCAGAGCCTGACATGTTGTGACATACCATAATGTGACAAGTCCTGAGTGATGCCACTAAACGGGATCTTGCTGCAGCAGTGCCAGACAGGCTCAGGTTGGTACCAGGGGAAAATAAATACCCATTCCATGCCACCTGCCTTTGGGTGTTCCCTCACTCTTCTTGCTACCACCAAAGATCATCCAGAGGTGCTATCAAAAGTTTGGGGAGCTCCCAGAGACTGGCAAAGCTGGAGCTGCAGGAAACAGCTGCCCATGGCTCTGTCTCCCTTCTCCTCCTCCTCAGAGAGCACAGGACTCTGGCAGGAAGGAGGTTTCAATGGGTTTTTTTCAGCATCCTGTGGCCTGTGTTAGCTGGCACAGTGCAGGCAGCACCTCAGCCCCAGCAGCAGTGGAGCCTGTTTGTGTCCCTGAAGCTCCCTGAGAAAGGAAGGCAATAAGATTTATAGCAGATTTTAAGGTTAATCAGGAAAATCTTGCAGGCAACTGACTGTATAAGCTGCTATTTCAATAGCATGATTTATAATGCTGAGGGGTGATTGGGAACAGCATGGAGAGTCCCCATTCAGCAATGCCAAACCCATTCCTGTGGTTGGCTGGGGACTGGCGTGGTCACAGCACGGACACAATGTCCCTGTGCCACCAGCCCAGCCCAGCCCAGCGAGGAGTGAACGGCCCTGGCAGCATCTTGACCCAGCAGAACCACAGCAGTGGGACCCCAGCCTGCCTGCAGGGAGCTGTGACCAGGCTGCTGTGGAAAACCTCTGGAAAACTTCTGGAAAACCTCATCCTTGCCCAGCACAAAACCACGCCTCTTCCCCCAAAGTGAAATGTCAGTAGTAGTGAGGAAAACAAAGTAGAGTTAAAACCGGGTTCAACCTTGACTCCTGTAGCAGTTTTTATATTATCCATGGGGAGATTTTAAAAGTCTCAAATGATTTGTTTCAGCCCAAACAATGGTTCTACCAAATTACACAAAGCCTTTCTGCAGCAGGGTTTTCTTGCCTCCCTGAGAATTCTCCTAAAAAGCCTTTCAGATTTAGTTTAGCTTCCCCTAAACCCTTTAGCTCCCTTTAAAAGGAAGCTGAGCACCCAAATCTCCATATCCCTGTGCAAATTGACTCTCTGTCCTGCCCAGTGCTGACAATTTCTATCTCCTTACAGTTCAAACACTTGTGGACACAGCGAATGTGCCGTGTGTAATTAATTACCTTAATGAGTTTAGTGACCTACCTGTGGATAACCACAGCTAAACGTTTCCTTTAATAGCTTCTCCTCCTCCAGTGAGCCAGGGAAGGAGGGCTGGGGCAGAACAGGGGTGCCAGGGGCAGTGGCTTCTTCTTCTGCAGCATCTGAGCACATCTGCATCCTCCAGATCCCCTTTCCCCAGGGTCTGGTGGAACTCTGAGGATGCATCCTGGCAGCTGTGGCCATGGGAATGGCTTTTTGCTGCTCTTCTGCCACATTTAATTGCACCAATTTTAATTGGTCTTGGCCAATTCAGGGCCAGGCCACAGCAAGGGGAAGAAGTGGGGTGGTTACCAGTGCAGAAACTCAGCACAGAATCAGAATATGCTGAGTAAGGAAGGACCCCCAAAAGGGCATTGAGTAGGGTCTGGAGAATATATGTAAACCATATCTCTAACCGAAAAATACCCAAAAAATGAAACCCAGAAGCAGTTCCCAAGCTGGCACAGGAGTTTTTGGGGAGCAGCCAGTGAGGGGACTCTGCTAGTTACTGCCAGTTTTATTTGCCTTTCTTAAAAATATAAAGATTTTCTCTCCAGTTCTGGGCAGGGGAAAGGTTAATGAATTCCTTCAGAGTAAAGTGATCCTCAGCCCTCTCAGTGGAACAAGGTCAGAAATCAATGCTGGAGGTGGAGCAGGAAGGCCAGGTTGAAAAATAATGAAAAGGGGGAAAAAATACATAAATAAATAGACAGGAAAAAAAAAAAAACAACAAAAAAAACCTAAACAAATGACAGGGTGACACTTGCTCAGCTCCCCACAAAGAATATTGAATTATTGTCTATAATTTGGACTATCGAACCTAAATTAGGGCCTCCAGACTCCAAAGTGCTGCATTGTGTGAGGGTCCAGGAAGGGTCAAACGCTCCTTTGGTTTGCTCGTTACTCGCTCTGATCCCAGGCTGTCATTAGCGGCAGCGGCGCCGCACAAAGCGCCTCACAAAGGCAGCACACATCAATGGTGCTAATTAATTGGATTAATGGAAGGGCAGCACAAATTAGGTCTGGCTTGGATAATTTCAATGAAAACTGAATACCAATCCCCAAAGTCATTGGAATATGGATGAGGCAAATTGAGTTAAAATAGAGGAGACTGCTGCATTCATTAGCCCGCCCACCCTCTGAAGTAGTTGTTTAATATGCAAACTATTAATATGCAAATCAGCACAAATGAAAAAAGTGCGATTTTTTTTTTTTTTAAACTCTGCTGAACACAGGCAGCTGCCTGATGTGACAGAGCTGTGCTGCTCCGCTCTGGCAGGGGACAGAGGGACCAAGAGCAAAGGGGTTTTCATGGCAGAAATTCCCTTTCCGTGCTGCCCTCACTCAGCCATGAGTGAACCAGGAGCAGGAGCACCTTCTCTGGGCAATTTCTGCCAGGGCTTCTCCATCCTCACAGGGAACATTTTCTTCCCAATATCCCATCTAACCCTGCCCTGTGGCAGTGTGAGCCATTCCCCCTTGTCCTGTCACTCCTGCTCTTTGCCCAAAGTCCCTCTCCTGCTCTCTTGCAGCCTCTTTCATCAAGGAAAGGTGATGAGGCAACTTTCTTCCTCTTTATAAATCTCCCATGGGATCCTGAGAGCTCTCCACTGAGGCAGAAGTGGAACAACTTCAGTTGTTTGCTCCGCTTCATGCAGAGCAGCGTGAGAGCCCCACTCACGGTTCGTGTAAACCAAACCACCCCAGCCAGCACGGGAAGGGCTGAATCCATAAAGATTAGCAATAATTCCCAAACCACTCCTGGCTTCACGGTTCCAGCCCTGTAAATTATAGCTCTATTGTGGAGCTTTCCCAGCGCTGCAGTGCCAATGGCCACCCCCCGACAATTACAGAGCCAGTGCAAAACTTCTTACAAATTGTAATTACCCCTAAGAACTGTTTCCCTCTTCAGTGTCTCTCGCTTAGCGGGTGACCCTGCAATGTTGTGACAAATGCCTTGTTTGGAATTATTTTTCCATCTCTAGCTGTTCACCAAACACGCCAGGGTCTTGGATTTTGGCTAATTTTTATTCTCGTTTAAATCAGACAATATCTCACCCCCACGCTGGCAGCTCACCCCATGCAGGTTCTGATGCCCTGTGCAGGTCAGGCTCTGCCCAGCTGCCACACAGGCACCTTCCCCTGGTGCTGCAGCACAGCATCCATGGCACTGTGCCAGGTTGTGGCCCAACAATTTTTTGTTTCAATGGAGAAAACTGCCCTGTTGACCCAGCAGAGATTGGGTGCCTGTTTTATGGAGGGCACACGAGCTTCCTCAATTCCAGAGACCTGCCCTGAGCTCCATGGAGCTGGTTCACATTTTTGTGGTCCTGAAGCTAACCAGAGCAGCAGAGAGCAGAGGAAGGTACAGTGCCCTGCCACAGGGGTGGAGAATGGCACAAGGGACACAGATCCAGAGCGGTTTGGGTTGGAATGGACCTTAAAGACCATTGTGTTTCAACCCCCTGCCATGGGCAGGAACACCTTCTGTTGGCCTGAGAAAAATCCTGGCTGCTTTCTTGGTTCCCAGGCCAACAACCTTCCCCTATCCCAGGCTTCTCCAAGCCTTGTCCAACCTGACACTCCCAGGGATGGGGCAGCCACAACAGCCCTGCACAGACCTTGAGGGAGTCAAATGAGAGCAAAGCACCAGGAAGCTTTAATGACACTGATTAAGAGTGCAGCCAGCCTTCCTTAATTAAAGTCCAATGGGTTCCTTGGGCAGAACGAGCCCATGGTCTTGATTTTCTCAGCGAGCTCATTTGGTTTGTTTTTCTGTGCATAAGGGGAAGTTGCTGCCATCCCTCCAGGAGCTGGCAGAGCCTCTGTGCTCTTGTCACCCTGTAACAGCTTCCTGGATTAATGATTCTGCAAAGGCCTAATTCTTAAGAGGGCAATGTCTTTTGCAGGCTGGTATTGATCTTTGTCAGCTTCCCCTTGAAAGAAAGAAAATATTGGCTTATTTACAAAAGGCAGCTTTTTGCTGCTGGCAAGTCAGTCTTGAGATCCATGGCCACTCACGTCCCTTGGAAATTGGAAAGGTCAGGGGTAGTTCCTCGAGTGTCAAAATCCAAATTCTTGAAGCCCACCAGCCCCCACAGAGTGTCTGGGGTGGGAGGAGATGGGTCTGACTGAGCAGGTGGATGGGGGATTCTGCTGTGGGAACAGGGCCAGGAATGGGAGAGGGGCTATGGGGGAGGCAGCTGGTCACTTCATGGCTGAAACACTACTCCTCACATTTGGGGTGGATTCTGAAGTTGAAAAAAATTAACAAATTCTGACAGTATATATTATAGAGATTTTTTGTTTAAAAAAATCTTGTGTATGTTTATGTAACAGCAACATAAAATATATGGAAACATTCAAAATTGAAAATGAAAAATAATCTAAACCCTGAAAAGTCATTCCAGCAGGCTGCCAAGAAGATCCCTTTGGTAATCAGCACTCTGCAGAAATAGGAATGTTCCCACCACTAACGTTCCTTTCAGACTGAAGGCAGCCCTGGGCACAGATGGGCAGGGACCATTCTCCATCCTCCCACCCTGGGAGGTGCCCAGGAGCCCCGCACATGGAGCTGCTCCCTCTCTGCCTCCCCGAGACAAACCCTGGAAATTTCTGCATGTGAATCAGCCGGGCTGAGTCACAATTGCTCCCAGAACAGCCCATACCCTTGTGCACCTGTGTGCATGTCCAGGTGTGAATGCACACACACACACCAGGGTATTTGCAGCTCAGCTGAAGGGGAAAACATGAATCATAACATGAAAAAAATACAGGAAAGCACAGAGCTGCAGGAGGTGTGAGCCTGTGCCTGCTGCTCCCAGGGCTGCCCCTCCTGCACCCCTCGGTGCCAGGGATCTGTGCCAGCTCAGGGATGTGTCAGCACCCTGGTAAAGCCCTCAAATTGGGCTGCCCAGCCCCAAAATCGTCACCCATCCCCTGCCTCACCCAGTGGGAGAGCCACTGTTCCCATTGATGCTGCTCGCCTGGCTCCCCATGGCCAAAATCATCCTCAAAAAATAGCAGGATGGTTTGGGTTGAAAGGGTTAATCCAATTACACCCCCTGCCATGGGCAGGGACATCTTCCACTATCTCAGGTTGTTCCAAGCTCCATCCAGCCTGGCCTGGGACATTTCCAGGGATGGAGCAGCCACAGTTTCTCTGGGTACCCCGAGCCAGGGCTCCCTACCCTCACAGGAAGGATTTCTTCCTGATCTCTTATCTAAATCTCCTCTCTGCCAGTTTGATGTCCCAGAATTATTGCTGTGACCATTACGATCATGTTCAGGGCTGTGTCACCGAGCACTGAGCTGGCCCAAACACTGATCCTTTCACATGTGACACAAAGTGACTGCGCTGTCCTGGCCTGACGTCCCAGCCGTGCTCCCCGTGCAGGTGGGCACTCCTGTCAGCCAGTCTGTGGGCTCCTGGCTCTACAGCCCCCATTCAGCACCGTGCTAAACAAACAATATTACACACTAAAACAAAAAAAAAAAGCAAAAAGCTCTTCCACCCACTAACTCCTGCTGTGCAGAAGGTGCCAAATCAGATTACAGTGCACAGTTGCCACATTATCCTGTCTCGACTTCACTAACGCTCATTAAGCTTCTAAAATCCTTTTTATGGTGTTTATAACACCTCCAGAGGAGTTTACTGTGTAAATATTATTCTACCATTAAATCCTGCAACAAGGCAACCGTCAACAAGTGGAATTTGTAATGGGCCTGCCGAGAGGGCTCGGCTTGCAGGCTGCGGCGCCTGTGAAGTGAGGCCAACGAAAGCAGCCAAGAACACAGTACGGAGTGATAAAGCACTTCATTTTGATGCTTTAAATCTCCTACCACTTGGGCCTGCTTAATGTAACAGGCCCACTGAGACATTAGAGTTGGGCCTGGAGTCAAATAAGCTACAGGGAGCCACTTACTGAAAGCAGCCTTCCACGCAGCGGCTGCATTAGCGGTTTAACCCGGCTAATCCGGCCTGAAGCTGCCCTGGGCCAGCAATGGCCAGCAATGGCCAGCCTGGGAAGGGCTGCTCTTGGCCCTGCATGGGCGTGGGACACATCCCAGGGAGAAGGTGGCTGTCCCTTGGGTGCTGGGCTGCATGGTCAGGGAGCAGAGGATGCTGCGGCCACACCAGCCAGGTGTGGCCAGAGCACTTCTCCCTGCTCCCACCACACCCAGCCAGGACAAAACAGATGCAAAGAGAAGGGAAAAATCAATAGAAAACCAAAATCAGAGAGGGGAATGTGGGAGAGAAGGGAGGAGAGGTCCTGTGGATCTCTGCTCCCAACACTGCGATGGGCACAGGGCAGGAACGTGTCCCTGTTCCCTTCCCGAGCACATCCAGGAGCTCACACCAGGCTAATCACCAATTTGGTCTTGCTCTGATGGCAGAAAACCAGCCCCAAAATAAACACATAAAACTTCAGGGCAATGATTAAAGGCTGTATGGGGACAAGCCTGAAACTCAACTGAAATATTGTGTTTCATGCTAAATTGTGGATCCCATTTGCCTCAAGCTTCCCCTCCTAAAAACAAAGGCAGAAGCCCAAATTTGGCTAAACTGATAAAAGCCACTCTGCGATGAAAAATCTGGGTTTGAAAACTGCAATCTGAGACGCTTTGAGGTTTTGGACAAAAACCAATCATCCCTCCCTTTTTGGGCCAAAATCTCCGTCCAGTTCAAAATGGAGTTTACAGATGACTTTGTTTCCTCCCAGGAGGGAATGTCCATCCCTACAAGGCATCTTTCCCTCCCTGGGACTCAGCAGAGCACCCACTGCCCTCCCCAGCCCCAGCCCCAGCATGCCTTGGCACCCTGCTGCTGTGTGGGAGCACAGATGACCAAGTTTGGGAATGTTGCTCACTAACTTTTACCATGTGTGTGCTCCTGCTGTTGGGTCAGTGCTGGCGGCCAAACCCCAAGCAGGCTCAGGTTGATCAAGCTCCTTCCGAGACCCCCTTGCACCCCTGAGCCCCTCACTCCCCCTAGTCCTCTCCTTCACTCACCACACAGCAAGGAAAAGCATCCCTGGGAGCTGGAAATGAATAGCACCCTGCACAGCTGCTGCACGAGTTCCAGGTTTCAAGCAATTTTTTGGAAGGAGAGCAGAAGTGGAGATTTTTAACTTGTGCATGGAGGAAAGGGCTGGAAATCCTTGCTGCAGCTTAACTAATAACTTTGAATTTTGACAAAATCGCTGGGATTTTTTTTTTTTTGGTTTGAACTTGAAGCAAAATAATCATCATGCAAAATTAATATAGAAGACAAGAGTAACAATGCAAAACACAAAACATAATGTGATAAATAATGGAACTATTGAAATACAGGCTGGTTCGGAATTAAAAACTGAAACGTTTTGATATGAAAATGTCACACAGGATGCTACAGGCTTGTCGAATCTTTTTTTCCAGTTTTCCTCCAGCACAAAACTCTGCTGCAATCAGGTCCATCCTGCAGAGCACTGAGGTGCTGGGGGTGGGATGGAGCCATGGAGGAGACGCAGCAATAAAACCCTGATACAACACCACAGTGAGGGGCCAGTCACAAATGCCCTCCTAATTAATATAAATTGTTTGGTTAGCCCTGATAAACACTGAACACCTGCTTCTGGAGGAAGATGAATGACAGCCCCACACTGGCAGCTCTCCCCATCCCAGCCCAGGGAACAGCCTGGCCTGGCATGCCTGGGGATGCTGGGGACACCAGGACCTGTGACCCTCCAGCTGCCACCACCGTCCCTGCACTCAGCAGGATCTCTCCGTGTTACAAATGTCTCTGCTCCTGGCTTTCATGGCACAGTGACCACCCAAACACAGCTATGAAGAGGACAGAGGCGCTTCTGGGCACTGGAGGATGGATGGATGGATGGATGGATGGATGCATGGATGGAGAATGGATGGATGGATGGATGGATGGGTGGATGGGTGGATGGATGGAGAATGGATGGAGGAAGGATGGATGGATGGATGCTCCTGTGCACTTTGCACAGTGCAGTTTGGAGCTCTAAATACCCCGACCTGAGCAGCAGCATGTGAGAAAACAAACGTAGTGCTGAGAGCATTCCTGAGCCTGCAGAACGCTAATTAAAGGGTTTCCTTCAAAAGGCAGGCTGGGGTAAGGATCCCAATTATCCCAGTAGGGACAGGGATTTTAATGGGCACCAGCACGCCCAACAAAGGTCTACAGGCTGCTCCTGACACAATCCCATTCAGGCAGCCTTTATGCAGCCGAGGGCGGGGATTTGGGAAAGCCACCGTCCCTCGGGGTGGAGGGAGGATGACTTTGCTTTTTGGAGAGCTCTGGGGCAGGGGAGGCACCGAATTTCCAGATGCTGCACCCCAAGGGAGCACAACGGGCACCTCAACACTAACACTAACTGCTTCCACGGATGCTCCGCTGGCCTTTCCTAGGATTCTCGTCCCACGGTGCCACTCCCAGCCGGGTGCCACACCAGGCTGGCGCAGCAGCTGTGCCACAGCCCCGGCACATGCCCGGGGAGCCGGCGGGGCAGCGGCTCCGTGGCAGCCACCCAGGCACGGCAGAGCAGCGGTGACTCAGCCGGCAGGAATGTGGGAGTTCTGCGCTGAAAGCCTTTTAATTCCAGCCTGGTGATGAATGGGCAAGGCCTGAAATGAAATGTTCGGAGGCTCAATGTACCGGGCCTCCCGCTTGTAATTATTTTTGTACAGAATATGTCAAGTGTCGTGCTTCACAAGAACTCGTTTAGCATGCAAACATTTTGTGATTAAGTGAGGCTTACTTAATTAAGCACTTTGTAATGACTCTTAAACCAAAGAGTAGTGGATTAGTGCGTCCTATTTGTGTCTATCATGTTAAAGGCGCCGTAATAACAGGTTGCTGCAGACAATTAGGGTTAGAATACAGAGTGGATGGAGGGAGAGCCAGCAGGCACCCGGAGCCCCGCCACTCGCTAATGTCACCAGCGAATGCCGCCTCTGCGGGGACAATGCGAACCCGCTCCGCATCTGCCTCCACGCCCAGCCCCGGCCGTGACCCAGCCCGGAGCTTTGCAGTGCTCGGTGTCACCCAGCAGGACATGCCCACAGCAAACAGGTCACACAGGGTGGGCACCACCCCAGGAAAGGGTCCCCGCTCCAGCAGAGAGCTTGAGCACATACTTGCCAAGAGGAGTGAGATGAGGATTTCCTTGTGGCTCTCCAGCTCAACACCAGCGTGCTGGCACTGTCACAGCACACACCCCATGCGTGCTTTCTGCCCCTGGGTTTAGCCAATGTGGCACTCAAGGACATGGTTTGATGGTGGCCTTGGCAGCAGGGCTGGGGGAGTGGGTGAGGGGCACAGGGCTGGGGACAGCAGTGGTGCTGATGGATCCCTCCAAAGCCGCAGAGGGTTTTCCATGGAAAACACCCAACAAGAAGCCCAGAAATGCCACTTGTTTATAGCCGCAGAAGAGCCACTTGCATGTAGGCACAGAAATGCCACTTGCTTGTAGCCCCAGAAAAGCCACTTCTTTGTAGCCAGTGGCAGCCTCAGCGCAACCCCACCCATGCCCAGTGGCTGGCCCCACATTTTTCACCAGTGAAATTGGCTCCCCCATTCCGTGCACGGAGAGAGGAGAGATGATCTCATTACTCCCCAGACACCAATTGAGTTAAAGGACAAAACGAGCAGCACATCCCTGAGTGCACACAGGGAAGGTGAGAGGCAGCAGGGGCCTGGCAAACACATCCCACCCCAGCACTTGTGTCGCAACAAATCCCACCCCGGGACCTGTGTGTGTTCACATCACACCCCAAGAGCTCTGGAGCACCACTCTGCCGTGGCACAGCCCCATCACTGCTCCATCCCATGTGGCTGCTTTATCAGGTTTTGCAGTTTCTCTAATTGCCCTTTTTTTGCCCTGGCACCTCTCTCCACCCTGGAAGGGAGGGAGCAGCTCAGGGGCACCCCAAGTGTGATGCCCCAGAAGCCGAGGGTGTTGCTGTCTCGCCCCCAACCATGCAGGCTGCTCCCTCATTAGCAGAGTTAATAAACCCGACATTGTAATTTACTGGGTTTGCTTTTCCCTTCACCTTTGGAACAGGAGGAAAAGCAGGAGTCACCACTCCTGGAAAACCTTCCCTTTGAGCTGAGAAACATTTCTGAGTTCAGTAAATAAACATCCCCACATTCACAGGACAGTGGAGCTCAGGGCCAGACTGATACAGTAAGAGCAATTTACCTTTTTTTATCTCAAAAAGCACAAAATTCATTTTTTTTTCCTGTGATAAGCCGGTGCCAGGAGCAGGCAGTGCCCCAGGAGCCAGAGGCAGCAAGGATGGTGGGGAAGGCTCGTGGCTCACAGCTCTGATCCCACGTGGCCCCTTGCCCCCAGCTCCTGGTTCTCAAATGCTTAGAAGACAACAGGTAATAAATCTGGATATTTTACACTTTTTCATTTCCTCTTACCTCACATTTAATGAGATTTTACCCTTAACAAAGGTACTATTGAAGCTGACTCTTAAACAAGGCCAGACAAGGGTTGGGATATTTTGGGGATGGGTGGGGGAGGAGAGCTGCAGGAGATGGGGGCAGGGTGAGGAAAAGGGAGCTTTAGAGCAGGGTCAGCCTGGCTTTCGCTCAAGTGAAGGTTTAAAAGTGATTTTGTTTTATCACACACCTGGAACTCATCCCAGTGTTACCAGGGTTTTAGCTGGTCCCAAGCAGCTCAGGCATCCAAGATTTGGCACTGCAGGAACCCCAGCTCCGTCACTGCAGGTGGAATTTGGAGTGGTGGGAGCCAGTCAAACACCTCTGCTGGGCAGGAGCAGAGGGACAAACATCAATCACACTGTGCCAGGGGGCTAGGCACTGCTCTCTGTGCTGCAGGGAAATTCTCTGTGCTCATCTATTCCTGCCTGGTCTTACCTGACTCTTCCAGCCCCACCTGGGATAACCGGCTGGTCTATTCCCTGCCTGGCATTTCCTGGCTCTTCTAACCCTAAACTACGCACAGGGAAGGCGTGCCAATTTTTTCCAGAACTGAATCAATCCCCCTGGAACAAGCAGCAAACCCAGCAGATGTAAAACCAGAGGAAGAAAATTCCCGAACTCCAACTGCAGCTCTGAACTTGAGAGAAGCCAAAACATCTCTTGAAACCTCACACTCCACAAGGTTTTCCCAGCCCTATATACTTGATATTTTAGTAGCTGTTGAATTTCAGAAGTTCAGTGCTGCCATGAAGGCAATTAGTGAG
>VRYO01002095.1:1796720-1823053 GCA_009812075.1 Sialia sialis | reverse complement strand
AATGGAATGGAATGGCTGCTCCCTCTGGCAGCCAAAACAATCTCCCATCCCACACCATGCCTCCCGAGTAAGGAACCCTTTGCCATCTCCAGTTCTTGTGCTGTGGAGGCCCTGGGGGGATTATTTTAAAATCCCTTTTGGCTGGGAAAAGTCTGTATTTAATAACCCCTTTTCAGTGAGAATTTTTTGCAGTTTTTCACTTTGCAGATATCACTTTAAGGTTTTCCACAGCCGCAGAATTTCTTCCAATTAATGGAAAAAACATTAATGTCCGTTTAGGAAAATAACTTTTCCATTGCTGAAGTAACTCTCTGGTTGTGCCTCAGGCAGCAACAGGCTGTGGATGAGCAGGTCCTGGAGAGCCCCAGAGAGCACAAGAGAGGCACAGAGGGGCTGGGACAGCCCTGCTGAGCCCAGGGTGCTGTGTGACCTGCCCTGGTACGTGCCAGCTGTGCCCAGATGTGCTCCCCATCACCTCCTGCCTAAGGGGATGGGGGTCACCAGGGCTGGCAGAACAACCAGAGGCACTTTGATTTCCCTAAGACAACTTGGGAATAACTTTGCCCATGCAGGAATCATCTGGCAGTAAATGTCCCAGGCTATGATATGGATGATGGAGTGTGCCTTCAGCATCTGGGCTCACCGTGGTACCAGACAGGAAAACATCATGTATAGACCTCCATGGGGAAGTTTCCTAATGGAAAGGAAAAGCCACAACCTATCCCTGCTCAAGTTAAACCAGAATTCATATCAGTGACACCAAGAAACCTGCATGGCAGACAGCTTGGCAAGGAACACTTCTCAAAAGATGGAAATCAGCTTAAAAGACATTTCTCCAGCTCCTGGGATGTCCCTGGGAAGCACAGCTCATGCCTCAATGCAGTCCTGAGTGTTCTGCTGGTGTAACTCATCCTGGTGCTGGGACGATGGTCGGAGTGAAGGACCTGCCCTCGCTGGAGAGTCTGAAGCAGCAGCAGACACAGCTCTAAGGAACCTGAAGTTGCTGTGAGAACATCATCCTGCTCCTCCCATCATTCCAAAGAAAAGGAATTACAGGTTTTTCGGTCCCTGCTAGGTTCAGTCAGTCCCCAGGACAGCGATCAGACGGTGTAAACAGGACACGATTCAGCAAGGCTGTAAATACAATTTACAGCCTGCAGTGCTCTGAACATGGGACCCTTTCAAAAGCACATGTGCCTTTTTCTTACTTAGAGATTTCACTGCTCGGGAACATTTGATCCCCTGTCAGTTTTTGGGATGCCAAAATGTCTATGAACAATGTTGAAAAGCTGACAAGTGTTTCAGTGACCTGCTTTGCTCCCCTGTGCCGTGTGCTGCTGTTCTCTGCACACTCAGTTCAGACACACATCCTCTCACAGGGTGTGACCTGCTGCAGCCAATATTCCCAAATTTGGCTTCTACCTAGCAATAAAGTCACTTTCTCCACTTGCTTGTGAGTTTTGTGACCCAGAATCATCCTTTAATACTTCAGGATCAAGCACCTGGGGGAAATGTGGAGGGGAAAAAAACAGGAGAAAAGAGAACAGCAAGGAACAACCACACAGGACGTTGCTGAAGACGTTCCCATATTTCCCTTTCCCAGGGGTGTCCAGCTGCTCCTCCCAGCCTGTGCTGGGTGCAGTGGGCAGCTCCCATGGCCACGCAGCCCCAGCTTGTCCAGCAGAGCTCAGGAGGTGGAAACTTCACTCCTTCCAGCTCCGGTTTTCAGTTGAAACCCTTGGCGACATTTCTGTTTTGCTTAAGATCGAGTTCCACCTTCTCCCTGTGGTGCAAGAGCTTGGCCTGGGTCTCAGAGGTCTCTGGCACTGGCAGCAGCCTCTGGAGCAAGGGGAACTCTCGAGGTGATGGGAGGAACTGCTCAGTGCTGTTGGCTCTGCTGGGGAGCAAACCCCACTTACAGACACAGACTGAGAAAAAAAATCGCCCATCCCTGTGGCATAGAGGCCGTGAGATTCCTGGGGAGAAAGCAGGACAGGCAGCGTGGGGAGCAGTGAGAGAGATCTCATCCTGACAGCAAAGAGGGAACAGGAGCATCTCCCCTAGCCTGGAGATGAGACTGTTAAATTCAGCGGCAGCACAGAGAGGGATTTTCTCTCAATAAAGTCTTAAAGAGTTTTAAGGACTTAACAAAAATAGCTTTGAACGGTGTCTGAAATGGTTCAGCTCTGGGGTTCCAGGCTTTAAGCAGCGTTGTAGGAAATTTTCGATGGAGCATTTCCATTGGAAATGGCGGATCCAGGGAGCCAAGGACATTTTGCAGGGGTAGATTGATTTCAAGAACGTTTTAACCTGGATTTTGTTTTGCCACTGCTGACAGTTTTCTTTGGTGTTGATCTTTGCATTTCACCAAATATTTAACAAGCAACAATAATATTTGCTAAGAATATCGAATTTCAGGAAACTTTGAGGCGTGACTTTCTCGACTCAAATCCCCATCTTAACAACCATTTTTTGCGCAGGATACACGCTGCTTTCCAGCTGGTTTTAATCTCCAAGCGCAGAGCTTCGCTGTGATTGTTGCTTTGAATGATGTCAATTCATAATGATGAAAGCACTGGTGACGATGTCATTCCTGCTGATGTTTGGGGATGGAGCCATTCCTGCTGATGTTTGGGGATTGTGCCATTCCTGCTCTTTAGGGACCGTGCCATTCCTGCTCTTTGGGGACAGAGCCATTCCTGCTGTTGTTTGGGGGTGGTGACATTCCTGCTCTTTGGGGATGGAGCCATTCCTGTTGTTTGGAGATTTTGCCATTCCTGCTGTTGCTTAGGGACAGTGCCATTCCTGCTGTTTAGGGACAGAGACATTCCTGGTCTTTGGGGATTGTGCCATTCCTGCTGTTGTTTGGGGGTGGTGACATTCCTGCTCTTTGGGGATTGTGCCATTCCTGCTGTTTGGGGATGGTGCCATTCCTGCTGTTTGGGGACAGTGCCATCCCTGCTGTTGTTTGAGGATTGTGCCATTCCTACTCTTTGGGGATGGTGCCATTCCTGCTGTTGTTTAGGGACGGTGCCATCTCTGCTGTTTGGGGACAGTGCCATTCCTGCTCTTTGGGGACAGTGCCATCCCTGCCATTTGGCCACAGGGAGCTCCTGCCCTCGGTGGTGTTGGCACAGGCAGCAGTGGAGCTGCAGGAGCCCAGTGACAGCAGAAGCACACGATGGTGTCACACATGTGGCTGTGTGTTCTAATTCTCCTTGGCTGTGCCTCCTGACTCCTCCAGGGCTCCGCACACATCCTAAGCAAGGGAGCAGAGGGAGAAGCCAAGGGAAGCAGAGCAGTGGGAGCCCCATGGCCCCACAAGGCTATGTCTGTGAGTGTCCCCATTCCTGCAGGGATGTCCCCAAACCATCCCAGGGGGCTGGAAGGGCTGGCAGTGCAGCAAACCTTCTCAGGGGTTTGTTTCTTGGACCTTGCCCAAGGGCTGATGAACCAGGATCTTAATTGGTGTGAATATGAGAAATAGGGCTGAAATCAGGGAAAGGGAGAAGTGACTCCAGCAAGAACATTGCAGGTAAAAGAGGCGGGGAGGGCAGTTTAGGGAATTTCAACTCAAGGAGAAATCCCCTCTGTCTGGGGAGCTCATCCAAGGCACCCAAAGGCTCCCAGGCTCTGCAGAAGGGCACAGCCATGGAAAACACCCCGAGTGCCCAGGAAAACTTGCAGAGGCACAGGCGAGCACGGCGTTAAAACCCCGCAGGATTTGTCAGCAGTGCGATAACGGCGGCGATAGCGCGATAGCGGCGGCGATAGCGCTGCCACCCGAGCTGATGCTATCGCGCCCAGGCTGAATGGGCTCCGGGAAGCTCGGAGCTTTCCTTTGGAGCCTGAAGGAAAGAAAGCCCTCGGTACAATAAGCGGATCAGATAAGCCGGGAGAAAAATGGAGTTGCATAAAGTAAAAATAACTCATCTCTCCCGTTTTCACCACACACAAAAAGCAAAAGCTGATCCCGAAAGATACCTGATGCTGCTGCTCTGGGGATCTTGCTTTTTAGAAAACCAGGGAGATCTGGAGCTGGAGCCAGCACATCGCCCCTTGCCGTCCTTCCAATAGCACGCAGGGAAGCTCTGAAACCCAGGAAATGCTAGTACTATATTTTATTACATTTTAAAGAGACAAAAGTCCTCTGGCTCAAATCCACTGCGCAAAATAAACACAATTTGAGTTCTCTCTCGGCATACCGGGGCACTCGCTGAGCACACACGGAGTGACTGTAACATAACGCTTTCCTAAGGGCTCCCAAGCTCCAGCGGGGCCCCAGCCTGACTTGGGGAAGGAATTGGGTTCACATAACCCTCACTTAAAAAATAGACTGGCACATTTTTGCTTTATCAAACTCTATTTGCAAAAGACTGGGGCTAAATGATCTGAAAAGGTTATTTTGAAACAGGGTCACCCTCACTGCCACAGGTCTAATAAAACAAAACTATGGCCAAATTAGAAACATATTTCATCTAATAGGGGAAAATATAATTGGTGAATCTGTCTGGTGTTTGACCTACAGTATTTATGCTAAATGAAAGTTTAAATATATCACAATGCAGCACGAACAAGAAAAGCTGCATTCACTCTCTGTTCTGTGGTTTGATCCCTTCCCCTTAACCCTTAGCTCCACACGAATGCCAACATCAGCATTAGCTTTGGCTGCGCTGCTCAGATGCTGTGAAATACAAGGGATGGCCAAGGGCTGCAGGAGTGATGAGTGATTCTGGGAAAATACCCGGGAAACCAGAAGGGGCTTCAGAAACTGCTGTGGGGTGTCCCTCTAAAACTGAGGCCCCTCGGGGTGAGGAGTCTGACATCCAGCTGTGACACTCTCCATGTTTGGTGAGGTTGGAAGCCAGGACCTGATTGATGCTGGCCAGGAGGATGAGGGGGCCGCTGTGTGGGGATCCTGGCTCTGCCATCCTTACAACACACAGAGCCACGTGGGCACAGAGTGGGTACCACAAAAATAGGGATTCTGCATCATCAGAGTGAAAATATCCCACCCTGGCCATGAACGTGGCGTGCAGGGCTGGTGCTGAGCTCACGTGCGCTTGCTGATGATGCAGGAGGTGCAATTTGTGGTCAACCAGCTGTTTGTAATTCCCATCGCCCAGAGAACCCCTCCTCCCAGCCCCAAATAATTTATGTTCCGCATAAAAGCGAGAGGATCCTTGAGCAGCAGTGATGGATGAAGGAGATTATTAACAAGGATATCATTTTAAGAGAGTCTGTCTTTTGGTTCCTCGCAGTTACATAACATTTCATAAATTTCGTGTCACATTCCTGACTGGTTCACCTGGCAGCAGCACCTCGGCCAGCCCGGTGGGATCACAGGGTGCCATCCCTGAACCCCAAGCTGTGCAGAGTTCCTGGGCTCCCTCCACAGGGATCTGCTTTCCATGGACCACACGGGTCCTTCTTCCCCAATCCCAGTCCTGACTCAGGTGAAAATAACTGGAGCAACCACGAGGGAATGTTCTCATCACCCTTGGAAGGCTCAGATGAGGTTTTGGCAACACGGGTGACACAAGCACAGTTTATCCAGGTCTAGACACCAGCTTCAAGCCCCAGTGTTGCCATCGGTGCTGCAGAATCTCCATCCTTAGCCAGGAGGAGAAGCCAGCCCATCCTCAGCCCCCTCCTGCTCCCCAGCCCCAGCATGAGGGGCTGGTTGGACAAACGGCACCAGGCATCCCTCCAAGCCACAGCTCCCTGCAGCCGTTCCAGGAGATGCTCTCCCTCTCCCTGGCATGGGGGAGGAGCAGGAACACACAAAACTCTCCTGACAGGGACGTGCGCCTGTCCCTGTGTTCCCCTGCACAGTCCTGTAGCTCAGCCAGGCGCACACAGCTATGATTCATCCCTCACAGGAGTTCAGGCTGAAAACAAAAACCTCAACCAAACAATCCCTCCAGCTCCGACTCCCAGTAAATGGCCTCCTCGGGCGGGAGCAGGGATGCACAGCTCTTCCCACTGGGAACCTGGGGAGTGCAGTTCAGTGGCAGCAGGACCAGGTTCTGCTCTCTAGGCCTTGGCAAACCAAGTGAGACACACTGAAATCCGAGCAGAGCAGGACTGCAACCACGAGCTGAGAAAATGGACTGGGGAGACAGGGATCTTCTTTCTTTTCCTTTATTTCCCTCTCCTTTTTTTTTTTTTTTTTTTTTCTTAAAAACCTTCATGTGGAAAAGAAAGGGGCTAATTAAATTCTTTTGCTGAACATATTTAGCGAGTCTTTCAGAGAAGTGATTGCGTTTGGCCGCAGTCCAACAGCCAGGAGATAGGATTGTGCTCAGGAACAGGCAGAGTAGAGCGCTGATTTAGGAGGATCCAGGCAGATCCCAGCTGACAGGGTCTGGCCTGTCTCAGGCACTGTGGGAGGAAGGATGAGGGTGGCCAAGGTGGCTTTCTTGAATTCCTAGCGTGTGAGGTGAAGGCGGATCTCATCTCCGTGACATCCTCCAGGGTTTAATTTACAGCGTGCCCCGAGCGTGCGCCCACAGCCCCGACCGCGCTGCCTCCCCGGCTCTGAGTTATTGTTTAGTCAGCACCCAGCATCCCGAGCATCCCAAAAATCAGCAGAACTGCTTGTGGCACCCGCAGCCCCGAGCCCCGCTCAGCCTTGCACCGACACCAGCGGATCCCAGCCTTGTTCATGTCCAACGGGCACCAAAACCACGTCTGAGTTTGGATGCTGAGCGGATTTCCAGGCTGATTTCCAGCTGAATTCCAGGCTCCCTCACTGGGTGCCGGCTGTCGCAGGGTCAGGATCCTCCACACAGCCTGCGGAAGGATGTGCTGCCCGCTGCAATTGCTCCCAGCACCGAGCACCCTCCGGAGCCTCGGGGATGCTCCACAAGCACCGGGGTGCTCAGAACCACAGCACCAGCACGGCCAGGGTGGTTCCCTGGGCAAGGCAGCCCGGCCCTAAAACCCCCCTGCATTCCCGTGGTGGGGGGGTCCCCTCGGCCACCCCCTGTCCCAGGCATCAAGGGACCCCCTCCCGGTGCAGCAGCTGCCCGGGGGGACCCCGGCCCCGGCAGGGTGGCACATTTACATCACCTCAGCACATTTCCATCTCTTCACCTATTTCCGGGGCAAATTGCCTGGTTTTATGGCGCCTGACCGGCTCCCTCGGGGACAGCATTAGACGGGCAGGCAGTGAACCACGACAAGAGGTTTTGCTTTTCCCACAAGGTTCCTGTGAGAAAGCCCTCCCTTCTTCCCTCTCTCCCTCCCTCCCTCCCTCCTGCTGCCTTCATCTCATCTCCAAGGGCGCTTGTTCCAGGGCACCAGCCAGCACCAAGAGCTGCTCCCTCGGCAGGGCTTCCCCTCAAATTTCAGCTCTTTGGTGTGAATGGCCCTGGTGCAGGAGAAGTCTGGAAATGGCTCTAAATCTGGGATGTGCCAGGTACAAACCCTGTTTCCTTCATCCTGGGGCTCTGAGCATCACCAGCCTCACAGCATAGAGGGTTCTGCCAACATTGGGCTCTGGCAATCGGCACCACACTGTCCCCAGCAGTGCTGTGTGTCAGGAGGGGGTCAAACAGCCCTGCTTGGGTCAAGCTGTGTCCTGGAGCAGCGACTGCAGTGACTGCTGCTCAGCAGCGTTCCCAGGAGAACTGGAGATCCCATGGAAGCAGTGGAGATCCCATGGGAGCAGTGGAGATCCCAGTCAGACATGCTGGATGGTGGCTGGTGTCCCCTGCACACATTCCTTGCAGCTGGGTCTCCCAGCAGCTCACTCACATGAGGCGCTGGACTGGGAGCATCCTCACAGAGATGGCTTCAGCCCCAGCAGATGTTTCAAATTTGTTGTTAACCCATATTTATTTGGACTGATAATAGCAGGCAGCCCTCCAATTGTGCCGGGAGTTTTACAATAAACTCAAGCTCACTCTATCAAAAGCCAATCGATTAAGAGTGATATTGGCCCCACCCATCTATGGCATGTCTGGGTCCCTCCAGGATGGGATTTGCCCCAGTGCAGGTCTTGGACCAACTTCTCCAAGAGTCCCCGCAGGCTCCCTCAGCCCCTTCAGCAGCTAAAGCTCCTTTTTAATTGCCTTCTGAGAGGAGCAGTGACACTCTCCACAGGGAGGATTGACTTAGACGTGCAGTTTTCTCCACAGACTTCGCAAACGGTTGTAACAAGGTCACAGAGAAAAACAATTTTATCCTCTGATTACTGTAACATGATATGAGCTTGGAATTGCATCCACTTGCACTATTTATTTAGGCATTGCTTGTCTGGTCCCTGAAGAAAACTCCTCAGCGTAGGAAGCACAGGCAGACAGGGCAAGGATTGCTCCCAGTGTTTCCCAGTACTTCCAGTGCTCCCCAGGCATCTGGGTGCTGGAAGGGAGCTCACAAGCAGAGCTCAGCACAGTGCAACTCTCAGCCATTGAAAAATGAGGTGCATTTCCACTGGCTGGTCCCTGGATGAAGAACATCTTCCTGCATCCTCTCTCCTGAGCCCAGAATGGCCTGTTTAGAAAGTGCAGCAGGGGAAGCACAGCTCATCACCTCTTCCTGATCCAGCCAAATCCATACAGAAAAATGAATTCGGTGCTTGCAGGTACTTCACTGTGTGAGAATTCTCATCCAGAGTGAAATATTACAAATATTCGGTGAATTGTCAAAATAATGGGAATATAACAAGGTCAGAAAACTGAGACATCCGATCACAATCAGCCCTAATTCCAGCAAAGCCACATTTAAAGGAGATTGTTTTGTCAAAGGTTTTTCATGGCCCAGTGGCTTTGTAGCACAAGGTTGTTTGGATCAAGTAATTTCTGATGAACATTTATTATGGAGAGGAAATGTCACATCCATTCCACGCCGTGAAAGTTCATAAACTTGCTCAGACAATTTAAGGACTCCTCAGCCCATAGCCTGTTGCCTCAGGAATTATCTGAATGCAGAGGACAGGCAGAGCCTGAGCTGGGACAGTGGACTGGCACCCGCTGAGGGATGCCAGGACTGGACTGCAGGGATGCCCAGCTGGCACAGAGCTCCCCCAGCACCTGGGAACGGAGCAGGCACTGGCAGTGAGTGTGGAAAATGTGGAGAGCAGTGCCCAGGGTGCCCAGAGATGAGGAGCCAGGCAGCATTCAGGAGAATGTCCCAGCACATCCCCGCCGTGAGGGTTAACTCAGCTCCAGGAGGGGGTTTTGCTGACTCTCCGCTCTGACATCACGGCTGTGCTATGAGCCTGGCAGGGCTCCCGCTCTGCAGCTCCAGCCTCTGTCAGTTCTGGCACAGGGAAGGGGAGCCGGGGCCAGGGCAGCAGGGAGGGGGCAGAGGCACCGAGCCCTCCCAGCCCTTTGTGGGGCTGCAGGGGGTTGGGGTCTGCCTGGGGAGGTGGAAGGAGGCAAAACTGCTTGTGCAGCTCCCAGCTGCTGGCTGGGCTGAGTGAGGGTGGGGAGGTGGCTCTGTGAGGCACAGCGGGGCATGGCAGCGTGGCACAGCACAAATGTGCTCCCTGGGATGTCCTCTGTCCATCGGGACAATCCGTGAATCCACGCATTTCCGCGGGACCGGCGGAACCGGAGCCCACCCAGCCCGGCTGGATGCACCCAGCCCCGGCCCCACGCTCCGACAGAGAGGCACCGGCCTCAGGAATGAACTCACAGAGCAAAACCAGGCAGCCTGAGTCAACTACTCCCTAAAATCATCAATTACACCCTGACAGCCCAGAAGGAGAGGAGGGGAAGCCGGGGACACGCTGCCGAGGGGAGGAGAAGGCCAGAAGGAGAGAGCAGTAGTTAAACCCTGCTGTGAATCAGGAGGCACGATGGCATTTCCAGATGCACGGAGCCCTGGGTGGGTGTGTGACAGCTCCAGAGCCGGAGTTTTGAGAGCTGGAAACGAGCTGGACCGGCGGGATGAGTGCCATGGGGGAGTGGGGTGAGATGACACTGGAAGGCACCTGGCCCCATGGGGTTTATACGCAACATTCATACCCTGAAAGGGACAATAAAATAAAATGATAAAATGTACAGGTGAGATTTAGCTGGGCTGAGTTGGGACAACAGCAAAACACATGGAACTTTGGAAGAATTAGGGCAATGCAGGATACAACCAAGAGAAACACGGCTGAGAGAAAGCACAGCTGGAACAGCCAAGACATGAGGGAGTGAAGGGAGGAAACAGGAGGATCTGGATGGGAGAGGTAAAAAACATTTCAGACAGAAAATCTGGGATGAGTCTGCAATGAGGGATGGAAAGCAAAGATAATTTCCAACCCCGCTGTCCTTTCAGTCCATGGGATCAAGGCAGATCTCAGTCAGTTTGATGCTGAGTCCTGCAGAGCCTGCCCATGCTCTGGGCTGTCCCAAAACTGCCACAAGGGATCCAAGGAGATCCAAGCAGGTCCCTGGAGGGGCTCTGAGCTCTCCAATGCTCTAGGACACCCCATACCCCCCTTGCCACATGATCCAGCAATGCCAGATCCACCTGGACACTGATTGCAGCTGCTACATGATCACCTTTTTGTTTAAAACACAAAAATATCCACAGAGAACCAGTGAGCGTGTCTTCTCCATTTAACATCTGGAACATAAATAAAAGATGGACGGAGAATGGGATTTCTTTGGAGAGTAGGAAACAAAGTGCCTTGCCACTAACTTATTTTAGTGTTTCTCTGTAATGTGATTTCCAGTTCCTTTGGTTATCAGGAACTCCCATTGTTTTCCCGCTGAAGAGGCGATTTCAATGCCCAGCACACTGCTGCCCATGTTTGGGATTCTGGGGTAGTTTTTTGATATCCACTAATTTCTCCATGCTGAGGCAAATTTGTCACACGCATGGGTCTGTTTGATTTCATTAAACAGAATATTTAAGCATAAAAATTGTTTAATCGCCTTGTGTCATTATGAGATGAATTTCATTTTGCATACATTTGCATATTTCATCAAAATTAAGGCTGCTAATATGCAAATGAGAGCCAGGTTGCGGCTGAGGTGTTTATTGTAATAGCTGCAGGCTGTTCCACTTGAAAAGCTTCAGGGCGGCGCAGTGGAGGGGGTGCAGAGACCCCTCTGAACTCCTTTTAGAATCAATTTGCTGGGTTTTCTCCCACTGACAACCCCCCAAAAACTGCCCAGATCTGGGATGAGCACCCAGGAGCTGGCATGGGCCCAGCAATGAGTATTCAGGGTCTGGGGTGAGCACCTGGGCTCCCAGCCCAGAGTTTTGTCCCCTCAAGTTGGGAAGTGTTTTCTGCCGCAAGAGCCACTGCAATAAAAACAGCCTCAACCTCATCCCTGTGGTAGGAAAATCCCCCAGGGCTAGGGCTGCTCCCAGGAAGGTCCATGGGGATGGGACAAGCCCCAAAAATATTTTTTTCTCTCCACAAAGCCTGGGGAACAAGGCTCTCATTGCTCTCATTGAATACAGTGAAGGTCAAGCACCAAGTTCCTTCAGACCCATTTGAGAGGCCCAGACAGACAAATCACGAAAATCAATCCACAGTGGGTAATTAATGCAGCCTTCATTAGCACACAGCAGCTGAACGATCTGCATCCAGCATTCTGTGCTCCGTGGCAGCCCAATAAATCGGGATGGATCCCGTTCTCCCAGCACCCAGCCTCACTTTTCTTTCCTGATCGATGCAAAGGCCTCCCCAAACCCAGCACCATCAGCACTTTCACTGCTCAGAGTGTGAAGCTCCACAAATTGTAGATGATGTGGCATCAGGCCCTTACATTTCATTTTTAAAATCTACTCTTTGCTTGTTTTTTTTGTTAAGAGATTTAAGTTTTTAACTCATTCCAGTGTTTTTGTGAAGAGCTGCCCTGTGTCTTGGGCAGCTGTTGGAGTGTGGGTGCTGCAGGAACGTCACACAAAGCCTTGATGGGTGATCAACTCCTTCAAATGGAGTTTAGCAGTTAAACCAAAATGAAGTTGTGAGGACTGCATCCATCCATCCATCCATCTATCCATCCATCCGTCCATCCATCCATCCATCCATCCATCATCCATCCATCCGTCCATCTATCCCTCCATCCATCATCTGTCCATCCATCCATCCCTCCATTCATTCCTCCATCCATCCCTACATCCATCCATCCATCCATCCATCCATCCATCCATCCATCCATCCATCCCTTCCTCTATCCCTCCATCCATCCATCCCTCCATCCCTCCATCCCTCTATCTCCCCATCCCTCCATCCCACATCCCATCCTGCAGACTCCACCCCTGGCTCACAGTGCAAGGACACAGGGCGAGCTCCTACCTGTCCATGAACAATATGAGCAGCACAAAGAGCTTGTGGCAATTTTTAAAGCTTTTGGAATTTGCATTTAAAGCACAAAGAGATTTTTCGGCGTGCATTAGCCAAATCAAAAATTAAATCATCACTTCTCCAAAGAAAACTCCAGCAGTCTCTTTGCTTTTGTGCTCAGAGATAAGCCCTGCCTGGATATTAAGCAGGGGTATCCCTCAGTTTTTAGAGGAATTTTTGTAAACATTAGCCCTGAATGGCCACTCTACAGCGATTTATAAGGGAAGGTAACCCTGCACTCCCACAGCACAAGAGCAAAGGAATGCAAATCCCAGGGCTACTCCCAGCGTGTCTCCTCACACGAGGAAGGCAAATGGGACCACCTTAAGCCTGTCTGAGAGACTGAGGCGCAAAGGTATTTGTTTAAAAAAAAGTATAGTGATTGCAGAGAAAAGAGAAACCTGAGAGCTCCTTCCCCAGCAGTCAGACAGGGTCACCAAAACCAGACTAAATAGTCTGACTGAGGGCAAAGCGTGGGGCTGGCTGAAAACTGATCCTCGGCATGGAGGAGCAGCCACAACCACTGGGGCAGGAGGGCTGGGTGGGAAAGCAGAGCCACCGAGGGACAGTGGTGTGACAGAGCCATCAGAGAGGGGCTGGAGGTGACAGCGAATGGCTGAAGGGACAGTGGTGTGACACAGCCACCAGAGAGAGGCTGGAGGTGACAGCGAATGGCTGAAGGGACAGTGGTGTGACACAGCCACCAGAGAGGTGTTGGAGGTGACAGAGAGTGGCTAAAGGGACAGTGGTGTGACACAGCCACCAGAGAGGGGCTGGAGGTGACAGAGAGCAGTGGAGGGACCAGAGAGTGGCTAAAGGGACAGTGGTGTGGCAGAGCCACCAGAAAGGGGCTGGACAGTGTCAGGAGGGACAGGAGAGCATCCAAAGTGACCATGGTGTGACAGAGAATGTGAGGAGTGTGAGGGAAGGACAAATTCAAATCCCTCCAGTGCCTGAGGAAAAGGAACAACTCAGAGAGAGCTCATAACCCATCCTTATTGCAGAGACCTGAAGCCAAATTTAGGAACTCCTGAGAAGGGGTTGCAGTAGAACCAGACTGGGCTCTGTGTTCTCCTCATGGCTCACAACTTCCCAGCACATCACCAATAATCGGTGTTCTTTCCCACAAGGGTCACCTTACTCTCAGTCTAGAAGGACCTTTCCCAGTGGTCTCAGAGAGCAGCTGCAGAGCTCCCAAGGAGCAGAGCCTTCCCTCTCAATGCAGCTGGGGACCATCCCCACCAACATTCACACACCAGCATCTCCCAGAACGCTCACATTTCTCTTTTTTGTTTCAAAAAAGGACTAAAATCAAATGGACCATGACAGTCTGTTCCATTTCCAGTGTCACCATCTTCCTGAAGGAATTTGCCCTCTGTGTCTTTATCTTGCTGCCCCTCAGGGTTTGGGGTTTTTCTCTTTGCTTTGTGGTTTTTCTTTTTTTTTTTTTTTTCTTTTTTTTTTTTTTTTTTTTTTGCCAATTCTAAATTTTCTTACCCATTTTTCTACTCCTTGATTGGTTTCTTCCCTTTCTTGAGAAGAACTCTGGGAGCTGAAGGGCATCCCCTGAGTGTGCCCATGGCTGGGACAAGGGGAGCACACAGGGTTACAGAGCCAGCAGCAGATGACTGAGTAAACACGAGGCGCTGCCAGAGATCAGGCAAGCAAGAAACACACAGTCAATTCTTTTAACTTATGACTGCACTTAATTACTGCCTTTCCTCCCCTCATAAGCTGCATATGGGATTAATAACAATGCTGAATCAGATATGGTCTCTTACAGAATCATGGAATCGTTTGGGTTGGAAAAGACATCTAAGATCATAAAATCCAACCATTCTCTCGGTGCTGCCAAGGCCACCACTGACCCAATTCCCCCAAGTGCCACATCCACATAAATCCCACTTAAATCCCTCCAGGAATGGTGACCCCACACTGCTGGGGCAGCTGTGCCAGGGCTGGGCAGCTCTTTGGGGTAAGGAGATACTTGAAGCAATTTCCTCTTGTCACGATGCTTCTTCCGAACCCACCTGGCTGCACCCTCCTGTCAGGAGAGCCAGAAGGTCCCTCCTGAGCCTCCTTTTCTCCAGGCTAAACACCCTCTGCTCCCTCAGCTGCTCCTCATGTGACCCTTGCCCAGCTCTGTGATGTTTCACTGAGATTTCACTGCACTCCATTGTTTATTCCAGGCTTGGCTTTACCTGGGCACAGCAGTGGGTGCAGCATTCAGGGGCACCTCAGGAACAGGAAAATGTGATTCCAAAAGACCAAATGATGTGCTAGGCTATGTCTGCCTGTTTACCTGTGATGTTTGCCAACTGCTATCTCATTAGCTGTACAGGAAATATAATTGATATTTCTGCAGAGACGTGACACTTGTGCCTTTGCTGAAACGGGAAGGGTTTCTCAGGGCTTCACATCACTCCTGTTTGCTGCTTCCCATAAGTGATACTGCCTCATTTTGGGAAGGATTCCAAGAAATAAGAGCTTACCAGAGAGGCCTCTTGAAAGTATGGGCAGCTTTATGTCAGCCTGGGAGCTCCCTCAGACACAAATCTTCTGGAGGAAAGAGTGGATTCTCTGCTGTTTGCAAAAGAGCCACAAATGGGAAATAAAATGTTTGTGCAGCTCTTTAATGTGAAAAACATCCATTTTGGAGCAGATTCTGTGTCTAGTCTGGGTGAGACGGATCAGGCAGCCTGCGAGGGGCTGCAGGAGGAGGTGAGGGCTGTTTGCAAGGAGCCCTGCAGCCCTGATCACTGAGTCAGGACAGGGACTGCCCTGAGACCTGGTGACTGTGACTCCCCCAGTCAGGGAGCAGTGCGATGCACATGTCCACATCTGGTGCCAGATGTGCTGTGTGTGATGCAGGAGGGATGCACAGGACTGACCCTCTCCCACTTCTCCCTCTCACTCCTTTGAGAAGCAGTGCAAGGCAATTTAAATTCCTTTGGGGATCACAGCTACTCACTGCTAACCTGAAACCTCCCTCCAGGCACTCTCACTGCTCCCCTTTTGTCATCAAAAGGCATTTTTGACACTTGCAGACTTTCTCTTCCCCGTCCTCCAGCAAGGGGCCAAATGCTGCTTCCCTAGGGAGGTGACCCAGGGCTGGAGGTGTCCTCATGGCCCTGGGGTGAAGGGGCAGCACGGCTGGGTGAGCTCTGCCACCAGCAAGGACACGTGGGCCTGGCCAGAGAGAACATGAGCAGGGTTTCTGTCAGCAGAAGGGAGAGTGCTCAGGACTCTCAGCCAGACCTGAGCCCAAGCTGAGCAGGGATTTCTGTATTTCTGCATTTCTGAGCAGCTCTTCCCTCAGGACAGACACAACCCTGCAGGAGAGAAGAATTTCTGGTTTGGTGGTTTTGTGTTCCTCATACATTTCTGCTCTTTATTTTGAGAAAATATTGGGCTTCCCTAAAAGGAGGAATTCTGTGCAGAGCGTTCTGTGTGCTGGGGACACTGTGACAAATGTCTCTGCTGCCATGGCCACTCCCTCTTCTCTCCTTCCACTCTTCCGACGGTTTCTGGTGTTATTTCTTGCCATAAAGCCTCATCACCTCTCTTTTGAGATTTGCATGGAGTTCATACATAACAAGGCTTTTTTTTTTTTTTTTCTCTGGGATGAAATCTCTTGAAATCTGATCCATGAACACATCTAAACAGGCACACTAACAGGAAACTCGGAGATATGGAAATGTAAATGAGTCCCCAATCAATAAAGGTAATTATAGTGAGAGATAGACTGACATACAGTATCTTGAGGCTTTTTTCCTTGTCTTCCAAGGGGCTCCCCAGAGGCTCCACAGACACTGGTGAGTGTTTTTCTGAGGCTTGCTATGGCTGGGGAGAATTGTTCCCTGGAACAGGAGCAGGAATGATGCTGCCAAGCCCACAGCGTGCCCACTGCCACCAGAGCCAAACCTCCCCAGCAGGCTGGGGGCAAGGAATCCAACTGCAGGCACTGCCGAGGGATTTTCAATTCTGTACTTCAATTTCTCTTTGACATCCAATTTTTTTTTGTTGTAATTATAGGCAGCGAGATGAAGAGATCAGCATTATTTAACTTGTGTTTTACCTTTTAAAAGGTGTCACTAATTTTGCCCAATTAGCAGTGGGTTTTAGTAGTTCTAAACACAAACTGCTGCCAAGTTTTGCAGAACCCAGAAGGAAATTAAGGCTGGTCCTCTCCGCACTCATTGGCTGTCAGTGACCACCTTATCTGTGGGTTTCTTTAAGGGATGTTGGGACTAATCATCCAGGATTTTGGTTGGTCAGCTGGGAGCAGGGAAGGAGAAAAAGTGCAGAAAAACTTGAAATGGGAACAGTGGAGGGAATGAATTAAACACACAGCACCTTTGTTTGAGTCTGGGTCAGCACATTCCTGCAACCTGTTTTCCATGTCCAAAGAGGCTGGCAGCACTCAGGGGTCAGTGAGGAACCCCCACACCCCAGTCCTGTCTGAGCACAGCCCAGGTTTGGCTCTTGTGCTGGCTTTTGATGAATTTGCTCCCAAGTCTGGTTGTGCTTCAAGAGTTTGTCCCTTGTGCACAAACCTCACTTCCTGCCTAGCGCTCATCTGGATCATCTTTATTGGAGAGAGGAGCTTCTAAACTTCCTCAACAAAGTTCATTGTGTTTGAGCAAGAGAAACTGTTCCTAGTGCAAGCTCCAAGAAAGACCTTTAAAATTATCCTGCTCGAACCTCTGTCCCTCGCATGAGGCATGATGGACGCCTACGAGGTCATCTCCCCATCTGCTTTCAGCTCCTGCGGAAGACACGTCTGACAACTTTGACGCAACCCCAAACCCAGCGCATCTCTTCCTCCACGGCAGTGTTTTAAATATATCTGCTGCACTTGGAGAGGAGCAGAGCTGTGGAGATGGCGGCTCAGGTCACGCCATCACGGGTGGGGAAGGTCACACCATCTGACACATGTCAGATGAGAAGCTCGAGCAAGAATATTCAGCCAAGTGCTCGGAGCGGTTTTTCATCCTTCTGTGGAGGGAGCAGCGCACGGTGAGCGAGCCCATCCCTCCCCGCCTGTGGGGCAGGGAATGTGTTAGCACAACCAGGCACCTCCAGCAAACGTGGCACACAGGAAATGCCGGACTTGCTCCCTTTTCTTCCCTCCCAGGATCATATTTAACAGAGCAAGAGCAGATACGGCTTTTACCCATCCTCCTTCGCTTCGTGCTCTCCCTGGGATGGGAGGGGAGCTGAAGCTGCTTCAGAACGGGACAGACCTTGCTGTAAGGGACCAGGCTCAGTGATGCTCGGGGTCAGCCGGGTGTCCCCGCACGCTCAGTTTGCACTCTGGGGGCGCGGGCTGAGCCCGGCAGGGTCCCCGCCCCGGCGTGCCCGTGCCACGCCGATAGCAGCCGATAGCCCGGAGCGCTCCCAGCACCGGCACCAGGCTCGCACTGTTTGCCGCTCCGAAGTACAGATGGCTCCGGGGCGGCTTTTCTTGGCACCTCCCTGCAAAGCCTAGAGAGGGCATCTGCTGAAAACAACTGCTTTGGGATGGCGGCGGCCCGGCCCGCTCCCTCCCGGCGCTCCCATCTGCATCCCGCTGACCCCGCGGCCGCGGGCGCCGGGTTAAACGCGAGAGCTGCGGCTCTGCACCTCCGACAGCTCCAGGCGACGAATGGATTTCATGCGCAGCCCTCCTGTACCTCTCCTTGATGTTCTGAGGCAATGAGAAAGAAGTGTTAAATTTGTTCTTGGCTACTTTTCCTTGCAACTCCCAAAGGCACCGGTTACAAACTGAATCAGTTATCAGCTAGTTAGGCTGGCAGTTCCCGAAGGTACCGCATGAATACTGATAGGGACCCATGCATTATTCAGTGCGAAGAGCAGAGGAAAATGAGCAACACGTCCAAAACAAGAACAGCAGTGGCAGTAAGGGAATAATTAGCGAGCTGTCACTTGTCCCTGTCAGTATTCCCTCCCTTAACACATAAGGGAAAATAATAAAAAAGGGTAAGATCATCTTGCAAGCTCTGCTCTTAAATATGCAGCTGGTAGGTTAAAATACAATGATAAAGGGGAGAGGATAGAGAGCTCTGATACAGTTTTCAAAAGATATGGCCTCCATTTCCATGGAGACTGGGGGTTTTTTTTATTTTTTTTAATCCCACAGGCACTGGGTTATACAATAAGTCCCTGCCTTAAATATCAGCCCATGTGCAACAGCATGAAAGGGACGTGGCTCTAACACGGGAGTTTATCCCAAGGAAAATATTTAGGACTTTTTTTCCCCTCCCTTTGTACAAAACACTACTGAAGTCGATGTATTTTAGAGAAACCGGGTTGACTGAAATTGGCTTTGCCGAAAGAGCCTGCAGCTCCGGTGCAGAGCGGGGGAATCCTGCAGCCGGGGTGATGTTCCCGGTGCTGCTCCCCCATCCCAGCCCTTCCCCTCCCCGGAGGGGCTGGGGGGCACCGCGGGCCAGCCGAAACCGCAGACCGGAGAGCTCAAATCAAGTTAATGTGGAGCAAATTTTTAACTAATTAAGCAGTTTGTGGGCTGATGAGAACAAAGTCGTTGTGCTGCTGTCTCCAGCCAGCCCCCAAAGCTGCTCGGAGGACGCGGACGCGGCGCCGGTGCCCACGGGTGCGAGTGCCCACGGTGCCGGGGAAGGGATGCCACACATCCTGCGGGGTCCGGGTCCTGCTGGGACCCCTCAGGCTCTCGTTAGCTGCTGCACAGCCAGGCTGCATCCCCGCAGAGCTGCGCGGGTCCATCTGCCTCCAGCACAGCCCCTCCGTCTCCGCCTGCAGCAGCCCTCGGAGAGCTCCGCGCTGCCAGGCTCCTTCCGAGCAGGGATTTGTGAGATGCACAGAGATGCTGTATTCACAGCAATGCTAGCGCTGACTTCCCTAAAATATCCTGACATGGATCCCTCCGAACAATCTGCTACATCACGGCGAAGCTGCAGTCGAGCGGAACAGAGAAGCGAGCGCATCGCTCTGAGCATGTGGCCCACCACGGCTCCAAAAATGTCGGGATTCGCCAGCAGATTTCAACCCTCTCTCACAGGGAATGGCCATGGAGATCATCGCCAGCGGCTGCAGTGTTTAGCAAAGCCATTAGTTAAGCCCGGTTTATTTCGGAGCTCTGCAACACTTACGTCACTGAGGACCCACTTCCCCTGTTCTCTGCCCTGATTTCTTGAAAGGAATTTCTGGAGCAGCAAGTCCTGCAGGGAGCGGGATGGAGGGAGAGCTCCTGGCTAGGGGTGCGGGGTCGGGGTGCTGCCTCTGACAACGGCGTTAACTCAGAACAACGGGAAACAAAACAAGGAAAGGCTGGGAAAGCTTCTCAGGAGTGCCTGCAAATGGCGCCTGTCCAACTGCCCAGAAGTCTGGAGAGGTTCTTCAGCAACGCTCTTTCCACACTGGGAGGATGTCTCCTCCAACTCCCTTTTTTCCCCAAAAACACATTTCATTGTTTTTCCCTGCTCCTGCCTGGCAGCCCGTGGGATAACAGCTCTCCGTATATAGTCTCACACTATAAAAATGCACACAAAGTGAAGCATTTTCATGTCAGGCTTTCCTAATCCCTTTCTAGCTCCTGACTAATCCTAGCCAGCCCAGCCCCTGCCGTGCCACAGCTCCCTCTGAGATTGTGCCACAGATCTGCTCAGATGACTCTGTTTGATTGGCACTCGATGGTATAGGCAGTCCCCTATTGAACCCTGCTTCCCGCACAAATCCATGGGAAGGTTTTTGCTCATCAAAACGTCTTTCTGGCTGTCCTTAAGCCATTGCCGAGGTGGCCATTTTCCTTATCCATCACATGCGCTCTGCGTAGTGCCAGGTCTTTGATGAATGATTCTCTGGATAATGTATTTCATCCCACCAAGCCCGTGTATGTACTGGGAAAAGAAAACTGGAGAGATTTCACATCAACTAAACAAGCATCTTTGGTGTCAAGTGTCTGTGTTTTTGCATAAGCACCCACCAGTTCTTCTCGGTCTCCCTCTGAATGAGATCCCCGCACGGATGAATATTCATGAGAATTAAATGGGAGAGCTGTGATTTTCAGCAAAGGAAACTTCGCTGCTGGAGGAGGAGTGTACTTTTGCTAATGCTTCTCGTGTGTGTGCTCATCCCCAGGTGACACCTTCCACTCTCCGGGGACGGGTTAGGGAAGCCACTCGCTGCTGGGACGGAGCCTGGCTCCGAGCCCCATCCCATCCCATCCCATCCCATCCCATCCCATCCCATCCCATCCCATCCCAGTGCCCCTGACCTCCACGGAGCTGTGTGACCTTAAACCAACCCAAATTCAGACGGGTTATTTTTAATGTATGATTGCAGGGCAGACCCTGGCCTCCAAAATCCACATCCTAATGGCAAGAGAGTCTTCTGCTTTGCTCTCGGTTGGATTTGGATGCTCAGCCCATTCCAGCCGATTTTCCCTGCTGTATCTCCCTGTGGCTGGAGCTGCACAGACGGCGGGGCCGGCGCTGCTGGCGGTGTCGCTCCTGCTGTCACACACCCGTCACTGACAGGCGGTGGGAGCACCGGGAACCTCATGTTCCACCACTCCTCGCCCAGCTCCACTCGGAATTGCAGGACCTTTGTTTTCCAGCTGCGGCTGCGGTTGTGGTTTGATTGCAGGAGGATGCGCGATTTAGCCTGTGGAGAGTGAATAATTTGGCACGGAGCATTCCTTGTTATTCCGTCGAGCAGCCTGCGTGTCAATCGATGGGGTAACAATTATGATCAATGTCAACAGGAAAAAACAAACCCCCACCATTAAGCAAGCACAAACGTGCAGAGGCACAAAGCGGCCTTGCTGCTGCCTTGCTGCGGCTGCCACAGCCGGGTCCCTGCCCAGGGAGCACCTGGAGCCCGCAGGGGAGGGATGGGGCAGGATCACAGATGCGGCTCCTCCTTGGCCAGGCCCTTCCCGATGCTTTGGAATTGAATTGCTGAGATTTGGAGTTTGGCTTGCAGGATTTGGAGTTTGCACACTGCATGTGTGCCGGGCGGGCTCCAGGGCTGGAGAGCAGTGGGCACGGCTTGTCCCACGTCAGGAGCAGAGGAGGCGGTCCAGAACCTTGCCAAAGCCTCTGTGACTCCTCCAAACAACTGAGCCGTGACCTGCTCTGCCTTTTTTACACTTGAGCTCCAGTGCCTGAGACACGGCCAGTGTGTCAACAGGCTGGGAAACCTGTGGGGCACACAGTGCTGGAAGGAGAAAGGGACCAGAAGGGCTGCCCAGGTGGCCCCAGTCCAGCAGCACTGAGCCCAGGCTGGTTCTGGTGTCTGGCTTTTCCATGCTGGCTCTGTGACCTTTCTGCAGGTGCCTGCAGTGGCCAGAACCCTTCCCAGCTCCTCTGAGATGTCCAGGTGACCACAGCAGTGCTGGCAGAGCGAGTCCTTCAGCTGCAGCTGCGGCTCAGTGCCCGGCCAGGCTGGCATTCCCGACAGGAGCGTGCCTGGCATGGGCTGGCAGCACCTCCCGTCATTAAAGCAGCTCAGGCACACCTGAGGTGCCACTCGGGAGAGATGCAAGAGCATTCCAGAGGAATGCTTGATGCCCTCTGTCATTCACTGCCAGGGATAAACGCTCCTCGCTGCTGTCACACCGCGCGTGTAGGATGTTGAATTAAACAGTGGGTCTTTTGATGCTGCTGAAGGAACTGTTGCATTAATTATCCATAGAATTTGCACATGCAGCTTACAGAGTGGAAAAGGCGCATTTCCCCCAGACTGATGCACATTTGAATCTCAGCCCCCTCCCTCCGAATCGCCCCTCGCCGTGCTGGGCCCTTCCAAAGGCGCTCTCGGATTGTTTATTGATGAACCCAGCCTTGGAAGGGTGAGTTCTTTGCCAGGGGTTGCTTTTACTACCCTGTTAGTTAAGGCTGAGAGTATTATTTTACATGCCAATGAATAATTTACCTGCCATTAAAAAACTTTCTCAGGAACAATCCTCAGCACGGGCTGGCGTTACCTGCGCGGCTCATGGATGAGGTGGGATCATGCTGGATGCAGGAGCCCAGGTGTGCAGCAGGTACCCTGGAAAGCTGCCCTGGAAGGAAGGTCCTAAATGGCTGCATAAAATAAAATGTCCCCAGCACTGGTTTCCAGGAGCTGTGGATGCATCTCCAAATTTATAGCTTAGAAAAAAAAGAATAATTGCTAGACCACATTTTTCACTTGTGCTTTTCCTGAGATCTCTATTTTCCCCTTGGATTCTCCACACCTCCTGATTATTTATAGCATACCAGAACTCCAGCCTTATAAAATATCATGCATGACTTCTCCTTGCACTCAGTGCTCGGGGAGACCAGGCACTATTGGTAAAAGATTTAACTCATTAATAGAGAGAAGCTGGAACAAAGCTCTGTAATTCAGTATTGGCTTCCCCAGCCTGATGGTGTTTATTTAGAAAGCAGCAAAGACACAGGCATGTGGGGCTATAAATCAGCAGAAAATCAATGCTAACATGTAAATAAATTGCAAATCAGCTGAGAAATTGGTTTCATTTTGAGACGATAAAGCATATTTCTCCTGTACTTATTTTATAAGGTGCCCCTTAAGAATTGTAATATTTCTGTGTGGTAATGATAAACATTAGTGAGTTGCTTTAGAAATGAAAAAATGGCAACCCTGTGGGGATTTGAAAAACATATGCACTTCAAATTTGAAAATCCAATTTAACTGTCCATTATATGGAGAATAAAAAAAGGTAAGGATAGGATAATTTTGCAGTTACACAGCATTTGACTAAATCTGATTCAGGGATGACAGCTACACTTTAAAAGCTACATGTCTGAATGTAAGGAGACAGCAAATCATTTATTTATGATTGTAATCTAGCTCCTGTCTAACAAGTTAACAACTGTGCAGAGTGCTCCCTGAGTGGAGGCAGCCTGTGTAGGCTTGTCAGTTAGCACTTTTAAAAACACTTTTCATAGAATTTCGGTTAAAAAAAAAATAAAATAAAATAAAAGAGACAAAAGAGAGTCCCTGTCAGATTTACCAAAACAAGCAGATGTTAAAATTGCAAAAGTTTGAAGAAACAAATCCTGTTCTTAATTCTATGCAAAGCACCTTGTGCAGAGAGTGCACGACAACCAGAGAGGCCAAGGCAGGGATCCAGTTGTTTGTGCATCCTGAACATGGCAACAACCTTGTTTTGTAGGAAGTGTCACATTTGTGACACCAAAGGCTTGGCTGCTGCATCCATGTCTGTGGCATTTGCAGTTTTTGATGCCCATCTCTCTCTCTCTCCCCCTGTTCCCACACGCCCTGCCCTGGTTCCAGCTGTGCCTTGGCACAGCAGGCTCAGAGCCACAGCCTCGTGGCTGTACTGTCCCAGGTGAAGTGTTGATGTCAGAGTTTTAAGGCATCCAAACCACCTGAACAGTCCTGAAGAACTGGGAAACAGGAGTGTTTCCTCAGCAGCTCAAATGGGATATAAGTAATCTAATTCTGATACTATATATTTTTTAATTTTAAATGAAAGGGACCATAATTATAATCCAGTTCCACCTCCTGCCATGGACTGGGACACTTTCCACTAGACTAAAATTGCTCCAAGCCCCATCCAACCTGGCCTTGAACACTCCCACGGATGGAGCCTCCTCTTGGTATGCAAATTTTGCAAAGTGATTAATGCAACCAGTTTTTATGAAGAGTGAGAGGGAAGAGATGGTGGAGCTGCTGTGCGGCCACGAGCTGGAGAACTGGGACCAACAGGGGACAAGCTGGCATGGGGATGGAAGGATGGGCAGGGGGAGATGGAATTCAAGGCATACAAATGTAAAATCTGGAGCTCTGGGAGGGTTGTAGAAGTGGAAATCTCATCTTCATGAGCACTTGTACAGCACCCAGGAGTGAAAATTGAAGGCTGCAACAAATAACTGTGAAACACTAGTTCTACACCCGGTAGTTACCAACCAAATATTGGGAATAATCAGGGGGGAAAGTAGGGATTGAAGAAAGAGCACTGTGGTGTTACTGACATCTGTGTGGCAGCCCTACCCTGAACCCTGCATTGTTCTATTCCCAATCCATGACACAAAACCGGCAATAGATGTGAGAAAGGTCCAGAGAGGGGCCCAGGGATGAGCGAGGATAAAGTCAGCATTCCCTGGGGTGAGGCTTTTCAGCCTGAGAAGGGAGAAATCTGTAAACCCAGGACAGTGAACAAGGATTAGCTGCTGCTTCGAGGGCTCTGAGGGGGCTGGCAGAGGTTGAACCCAGCAGGAAGGAGGCTGCTCTCAGATCCTTCACCAAGACTCTGCAAGGTAAAATTTACATGGGTTCAAAAAGTTACCGGACAAATTAATGTCAGAAAAATCCATCATCCATCCATACACAGACATTATTTCTGGCTTTGAAGGATCTTGAGCCATAAATTGCTGGAGGTTAATAGAGTGTTTGATGAAGTATCATTGTTCTCTTGCTCTGTGCGTGTGCTCTCCAGTGGATGTTCGCCGCTGCTCTCTCTCTGGGATGAGCCACTATGGCTATTTTTATGCTCTTAACATGTTCTTTTACCAGCTGGAGAAGGATCTAATGCTCGGCATAAATCAAACCCGCTCGTTTGATGTGTCTTGCCTCATCCACAGGCTCCCGTTGGTTTCAGTGGGGTCTAGGCTGTACCTGTTGCGCTCAAATGCCAGCACATCCCCAGAGGTGCCACGGTCTTGCTGCCCCGAGGGGTGACAGTCCCTGCTGCCCACCCACTTCAGCCCCTGTCACCTCATCATCCTTCCCCTCGACTGGGACATGTCCTCCAGCTCTCCCGGTCCTGCAGAGCTGTCCCGGAGGTGCGGGGGAGGTGTGGAAGTTGCAGAGGGCATGCAGGAGATGTGCAGGGGATGTCCCGCAGGTGCAGTGGAAGGTGTGGAATGTGTGGAAGGGATGCAGAAGGGATGCAGGAGATGAGCTGGAGCTGTCCCTCAGATGCAGTGGAAGATGTGGAAGTTGCAGAGGGGATGCAGGAGCTGTGCAGGGGCTATTCCGCAGATGCAGTGAGAGGTGTGGAAGGTGCGGAGGGGATGCAGGAGATGTGCTGGCTCTCTCCTGCAGGTGCGGGAGGTCAGGGAAGGTGCGGGAGAGCTGCGGGAGCGGTGCAGGGGGGCTGGAGGGGGCGGGCAGCAGCAGGAGCCGGTTTGTTTATTGTGCGTGAGAATCACAAGCGACTAAAGCGAAGGGAGAAAGTTTGAGCTGGTGGTTGTCAGATAGTATCACCCTCACACCCGCCGGGAATGCTAATGAGAGTCAGCAAACACAGGGAGTCTCTGCCTGTTTATTTACCCGGGATTGGGTCAGTGGCTTAAAGTACACAGTTTTGCTTTTGTAGATAAAATAATTCTCTTCTCATAGAAAAGGCTGGGTTTGTAATTCAGGATTTTCCCGGTTTTGATGTAGGGGGAGAAATGGAACTGTGGAGCGTCGGTGGTTCAGGGGAAGCTCGGCTGCTTTTAAATGGTATTCTGCCGATAAGAAAATACTTAAAATACGCTTTGGAAATAGCCATCAGCAGGGTGTTTTGGGAAAACCGGCAGTGGAAGAGTCAGGGCTTTTCGCTCCACTCTCGCTGGCCACCCTTTGAACTGATTATTCTCCTATCGGAAAGGAATGCCAGGAGTGTTATTTAAATTAGATTAAAAGTAGAAGAGGTTTAGATACTGTAGGAGTGTGCCCCACTCTTTTCTCTTTAAGGAAGAGAGAAGGAAATTTCAGAAATCCGTGTTTACTTAGGATTGGTGAGGTCTGGGGTAATCGCAGTTCCTGCATCTCCCACTTCGGTGTCTTCACGCTTTTAGTGCTTCAGAAAAGAAAAGGAAAGAAAAAAAAAGGAAAAAAAAATAAAAAAGAAGAAAAAAAGTATGATTACTGTGTTTTGAACAGAAACCATTGGACCATTGGTTGCTCTGGTGTCACCGTGCGGAGGGGACATGTCCCCATCGGTGATCACACAGCGGAGAGGCTGGCGATGTAACCGTGGCTGAGTGACAGCCCGGCTCAGTGAGAGCCCGGCTCAGGCACAGCCCGGCTC
>VRYO01002095.1:1770893-1785893 GCA_009812075.1 Sialia sialis | reverse complement strand
GGGCAGCCAGGCTCTTTGACTCCCTGCCCTGTGGTAATGGGCCTTTTTTAAGGGCATTAACCAATGTTTCTACTTAGGTATTTGACAAGAGTAAAGGTAACATTGCCATTTAATCCTCCCTTGGCTTTTTTTCCCTGCCTACAGACAGCACTTGCACGTTTACTTCTCGCTGAGTGTTCAAACTTCATCTCGAAACCAGAGAGCTCGTTTTCTCCAAATCCTTCCCCTGGACTTCTGGTTACAGATCTGATTAAATATCCCAGGCACTAGGACACAGGGAATCACTCCTGCTCTGGCTGCTGCTCTCCTCCCTTCACTGAGCAGCCCATGAATATGGACCTGTCCAGCAAGGACTGTCACTAATGAAGAAATACCAGGGCATGAAGAATGTTATCCAGCGTGTGTGAATCTCACCCTGACACATCTGCAGCCTTTAAAACACATTACAGAAATTAAGGACAAGCCACCCCTCTCTTTGTCCACGTGCAACACCTGGATATGTTGCCTTCAGCTCCTTCTTACAGCAGGAAAATGCCAGAGATTTGGGAGAACCAGAACAAGCACAGTGTCACATCCATCTCTTCCTTAGCCAGGGCAGAGCAGGAGAGACAGCAGCTGGATGGGACAGTCGGTTTGGAGCTCTTTCCTGAGTCTCTTGACTCATACAGAGATTTTTCCAGACAAGGAAGGATTCAGGATCTCCTCCAGCAGGAGCATGAAGCTGCTGTCAGAGCAGCAGTGAGAGACTGACTGCACAGCCGAGCTGTCCATCCCTTCCATCCGTGTGCTGGCTCTGTGCAGAGCAGCTCCAGCTTGGCAATAAAGTGGAGCTGAATGTTTCTCCAAGGACTCGGTGCCAGCTGAGCTGGCATTTCCTGGTGCTCAATCCCAGTGCCAGGTCTCACTGCCCCTGCCCAGGCTGCTCTCCCTAACCAGCACAGTGCCAAAGCAGCCCAGCAGCACTGGGAGCTCTGCACACACACCTGTGCAGGTGAAGTGGGGTCCCTAAAGCTCACCGTGCCAGCATCACACCTCTTTAGGAGTGAAAATGTATATTCCAAAGATTGTGGCTTAATTGATTGATTAATAACTGAAACTCTAATTGAATCCTCCCAGCTTGTACATAAGATGTCTTAATGTTAGAGCCTAGGGAGCAAACGCACAGCATGGAAGTATGAACTGCAGCACAACCAGCACCACTTTCAATTTAAAAGTCAATCTCATTATACAAGAAGCTGTTTCCTCTATCCCTCTGGAAAGGCAACAGCAATCTCCCATCTTCTCCCTACCAGAGCCACATGGTTTGTTAGTGTCTGTGGGAGATGCAAATACAAGGGTTTTTTTATTTGTTCCCACCGCTGCATATGTGAGCAGCTCAGTAAATATTCATGAGCTGCCATTGTAGGAGCTCTGAAAACTACAGAATATATGCCCTCTGAGGTGACATGTAATTTGGCACTTCCCCCATGGAGAGGCAAAGGATGCAGCCAGAGCTGCAATATCCTAATAATTAAATGCCTTGCTACAATCTAATCTTTTTTGTTTCTCATTAAACACAAGACACCTCAAGCCTTTTCCATGCTCAGGGCCCCCTCTCACAGAAGTTCTTGGTCAAGACTAAACAAGAAGAGGACAAAGTGTGTGGATGTCCAAGAGCAGGGAGGCCTGGGGTTAGGAATGCCTGGAATTTCTTCCCAAATGCATATTTTATGATCATGATGTCTCTAACCAAAGCAAATAAAATCCCTTCATCCTTCCCAACATGACCCCAGGTAGTCACTGGCTCCCTGGGCAGACCTGTGGACATGACCCAGAGCTGTCAGAGCAGATGTGCAGGCAGCAGAGCACATCTGGATGCCAATCCCTGGACGAGGCAGGAGGGTCTTTGGGAGGAGATGAGCTCCCACCAGGAGCTTTCCTGATCCCCCATAGATGTGGGGGCAATGGTGGCTGAGTCCTGCTGCAGCTGACAGACACACTGATGGTGACAAGGTGCCCCAGAGGGTCCTTGATCAAAGCCCCAGGCTGTGTTTATAACATCCCCCGGAGAGATCTGCCAGCCAGGAGATGTCCTGCTCCTTGTGCTGCTCATTTTAACTTCCCTGGCATTGGCATTTCAGTGTTGTTCACGCTGTAATCTCCCAGATATCTGCTTCCTATTTGGATTCCTACCTGTCAGAGCTCCTCTCTCCCACTGGCAGTGTGGGTAGTGAGTGACCTTCAGCCAGGAAATGGTTATAGCCTTAAGACAACACAATTAAACATGTTTTATTGCTTAACACGCTGTGTCAGGAGCCTTAGTGGTGTTTTTGTTCCAGTCTTCTATCGTTTTCAGAAACGCCTGGAACTGTGACAGCTCAAAGCGCCAGTGCTCTCCTGCTTCCAGGTAATCAATAGAAGGCCTCAAGGTATCTCACACTTCTGTCAAACACGGGATTTTTAGCATGAAAGCATTTCCAAGAGTTTTTGGTCATTGCAAGGCTCCCCCCACCCCTCTTCCCTGACAGCTATCACGGCAAGGACACAGGGTGGCAGTGGAACGAGGCAGCCTCAGCCACCCAGATGATTCCCAAGGAATGTGTCCTCCTTTGGGGAAATGGGATGGGATGGGATGGGATGGGATGGGATGGGCAGAGCTGTGGCCTGGCAGTTGTATATGCAGGTGGGGACACTTGCAAAAAATAATTCAGGCTGAAAAACATTATTTTCATTAGTGGAGAAGCTCTGGTTTCCTTGTCTGCATTTCCTTGTCTGTGTTATCTGCATTCTAGTGTTTTTTAAAAGAATCCTTGTGAAGTCGATTCCAGCAGAAATTTCCCTGTTTTTGTAGACAAATGCCCATGTTCATAGGAGCAGTGTTCCAGCATGAGATGCTTCTTTGAATTCAACACTTGCCTTTTCACTTTAGAAAAATATTCCAGGTAAAAATTAAACATTTATGTGTTTTGCAGTCTCCAAAAGCTTGGGTTTTTCTCAGATAAAAATGATTTTCCACTCCTGTTTGTACCACCATGGGCTGGGCTGCCAGTGGCCAAAATCAATGCAAGGTCATTAATATACTGAGATGTGCAGTACCAGCTTTGCTTAAAGAGTCTGATGGGTGAGGATTCCCTCACCCCAGCAGGACCCTGTCTATAATGCTGCCCCATTGGCTCCATGCCCAGTGCCCACCACAGCACCACAGAATCCCAAACTGGTTTGGGTTGGAAGGACCTTAGACTGTTCCCACGCCCTGCTGTGGGCAGGGACAACTTCCACTATCCCACATTGCTCCAAGCCCTGTCCAACGTGGCCTTGGACACTTGGACACATCCAGGTCCTCCCCACCCATCCCAGCGAGCCCCACAGCACTGCAGGAGCCAGAGCTATTTATTGCTCATTAATCCATATCCTGCTTTTAGACCAGAACTGTTCCAGGGCTCGTTGCAGCAATGCAATGCTGACTGCAATCAGAATCGATTCCACATCAAGAATTCCTCCTGGGGCTCCCGAGGCTCTCCTGCAGCCAGGGACAGGGATGCAGTCAGAGCCTGGGGGCAGATCAGGCAGCTGGCATAGAGCTGCTGGAGCCACCGTGGAGGCAATGGGTGACCATCCTGACCATCCTCCACTGAGTGCTGTGGTCCTGAAGAGCCCTGGAGAGCACCCCAAGGTGGCACTCGGCAGCCAGAGGCTGGCACTGCTGGGCTCTGTCTGCAGGAGGAAGAGAAAATCTTCCTCTTTCAGATGTACACAAAACACTGACATCCTTGCCCAGCTGTCCATCACTACTGTCTGTCCTAGTTTGGAGGGCAGGTGTCTGCTAAGAAAGGCAGGAGTCTCTTTTTGAAATGGAGAATGTAAACCCCTCCCTTCAAATTATTATAATTTTGAAATCAAGGGGCTCTCAGGCAAAGGTATGGGAATTAGGAATAACAGTTCTTTACTAGGGAAATTAAAATAGAAATACAGCACTACAAAGAAACAGACCCCAAACCCTGACAGTGTCAGAATACAACCTGACACCTGTCAGTCACGGTGCTGGTGGCAGTGCCATTCAATGGGGGCTGCATCCTCCTGCAGTGACAGATGTGCTTCAGTTGGAGCAGTGCTCCTGGACAAGGTGCAGTTTCCCTCCAAAGATTCAGTGATGATGTGGAGAAGTCCAGTTTCCCTCTGGAGTCCAGTGGAGAAAGGGCTACCTTAGTGTCCCAAAATCTCAGATTTTATCTTGGTAAGAAATGTTGGGCTCTTCTCTCTGGCTGCAGCAACTTCCAATAGGATGAAGTAATTTTGTCAGTCCCACAGTGGGAGTCAATGGCCATTAGCAGAAGAGAACTCCCTGGAGGAAGGATGGGTTGTGAAAAGATAAAGAACACTGCCCCACCTGGTTTATAAAAGATGACCATTAATAGGAGATGTCCCCTTTGGAAATAAACAACTCTGACCCACCTGGTTTCAATGGATGGCCCATTAGCAGAATATCTCCCACAGAGATCAAGATCACTGCCCCCACCCTCAACAGATGGTGATAGAATAGATACCTTTGATCACATCCTGTACTGTAACCCAAGACACTGTCATCACTGTCCCCATCATTATCATCATCACTGTCTCATCTCAGCTCCTGGGTCTCTTTAGCCCCTTCTTTGCTCCCTCTGGATTTTGCTGGAGCTCGACTCTCCAGGATCACCTTGTGAGCTTCTCCATACCCAAACCAGCTCTTCTCCTGGCACCAGACAGGTCACTGCCTGTCCTCAGCTGCAGCAGGAGGCATGAGGCCACAGCCAGGCATGGTCACCATGGTGGCACTGGCCAGCAGCAAGGGAGGAGGCCACGAGGAGCCAAAGGCATCGCCCTTGATTGGAGAATCCTGACACAAATGGCAAGAGAAAAACAAATACGGGGGGGAAATGAACAAATTATACTGATAATTGGTTTAAAAAATGCATCAAAGAAAAATGATATCCAATAATACTGCTGGTTCCTAATGAATGTGTGTGTAATAAAATCAGGCTGTTTGGGCCGTGGTTAGCCCTGCACTTCACATCCCCAGATTAAAAATGGAACATCTGTGATGATTTAATTTACATGTTAATAACAAACAGGCCTCCAGAAACCAACGAATAAATGCCTTTTATTGCCGGCGTATCTTTTCCACTGCAGCTTGAATGAAAACTCTGGTAATTAATTGTTTTAAGCGATTCTATTAAAAAGTGTCTGGAAGTGCTGTGTGCCGAATGTTTATGTGGGCAGGCAGATGAGGAGAATACAGACGAGGAAGCAGCCTGCTAATTATGTGCCTTTTTAAAATTCACTGCCTTAAAGACATGGGATACTTTTATACATGGAAGTCGACCCAGGCGCGTTGGTTTTTCCCCATTGTTCCTTTCCAGCTGAAAAGTTTGCAATTTAAAATAAATAGCAAATCCTGATGTTGCTGGTTCCTGCATGAAATGAGATGGAGGCGAGAGGGCTCTGCCTGGACTCACTGGGAGCAGCTGAGTCTGGCTGGGGATGGCCATGTGTCCCTGCCAGCCTTGCCATGTGGTGACAGGGCACTTGGGACAGGGGACAAGGGCCCTCTGAGTCCCACAGTGGCTGCAGCCTCTCCCTCAGGATGTTTGTTCTGAAAAGGAAACTCCCTCAGATGTTCTGGGCTCACAAACACAAGAAAGACACCTCAGCTCTCAAAACACAGAGGTAACTCTGAAACTTCAGTTTCTCAAGCCCTTCAAAACTCAGGCTGCAGGCTTGGATATTCAGCATCAGTGAATCTTCTTCCCCTTGGACACCAAAACCAGAATGTGTCAGCACTGGCCACCCTTCTGCACTGGCAAAGCTCAGAGCTCCAGAGGCAGAGAGAGGCTCAGGCTGCTGCAGTGCTGGGCTCATCCCTGGAGGGTCACCACAGCACCAGGTGCCCCTCCAGTGTGTGCAAGGAACAGAAAATACACTCTCCAAAAGGAGAGAGAGGTGGCCTTGCCTCAGCACAGCTCCTGGAGCAGTAGATCACCATGATCACAACTGGAAGCTGCAGATTCAGCATCTCCACAGCTCCAAAAGCTGGCCAAAACCCAGGCACAGAGGGGTGAGAGTCAAGGGGTCCCCAAAATCTGGCTGCTCCCCAGGCACAGAGGGGCAGGAGATAAGGGGTCCCCAGGCCTTGAGAGCTGTGCCAGGCACAGGCAAGGTGAAGCAACGGCACCACAAGTGACAGCAAACTGTGCCATGGGCCCACCACTGTCACCAGCCATGCCATGGTGTCACCAGGACAGACAGACCAAGCTCCACCACCTCATGGGGGTTATTTATAGCAGGTGGCAGCAGGACAAATCTTCCAAACTAAAAATTGCTCCTAAACCACAGCATAAATTTCATCTGACAGCAGGCAGCCAGCGCAGCAATGGGGGAGGAAGCAGGGCCGCAGCAGTTCTGTTGGGTTTGCTATTAAAAGACGAGGAAGACAGAAAAAAATACCTGGAAGGTTGGGGGTTATACACAGCCTGGAGTAATCACAGCCACGATTCTCCTGGGGTGACAGGGAGCTCTCCAGGAACCACCAACAAGAGGCTACAGTGCTCTCATGAGAAGGGGAGAGTTTTTTCTCTCCCTCCCTCTCTGCATTTCATGTCGTGATTGTTCAGAGCCCCGAGCTGCCCCCCTTGGCCAGGGGTGTGTGGCATTCAGCAGGCAGCAAAGAAAAGCCCCCTCTCCCTTTTGTTTTGCACATGAAAAGCTCTTTTCCTCCCTGTCAGCTGAATGCCATGAGAGGGACCTTCAGTGCATGCAGAGTTGGGGCAAGGCTGGCCACGGCTGGCTCCCCCCAAACCCCCCTCCGGCTCCCCGGGCGGGACAGCATTGAAAATAAACACGGAGGAAATCGCCATTCCATTCGAAAAGCACCTGGGAGCGTTTAGGAGGCTCCTCTGTGGGATAGAGAAAACCTTTCCTCCTCCCTCCCTCCCTCCTCCTTTCCCTTTGGTGCCGGGCTGTTCTCTGCTCAGCTCCACCGAGGCCGATCCCCGGGGGATGAGGCGCCTTTCCCGAAAAAATTCTTACCCCTAGCTAAAAAAGAATGCTGGTTAGGCAAGGGAGCGGGAAGAGTAGAGGAAAGCAGCTCCCCGGGGATGGATATTTGCAGAGGAGGCAGCAGGAGAGAGGTGCCCGCAGGGGACAGCGAGAGGAGCCCTGTGCCAGGGCACTCCCGGAGGCGGCTGCCAGCGATGCTCGGCTCCGCTCCCCCGCGATGAAATCACATCCCAGGCACTTCCCTGCGGCCAAGATTTCGGAGGAACTTCCTAGAGGCAGCAGGAAACAGCTCGAAGAAGGGAGAGGGGATGGCTGAGATGGGGAGGGATGGGGCGTGCCAGGGGCTGTGCCCATCCCAGACCCCACTCGAGGGCTCGGCCACCACTTTGGACACCCACCATCCCTCCCCATTCCCTCTCCCTTCTCCAAGCTGTTTCCTGCTGGCTCCAGGAAGTTCCTCCGAAGTCCTGGCCGCAGGGAAGTGCCTGGGATGTGATTTCAGCCAGTGATTTCATCCCGGGGGAGCGGAGTCGAGGCATCGCTGGCAGCTGCTCCGGGAGCTGCCCCGGCACAGAGCTCCACTCAGAGTGTCCCCTGCTAAAAAGGAATGCTGGTTAGGCAGGGGAGCAGGAAGAGGAGAGGAAAGCAGCTCCCCAGGGATGGGTATTTGCAGAGGAGGGAGCAGGAGAGAGGTGCCTATAGGGAACACTCTGGGATGGGCAGCACGGGCTGCCCGATGGAGCCCCCAGCCCAGGAGCACCAGTGCCTGCCCACCACTGCTGGCACCCCTGTGCCACCACCAGGACCACGGTGACCCTTCAGACAGTGGCCCAGAGAAGCCAAATCTCTCCTGCTCACCCCGCAGGCAACGGGAGCAACCTCGTCCCTGTCTTGAACAAAAGGAAAGAGCCACTTGTCAGCTCTTCAGTCAGTCAATATTTCACTGAACTTTGTTTTCCCTATTTAGTACAATTAAAATCCCGAGGAGAAGTCTTGTATAAATCAAAGTTCTTTTAAAGTGTACCACGCAGACACGCGTATCAGAGCCTCTGCACAGCATGCGCCAGTAAAAAATATGCAACCCCCTTTGGCAACACAAGCAGAAATAAGCAATTTGGGATCTTAAAAGATAAAAGATAATAAAAGTAATTAAGATAATTAACCACCCTGAAGAGAGAAGAATTTACTGCTGTAAATTTTGTACTTAGTTTTAGTTGGCAATATCGCAGCTGCCACTCCAGTTAATATACAGCACATCCCAGGCTGCCTCCACGGCAGAGGCAGCTGAGAGGGACCCAGAGCCGTGCTGCTGTCAGTGCCCAGCAAGTTTGGGGAGTTTGGTCTGAGGTCTGAGCTGCTGGGACTGCAGGGCACCCACCTCATCTGGAATGGGAACAGCTCTGGGTGATGGCAAGGCAGCTGAGCACAGGGATGGGATGAGATGGGATGGGATGGGATGGGATGGGATGGGATGGGATGCAGCTTCTCAGCTCTCAGCCCGAGCCTGCTCATTCCCACTGTTTGCACAGGGCCAGGAAGAGCCAAATGGTCTTTGTCTCATCAGCCACTTGCCAGGTTCCCACACCAGCGTGTTGTCTCATGCTGGCTGTCATGCTTCAGACAAACCACCTGCGAGCATCCCAAAGGAACCAAAACGTTCCTCAGAATTCTCCATGGCCTCCAAAGCTCGGCTGCTGCTGTGCTTTGGTGAGCACACATCGTGCTGCTGGTATTGCCGTGTTGTTTCCCCTTCTCCCCACCCGTCTGTACCCATCTGTTGCGACCCAGCTCTACCAGCAAGCTTTGTGGCATAAGGAATGGTTTGAGCTTCATGTGAAACAGAGGGAGCACAGCCACGGCTGGGAGTGCTGACCAGCACTGCAAACCCTTCCCTTCCCCTCCCTTCCCAAGGTGCCCATTGCAGCTCTGCTGTGAAGGATGCTTTCAGGGGCCTGAGGAGTGTCCTGCCACATGCAGGGACACCAGGACCAGTGGTCACTTCACTCTCTCTGCCCTCTGTCCCTCTCATGACACAAATATCCACATCCCCATTCTCCTCAGGGGAACCAGCACTTTGCACTGCTCCTGTGCAGGATCAGCCTTTTCTCTGTCCAGACATCCACCCCAGAGCAGTCCTGGAGCGTGGATACTTCTGCCTCTCTAGCTGTGTTTATTCTGCTGAGATGTGCAGGCTCTGATCCCCAGCACAAACGCAGCCACGTCCTGGCCTTGCCATGGCATTCCCTCCATTCCCTTCCCAGTAAATGCCCAGTGTGAGGAGCATCCTACTGGTAGCACTGCAGCACTGGGTGGTTTTTCCAGGGTTTGCTGTGCAGGGCTGCTCGCTCCCCTTTCCCTACTTCTGGGTCCCCTCCTTGCTCTCCTTGCTCCCAGCCATCCCTATCCCCACCTATCCACGATGCAGGCAGAGGTGGCTGAGCCAAGCCTGTGAGTCCCTGATTCTGGTGACAGGATTTTCCTGCTCCCAGGGCTGCTGCCTACACTGGTATCATCTCTGGAGCCACCTGGACTTCTCCAAGGCACACTGTGTTAATGTGGCAGAAAACCAACCCGGGGACACATCCAGGTCAGAGCTGACCCGATTCATTTCAGCAGAGAACCAATGAGCTCAGCAGCCTGAGAGGCAGGCCTGGTGGCAAGGAGCAGGGGAAGGGCAGTGGTGGGAGGATGTCCCTGTGACACAGGGGTGGCTCTGTGGGTGCACAGCTGGTGGCAGAGCCCAGCAGGCACCTTCGGCCGTTGGGATGCTCCTGCACCCACCACGCTCCAGCTCTTCCGGAGAAACCACATCCTGAAAGCAACATCCCCACAGGCAGGAAGGAGGTGGGCTGTGGCAGCTGGGCAGGAAAGACACGTGGGGGGTGAATTAGCACAAGAGCAGAGAAGTGGCCTGGGTGCAAAGAAGGGAAGGACATGAGGGGAGTGGCCATCACTCCTGTTAGGACATGGGCAGTGTGTCGCAGCATCAGCCTGATGAACCATCCTGCCACAGATCCAGCCTCCCTCTGCTCCTCCAAACCAGGCAGCTCGTGCAGAGTGACCCCAAAAATCATCAGCTGCTCGGCTTTTCCCCCACAATCCATCACAAACCATGTCCCCAAGCAGTGGCAGGTTCACAGCTTTTCTGAGGTCCCCTGGTCCCCAGCAGAGCCCCCCAAAGCCTGTAGTTACCCCTCACTGCCCTGAGTCCATGTGGGCTTTCATCTTCTCAGTCTCATCCCTGAGGATCTAAGCAAAAGTTTCACATTCCTTCTCCTTTGCCCATTGTGGAGAAGAGTTGGAAGCAATTAGGGTTTATTGGAACCAGTCAGTCCAGTGAGCATGGACATGGAAAGGGAGAGTGACACCAGGGCTGTGGGGAGAGGAGGGGAAGATCCAGCTTCAGCTCAGTTCTCTAATGAAATGCAGTTTTTGTGATGGGGCTGTCCATGCCTGGCTGGGTCTGGCTGCATGTCTGCTGCAATAACTTTGTAATCTCCCGGCAGATTTCAACCAAATCTGACAGAAGTGTGGGGACAATGGCATTCCTCCATCTTTCATGACAAAGGGATCCTGCACGGGGAAGGCTGGCCTGTCCCTGCCCCTGTCCCTGTTCAGGGCTGGGATCAGCTCAGCTCACTGTCACCATGCCAAGGAGGACAGCAAAGGCTCTTCCAAACCTTCCTGACTGTGAGAAACCTTTTAGCAGATCTCTTAAACGTCAGTGAGAGACAAACTAAACAAACTGGGTCAGGTTTCTGAAGCCATTGGGCTGCAGGAGGTGCCAGCACTTATGGATCCAGGGTGGCCACCGTGGGAGAACAGTGAGGGCACAAAGCCATGGGTTCTCAATCCTTGGGGCTTCCCTGCTCCAGCCCTTGTGCTTTCAGGGCTCATCCAACCATCCCAGATGTGTTTCGTCCCACTTCCCCTTTTAATTTGGCAGAGAGTGAGAATCCTTCAAGTATTCCTGAAAATGCAAATGATCCTGTATTTTGCTAATTGTCTCCTCATCTCCCCTGCTCTTGAGAAGCACCGAGTGCCAAGGTCTGTCATCTCTCTCTGAAACACTTCAGTCTGGGGCTGGTGGAGGGTGAGTGTCGGCATTGTGCTCACCGGCAATCTCCGCAGCTCGGGAGCCTCCTCGTTTCTTTTCCAACACAACCCTTGAGTATTCCCTTCATCATTTTTCAAATCCTTTTGTAACTGGCTATTGTTCAGCACAAGAAGCTCTTAGGAGCTGAGACCGAGTTTTATTTAATTACTGAAATGCTGAGCTGTGGCAAGTGCTGCTCGGGCTGGGTCTCTGCCCCCCTGGTACTTCCAGGACCTCTGGGATCCAGTCCCCTCTTCAAAATGTCCTTGCTCTCCTTGGGCAGCATTTACACTCCCATTAGCCACGGTGTGCTTTCGCTGTGGTTTGAGCTTTTGCATCACTTAGCTGGTTTTTAAAAAGGATCATGAGAGCTAAAAAGTGGAATCAAATTATGAGTTCCTGGGTGCTGACTGAGCTCAGGGGAAAGGCCAAAGGAGAACCCATTGGATGGGGAGGGGTGAGTGTTTTGGGCTCTGAGACAAACCAGATTCCCCTGCTGAATGATCAGGGACATTGCTCTGCAGCTCAACAGAGCAAGATGAAGTGAAGCAAGTACATGTTCCCCTTTACCCCAGGCAAATCTTTGTCCAGCAGTTCCAGAGTCAGAGCTGCTGGTGGGGGAACCTAGGAGGGAGAAATTAAGGGGGAAAAAAAAAAACCAGCAGAAAAATAAATTTATTTTATTCCAGAGTGACAAATCTATTTTGAAATGAAATCCAGAAGTGTTGCCAAGGAGCCTTTGTTTGCTCTGGTACAAAAGTCCCCCGGACCGGTTCTGAGAAGGAGGAGGAGAAGGGAGGAGGAGGAGGAAGAGGAGGAGGAGGAGGAGAAATAGGAGAAGGAGGAGGAGAAGGAGGAGGAGGAGTGCAGCACTGCTGAGGCCCTTCTGAGCTGCATTCCAAGGGGCTTTCTGAAAAGAATGAAGTGTTGAGCGTTTGCCAAATAAAGGAGGGGGGCAAAGGTTGCTATTTATCCCAGAAAAGTGGCCAACATTATGTCTATTGATGGGAAGGAACCTGAAGAATTGTGGGAAGGAAGAAAGTTACTTCAGCTGCCAATCAAGGGCCCAAATTTCCATGAGCTGCCAATCATAATTAGAAGGAATGTGGCAGTTCAGGAAGGTCGAGGCAGCAAGGATCTCCCTGAATAAACACCAGGTCCCCATTGAACACCCTCCAAAGGCTGCAGTGATAAAAACACCAACAGCTACATCAGTGGCTGTTGTTCCTCTCTCAGAGACACTACCATTTTTCTCTGGTGCCGGGGATCATCCCTGGACCTGAACAGGTTCCTGACACTTGTAGGGGCACAGGGGTCCCCAGGCTGCCCTGCTGTGCAGGGCACATCATTCCCTGGCTCTGTGTCCCCTTCCCCAGGGACAGCTCCTTTGGGATCCAGGCTATTTGAGCTTTGCTTAATAATATGACTTTTCCAGCTGACAGCACAAAACCAGGAATAAATGGAGCTCAGCACCCTGGGAAAGGCGAGGCAAATGCTGCTCTGAATCCTCCCCAAAGGGTTCAAGCTGTGGGGTGGGATCTGGACGAGGCAGGGCTGGATGGGGCATGGATTCATCCCCCTGGGGTGATGCTCATCCCAAGGATGAGCCCTGGAGGGACCAGAAGGTTCCCCCATGTGCCAGCAGCTTGCCCCCAAGCCAGCCCACCTCCCGTGGCATCCTGCAATCCCGAGGGAAAGGAACCACCTGTAGGGCAGCTCTGCTGATGGAAATGGACAGCAGTGCCCAGCTTTTCAGAAAGGAGGCATCTCCCACTTGCCAGTAATCTGGAATGGGATGGGAGAAGCACCAGAATTAAGCAGCAAAGTTTCCATCCCCAAAGGGTTTGTAACCAGCCCCCAGGAGTGTGGCAGCAGCTGCCAGGGCTGCAGGTCTCACCCAGAGAAGCCCCGTGAGGGCAGCCGGGCTCTGGCACACAGCACACAGCACAGCAGAGCCCCGGGAGCTGCTCGCTCCCAACCACAGCCTGCTCCAGAGAAAATTGTTTCTGGGCAGGGAACCAGCAACGGGCCCCCAGGGCTGGAGTGGGCTGTGAGGGAGACACAGCCAGGACCCCCTGCCAGCAGTAATTCCAGCCTCACCAGACAAATTCTCTTACACATTCAGGCTGTTTTCAGTAACAGCCACATAGTTTTTGCCCTGAGGATGCTGCTCAGCACCCGGGGAGAGCAGAGGCAATCTCTCCTGCATCTAACCAAGCTGCTCTGTTCTCCTTGGATAGTGGAAGGTGTCCCTGCCTGTGGCAGGGGGCTGGAACTGGATGGCCTTTAAGGTCCCTTTTATCCCAAACCAGGCTGTGTTTCTGTGATTCTGCACTCCACTGTAACACACTTTGCAGTAAAGCCAGGCACTGGGATCTGCTGACGTTTAAATGTCATTCCAGTGCAGCAGCAGGCAGCCACTCACCAGTGTGAGCACAGCCGAATGGCCCCACATAGCACTGGGCTGGACAAGAAGGTGGGATGGAGGCAGGACGGGAGCAGGATGGAGGCAGGATAGAAAAGGAGTGGGAACAGGATGGAAGTAGGGTGGGAGCAGGATGGAAGCAGGGTGGGAGCAGGATGGAAAGCAGGGTGGAAGCAGGGTGGAAGCAGGAAGGAAGTAGAGGGGGAGCAGGATGGAAGCATGGTGGAAGCGGGGTGGGAGCAGAGTGGAAGCGGGGTGGGAGCAGGATGGGAGGAAGATGGAAAGCAGGGTGGAAGCAGAATGGAAGCAGGATGGAAGCAGGATGGGAGCAGGGTGGAAGAAGGATGGAAAGCAGGGTGGAAGCAGAATGGGAACAGGATGGGAGCAGGGTGGAAGCAGGGTGGAAGCACCGTGAGCTGAGCGCTGTGCAGGCACACCAACCCTTGTCTGACAGTGCTGACAGTGCTGACAGTCCCAGAGCCTGCAGACACAGTGGACAGGCAGCTCCTATATAGGGAGTGACATTCCCAGTGGACAGGGGAGCTCTGCTCTGTGTTTCTCCCATGGGCTCTTCCAGCCTCCACATCCCCCGAGGGGAAATTCGGCACTGGACATTTCTCCCATGTGCTGAGGTGGCTGCAGTGAGCAGGGGCTGCATAGCCCTGAGTGCACTGCTGCAGGCACAGGCACTGGGGGTGTGCACGGCATCCCCAGGTGTTCCTGGGGCTGCTGGAAGCTCTTGGCACGTGGTGCTAATGCGATGTGACTCCCAGCCCTGTGCTGCCTGCTGCAACATGCTCCCCTTCAGACCCGCACAGACACACGATATTTCACTCAGTGTCTTCTGAGCCTTTTTGTTCCACGTGTGTTTAAAAATTAGATATTTAACTGCCTCAGTGGAGATGGGGCTTTTGAGTAAAAATGAAACCTCTCATACATCGTTAACAGAACTGGTGATAAAAGGCAACTGTGAGCTTGACTGAAAAAATATCCTGCACAGTCATTTCCTCTGCAGCCGTGATCATTCAAACAGCCAGGCACTGGCCTGACAATATTCAGAACTAATTGAAGCAAACAAAATGCATTTTATGCCCACTCCTACCTTCAGCTCATGTGTGAAGTTCATGTGTGGAGACACCCAGCAGAAATCTTGCTGCCAGGTAGAGAGAAGCAGAAGGACTTCAGGACTATTTATTATACTGCAAAATATCGAGCAAAAGCCCAAATTTGAGTTAGTGGCCCCTGATGACTTGTCAGCATGGGAAGAGGCTCTGGCTGTCCCAGCTTGCACGAGGCTGGGTCAGAGCCTCCTTGCCTGCTCTTGGGTGCCTCCCCTGTGCCCAACCAATGCTCCATGTGGGGCACATCCATGATGCCCTTGGTGTTGAAATAGAGGATCATTGACTCCATGCTCGGTGCACCCCTCAGTGGGGCCAGGAGAGCATTTCCAGAACATGCTCATGGTGGA
>VRYO01002095.1:1730809-1769893 GCA_009812075.1 Sialia sialis | reverse complement strand
CCATGGTGGAGCAGAGCCTGTGACATGCTCACAGTGGAGCAGAGCCAGTGTCGCATGACACACAGAGCCATCTGCCCAATGCTTCCTTTCCTCCTTCCCTTTGACACTCATTTACTCCGTGGGGCAGGGAGCTGTGGGGCCCTGCTCTGGGGATTGATGCCCAATCCTCAGCACAGGAGCTGTTTCCCATGAGGGGCAGGGGTGTCCCTTGTGTCACACCCCTAGGGCCCACCCAGGGGCTGTCCCCTGCCCACAAATGCCCAGACAAGGGGCATAAGACGTGCCCAGCACAGCCAGGTCCCAACTGCTCCCAACCCAGCCCATCATCAAGGCTTTTTAGGCATCATCTCCCAGCAGAGAGCCTGTCCCAGCGGCCCCAGCCAGCCTGGACAGGTCTGTGTGAGTGAGCTGTGAGTGAGTGACACAAACGCAAGGAGCCCATTTCCCTGTGCCATGGTCTGAGTGGTGCCCCAGTGCCAGCCTGGCCCCAGGAAGCAGGGACAGCACTGCGGGGTCCAGCCCTGCACCGCTCCCCGTGTGAGGAATCCCCCTGGGGCACATTTTGAGGGGATGCTGTAACGGGGAGGGAGCCCAAACCCTTCCTTTGGTCCTCTCACAGCCTCCCCTCTCCTCGCATGTGAGCGTTTAGGGAATGCTGGATGTGCTGCAGGATGCCGGGAGTGTGGGTCGGGGATGGAGCAGCCACACACCCCGACTGTCCCCACTCACCCAGGTGTCCCCTGCCCACATGGCCAGCCCAGGACACCTTGTGCTCACACCACAAGGGCTCTGTGCAGCACCGGGCCCGCGCTCCTCCGAGGTGCAGGAATGGTGCTCGGATAATCAATACCAGCAGCATCAGGGTTTACAAATCTTGTATCATTCATGCAAATGGGAAATGATGAAAAATAACCCTTCCCTGCCCTTCGTGCAGGCAGCAGGAGAAGCTTGCCCTTTCCTTAGTGTTAGTTAAGGCTAACATTAAAATACTCTCTACATTCTTGGTGCCTGTTCAATATATTTTATATAAGTTTAATAAAAAAAATTGCTAAGATCATTGGAAGGGTAAATAACTGCCATGCTGACATTGCTTCTATTTAAATCAGCTACACACTGCGTGCGTACATCGTTTGCATAAAACAATATTCAAGTAGGGTGATTTTAATGTTCTGTGCTATTTCTGACTCTCTCTGGATTGCTGTTTGCATATATTTGCATACCCTAGGAGAATTAAACTAGGAGTATGTAAATGAGCTTGCAGGCTCTGTGGTGGAGGAGTTTCTTCAGTTCCACAAAGCAGCTCCCCCAGCCTCCCCTGCCGCTGTGGCGGGGTCGGGACCGGGACCGGGACCGGGACCGGGACTGGAACTGGAACCGAACCGGCAGCGCCGGGGCTCCGGCCAGCCTGGCTGGGGAGCACAGGGCAGTGACCACCCCGGATTCCTTCTGCTCCCTCCTTTCGTGCCCCACAGTGCTGCCGGGTGTCCCCACAAGCCCCCAGATCTGCACGTCGCTGTCCCCCTGCGATCCAGCTCCTCTTTCCAGGAGGGCTCTGGGCACGGAGCGCTTCTCGGCGTTATCCCGGCGGGAGCAGGCAGAGCAGCAGTGATGGGCTTCTGCAGGGGCTGAGCAAACTGTTCCCATCCGGATAAATCCACATCCTTCTGCTGGGCTGGGCTTTTCCCCACCCCGACACGCTGCCGCACAGCACAGCGGTACAAACCCAGGCACATCCCTGCCGGGAAACAGCAGGGTCCAAAAACCCCAAACAAAGGCTCTCCCAGTGCTCCCTGCCCTTCCAAAGGGAGTGAGGATGGTGGGAACAATTTCCAGCGCCGTGTGATGAATCTCCAAGAGGCCACATGGGGGCTTAATTAAGCAGCCTGGTGAAGTCTCAGATTTTCCTGCTGATAATTGCTGAGCAGCCTTTGCACCGCCTGCCTCTCCCCACTGGCACTCCTGGGAGCACAGAGCCGGGGCTCGGCCACAGCAGGGTCCCTGTGCAGCTGGATGCTCCTCCGGGGACATCTGGAGAGCACCATGGTGTGAGGCACCCGCTGCGGGAGGAAAGGATGGCCATGCCCTGGTGACAGCCCTGCACGGACAGAGTCACCTCTCCCCTCACTCTGTGCACCCCCTGTTCAGCCTCTGTCCCCTGGGCACTCCGGGATCCCTCCCGAAGGATTAAAGCATCTGACCCCAGTGTTAATCTAAAGGATATTGGGTTATTTGCAGCAGTTTGCTGCCATCACACAGCGCTATGCAGCCGGCTGGGCACTCCCCCAAAGGCACTCAGCTCTTGTGGCAAAGCCACAGACTCACCAGTCCCTAAAGTGCTGAGATGCTGATCCCTGCACAAAGAAGGGCCTCAGCACAGCAGGGACCAGCCAGGCACCGCGCAGGGCTGCTCCACACTCCCAGTGGAGCCGTGGAAAAGAGAGACAGAGAGATGGGACAGATCCACTGGATTCCCTGGGAGCGCCCTGGGGATGGACAAGGCACATTTTGGGAAAAGTATGGGTGTGCACAGGTACCTACATGCGTGTGCAGGACTGGACACACACAGATGGATCCTGGTCTGTCCCTGCACATGCACAGGGTGAGCAGTGGTGGGATACCTGCTTTGTTCACCACATATTGTCCTTTAATCTCTCGTAAGGGCCAAATCCAGAGCAGCATTGCTGACCAGGATGTGCAGGGGAGCTGGAATGGCGCTTCCCTAAATGAGAGGTTCTTCCAGAGCCTGAGCACAGCTATGAGCACCCTGCTCAGCCTGCTACACCACGGTGTCACAGAAGTTCTGTGGTGCCTGTTCCCAGAGCCGGTGGCTGCACATTTGTTGGAGGCATCTTTTCAATAATTAAAGAGGTATTGGCTTCTTGAGCTGGAGAGATCATTGCTGTGGAGGGATTGGTAATAACTTCCCACCACAGAAGGACTTTTTCATTCTCCTGCTGATCATGACTTGGCTTTACTGTAAATTAAACACATCCTCACCGACACCTGAAGGTTAAGGGGGATTTTCCTGCACTAAATCAAAGCGGACACCAGTTTCTTCTGTAGGAAGAATCTGAACTGGCTTAAAAGGTCAAGCAGTTCGGCACAGGATTTGGGTGGTTGTTTAAGGTCGTCAAGCAGCCTGCTCATGTCAATACATCAATTATTAACAAGTCATTGGAGTTAAAGTGAATTAGTCTTTTCTCTTCCCATCCTGTTAACAGGATTAGCAAAGAGTAAATAAAAATATCAGTAAAGGTGAGCAAAGCAGGGGCTCAAAAGCACTCATGCAGCTCAAAGGCAAGTGCAAGGCAACATCGCCATGCTCATAGGGACCAGTGCTGTGTGTCCACCGAGGCTGGCTCTGATGGGGCTCCCAACCCTCTCCTTGCCTGCTCACACCTTGGCAAGATCACAGGGACCAGGCTGGTCAGCAGCTGGGGAATTCTTGTGGAATACTCCAGCACTGGCAGCCAGGATGCCCTCAAGCCAGGGAAGGATGCTCATGGCAGGACTGGGCATCCCACTGAGCCCTGTCCAGCGCCAGAGTCCAGACCCAACACCCAGAGACCCTCCTCTCTCACCTTGTTTTCCCAGCAGCTGTAGTGAGCACCACCCTGAGAAGGCTGGGCCAGGACTGGGGTGCTGGATAACTGCACCCATTTCCATGAGAGACAGGATTCATCCCAAGTTTGTGGGCTCAGACTCAGCTGCAACAGCAAACAAGAATTAAAATGACAAGAAGAGTGAGAGACTGATTGCACCTACTGTGCAAGGGACTGGTAACACGTTCAGTGAAACAAGTACATGCATTTTGTTTCCTGTGCCCATTACACTGCAATTTTCTCCCAGGATGGAAGGGTCTGGCAGTGCTTGGCAGAATCCATTCCCAGTGAGCAGGAGGAATCAGAAAATCCAGCCCTGGGAGGGAGCTGAGCTCCAACAGCCAGAGCAGGGTTTGGATCTTTGTGCTGGGATTCTCTTTTATGGTGGGTGGAAAATCATTTACCGTATTTACATTTTTTCATGACATTTTTAATTTTTCATATCCAACTTGGACCAAAATTTTGAAACTGTTTAGAACTGCCAAAGATTTTACCTCTTCCTTCCTCCTCAGTAGCAAAATAGGAGGGCAAGGGACTGAAGCCAAGGGGAAAAGAAAAAGAGGATAAAAGAAGAATTATCCTTTCACAGAATTTGTGACATGCTTAAAAGAAAAAAAAAAAAAAAAACTACCTTGAAACTTTTTAATGTTTTAACAGTCTTTTTATCACATCAAAATTTTAAGATATATTTTTGTCTTGCATTAGTTTTAATAAACGTGCCTTAGCGGTTCCTTTTATCGCTGTTCCTGGACTAATTAAATGTACACATACATTTTTAAATGTTCACTTTGCTTCAGCACTCGCTGGTTCAGTTTTATTTAAGAGCTTATTTAACACCTTGCACAAAGCCCTTTGAAATTCCTTCCAGGAAATGTCACACCTTGCAGAGGGAACGCAGCCCTCTGAGAACACAGACCCACATTTGTACTTACAGGCAAATGCATCAACACACAGGGAAGGGGCTGGGGGGGCTAGGGGTCCCCATGTCTCCCAGTGCTCAGGTATAGGCAGGGGGCTTCTCACTGCTCCCCAAAATTGCTCAAATATGGTCTGAGAGCCAGGACAGGGGGTGCAGATTGTGCCAGACCAGGTCCGGGTTCTCCCAAGGAGCAGGGCCAGGAGGCGCAGGTTGTGTTGGACAAACTGATGATCCCTCAGCCACAGAATCCCAGGATGATGGCACCCTGGGAGCACAGCAGAGAAAGGATCTGTCCACCTGCAGCACTGCTTCAGCTTGAAGGATCAGCATGGAGCAGGCAGGTGCATTAAATGAATGTGCATTAAAGCAGCAAAGTTAAACGCGAGGTCCCCTCCGTGGCTTTGCCGAGAATTCAGGCATCTCTCATCCCCACCCGCCCATGGATCGTGCCAGCCTGCGCCTGCTCACCTGCTCTCCTGCAGCAGATGCCAAGTCCCCATTTGTGCGTGGCCCAAAACCACCCTCTCCTCCAGAAATCTTCCCTCTCCCCAAAATCTGTGGTGTTATTTGTTTAAAATAAGACACTGGCACTTGTCAGGAGACTTTTTGCAGCGTATTGTTTTAAAGAAGACATTCAATTACCTCGGCTGCAATGCTTCACTGTGCTCTGATGATCTACTAAGGGAAAAATAACTAATATGTAGCATGTTGTGTCATAGACAATTATAGAGAACATCGCTTTTAAGGAAACAAGACTTGTGCCCAATTGCGCGAGATTTATTAAGTTTGCTGTTTTACAGCAACATGGCAAACTCAGGGAGGGGAACGCATTTGCATCTCCTCCCCAAACCCCTTGCTGCAGGAGGAGAGGACTGATTTTCCTTCCCTCATTAAAAGATGAGGAGCTGGTGAGCCTGCAAAGGGCTGAGATAAACATCTCGACAGACACACGATTATTTCCTCCTTTAGTTTTACACAGCGTGAGGTTCTTATGTGGAAACAAAGTGATTTGGCTATAGATTTATAGCGGGAGCAAATGATTTGGTCCTACATGATGGAGCATATCATGCATATTCCGTGCCTTCGCTCGTGGGCATTCTCAGCTCGGCGCAGCTGATGGCGGGAGGCAGGAGGGAGAGGAGCTTGGAATGTGACATTATGCACAAGAGGGAACGCTGCGAGGATTTCACATCTCCTCTGGTGAACAATGTGACTGAGAAATGCACTTACTGGAAAGGATAACTTAATTCATCCACCAGGCAGCAAGCATCCAGGAATCTGCACAGCGGAGAGGGGCTTAGAGAGCCCCAGGGACAGGGATAACAGGGACAGGAGCACAGAGGAGCCTTGGCAGAGCTGGATCCTTCTGCCCCTGCTGCCTTCGCTCCCATGGACTGCACTCCCTCACAGATCATGGCACTTTGGGCAGTTCTTAGCCACGGTTTTTATTTGAGTGCTCATCTGTCCACATGCAAAGAAAGACCCTGCTCCAAGGATCTTGCAGCTTAAGACCTTGATCCTTCAGACTTACCTAAGTGCTTCGTTTTAAGCGCGTGATTAATGCTGTTGACTCTGGTGTTTAAAATTCAGCATCATAGAACAGTTTGGGGCTGGAGCTGACAGCCAGAGTCCTCTGGAGATGCTAATGTGCCTTAGCAGAAAACATAACAGTGCATCCATGGGAGGTGCCTGCAGAGTCACCCAGAAATAGCACAAGGAACAGCTATTTTTTCCCAGGAAGAGGAGCCTGGGAGCAGGGATCCATGCTCTCTGTTGGCAGGAGCTGACTTTGATAGGCTTTGGGGTGGTGGGCACTTCTGCAAGCATTTGGATGCGATTCATGAAGAAGCTTATGGGGTGTGATTGATGGACTTGCAGTCTTCACTGAGAAAGCAAGACAGGGCTAAAAACAACGAATAAGTCTTTATGGAATTCAAAATTCCCACCCAATGCATTTATCTTTTCCGTTGGCTATAAATGGGCCGGGAGTGGGACAGCATCATTCCTGCCTTGCTGGAAAGTGCAGGGCAGCCTTCACACCACCCACCGCAGCGATAAACAATGTTCTCATGAGCCTGCTGCTATTTATAGCAGCGATCCTATTTCACACATATTTGCCTCAGTTACTGAGCAAGGGCACTTTCCTGGCCCTGATGGATCTGAGCACATCCAGCTGCCGATCCCAGGGGAGGGCTGCCATTCCGGGGATGCAGAGTTCTCTCTCTGCACAAACCATCACCTGGGATGAGCAGCACGGGATGTCATTAATGGCACAGGTACAACACACACACATCTGAGCTTCCCACCTGGGTGGAAGAGGGAGGAGAGGAGAAGGGAGGGGGAAGGATTTTAAAGGATGAATGATCTGTTTCCTGCTCAGAACTCAGGCATATCCAATAACCTCAAGCAAAGCAAATCTCAGCCTGAATTAAAGGCTCTTGTGGGCTGGATTCTCCTAAATATTCAGCACCACTTGCAAACTCTCCAGTTTCAGGCTCATCTGCTATCACTGTACCATCGCCTGAGCTGGTGTCCTCACTTGCTCTGAAGTGCTGTAGGCAGAAACCAGCTCGTGTTTGGGGGAAGAGGTGCCAACAGAGAAGAGGAAGCAGCAATCCAGCACTAGTGATGGGAGCTGATGGCTCAGCAGCAGTGGCTGAGCTGCTGCCTCTCCCTGGGGCCACAGCATCTCCTGCACCAGCTCTGACACCTGCCCAGGTGTGAGGTACCTGGGGAGTGGGTGCCAGCCCCCTGAGCCACCATCTCTTCCACATCTCAGAGAGGAGGAGAAGGAGCCAAAAGCCAGGCCCAAGAAGAGGGCTGAGCTGCTTCCCATCACCATAACACCATGGTAGGCTGACACAAGCAAGCACACACAGGGCTTTAGGGACTCTGGGCTTTTTCTCTGTATTTGCTAAAAAAATCCTCCTACCTGGGTTAGGAACAAAATGCACCTTCTGGCCTGGTGATTTATAGCTGTGCTTTGCTTGTCTTGTTTTCCTCAGTGTGATATGCAAATCCCAGCAACAGGGAATGCAGTGAGCTCTTCCTGCTGTAAATTCACCCTGTGCAGACCCAGAGCACCCTCGCAGAGACAGCCCAGGGGAGCCCTTTAATTACCACTGCCAGACAAAGGACAGCTCCTCGGCAGCTCCTGGGGACCTGGCAGCTCAGCGGTGCCATCACCTCGTGTTTCCCAGGGTGGGTTGTGTCACACAAGATATTTGAGCATTCCCCAGTTAATGTGACTTTGAGCTCCTCCTCTCAGTCCCAAGAGTGCTCAACCCCAGAGAAGCTCAGCCCTGAGTCTGGTTGAGAGGACACAAAATCCCCAGGGTTATGTCAGGGTTGGGGGTGGGAGCCAGGGTCTTAACATTCTTGCTGTCTTCCTGCATGGGAATGGCAAAGGGGACTCCAGAAGTGTCAGATCCTTCTGACACTAGGAAAATTCTTATAAATAAAATAGTTCCCATAAAATCTGTATGAGATCTCCACAGTCCATCTTATACAGACAGTAATAAAGGACAAGCACAGTAGCAGCAACCAGAGCCACCATCTTGCAGCAAGAAATCTGATTTTAAGAAGTATGAAAGGATAAGCCATTTAGTCTCTATTAATATTTTAAGTGTGTATTAGCAATGAGGGCCAATACATTACTGGCACTTTGGGTGATCCAGAGAGGTCCAAGCAGCTCGGCTGGTGCAGGAGCATTTCTGCATTGCCAGCAGGGCTGGGAGCCAGCACAGGGACTCCTGGGACATGAAAATGGCAAACTGTACTGGCCTGCTCAGTGCCATCATCCAGGTCACAGCCCTTCCTAATCAAGCCAAGCACTACCTGATGTTACTGCGGGTGAATGGCAAAATCCAACCATGTTCATAATTTTCTGTCACCTTCTGCAAACCAGTAGCCCCAGCCCAAGCTGTGCCTCGAGTTCCATTCTCTCTCATCACATCTGGAAGGGACAGTGGATAGTGATTCCCAGTGCTCACAGATATTCATCCAGCTCCTGTAAGTCATTCCTCACCTGTTCAAACCTTTGTCATCGAAGCATTTAGAGCATGAAACCCAATTAAAGATCAACCTCTTGCTGTTACAATGGAAGAGCTACAAGAATTAGCACTTAAGCTGCATTAGCAGGAGGCATTTCTAATGACACTGCACCCACATTTATCTTTGGTGATTACTCAGGGCACACCAAGGGGAGCTCTCATTTCTGGGCACATTATCTACCAGGCAGCAAGTTTTCCCTACATCCCGTGCTGCAGAGAACACTGTGCAGGATCAGGTGTTCACTCATCTCTCAGTAAACATGGCAGGTGAAGTACCTGCTGAGGGACTTCTCCAGGAAATCAGCAGCAGAGAGGACACAGAAAACTGAGCCCAGGACAGCCTGGACAAGGCTGGGGTGATGGATGCACAAGAAAATGTTGGTGAGAATGAAGTCTGGCTGGGAGCCCTTGCCCAGGCATGGCTGGGGCACTGCTGGTGCTCCCTGAGTGCCTCATGCAGGGAGAGGAGAACAGACACTGGGCAGCATAGCTCACAGAGACAGGAGCTGCAGGTGTCAGTTGAGCCTGTGTCCTTATAATAAAAAGAATTCTCAGCACCACTGGTTCATGTTGGAGCAGTCTGTAAGCAGTCTGTAAGCCGCTCTGCCCTCCAGGAAGGGAGGTTAATGTTATTCACTCCAGTCTGCAGAGAAGGACGCAAAACCATGGAGAGGTTATGGGCCAGACAACCAAAAATGGCTTTTAGTTCTGGGCACTTTCATTTTACACTGTCTGACCTCTGAAGTACTATCAGTCCGATTTTCAAAGGCATCAAGCAGATCCTGCTTTCACTGACCTTAAACAGAGAGACATACAAAATTAAAGGGAACTCTACAGACTGTTGGCCAGACCCAGCCCATGAGCCACCAGTCAGAGAGAGGAAGAGGGAGCTGGAGGTCACCAGAGCTGAGTCATGCATACACCTCCAGCCTTTTTGAGCTTCTTTTACCAAATCAAAGGCCAGCATGGTGCGGGAACAGGCAGGTATGAGCTGCTTGTTAACTGATTTGAACTGAAAATAGCAAGAAGTTTTCCACTGCCAGAGTTCAGAGGTGCAGAGCAGCACCACCCACTCCCACCCACCTCCTGGGAGTCTTTCAACCTATATCAGCCAATGGCTTGTAACAGCCCTCATGTGTGAAATGGGATGACTTTTCCTCCCACTGCCCACCCCAAAAAGATACCTCCCCTTGCTTGCTGCTGCCTGTGTCCTGCCCCCTGAGCAGATCCCAAGCAGTACAGCCTCCCTTCAAGGAGCCCAGGCAGAGCATTTGTCTTGAAGAGTCAAATAATATTTCATGGATATTCTAAAAGTTGGGTAAATTCTTTCTCTCAACCTTCATTACCTAAAAAGCTTTGCAACTGTAATTATGTACATGAATAATGAGATTAGCATATCCATCAACTAACTCCTGCTCCATCCCTGTAGATACAGGAGGCTTTTGTGAGAAGCCCTCTGTGCTCAGATTCCATATCAGCAGCAGCTTCCAGGGCTGCCATGGGAACCACCATGGTCATTCCAACTCCAGCTCCTTGCAGAAATTCAAAGTTACTCTGAGATATGGTGGGAAGATGCTGAAGCTGGGGCAGGCACCTCACAGCAGCCACACAGTATCCTGCCACCTTGAACATCCCTGGGGAGCGTGCAGTAGGCATGGGACCAGTGAGGGATGGCAAGAGAGAGCACTCTTGGGGTGTCACAGAATGTCCCATGCATCAATGACACCCTGTGGCTGATGCAGTCGTTGTTTGGCAACATACATGGATGGATGATGGCTAAAGGAATGGCAATGGGAATGTGGCAACAGCTCCATTGGTGCTGGCTGGGAAGGGCAGAGCAGCTGGTGAGTGAGGCACACTCCCTGGTACCCACACCCAAACCCAAACCCATAACCACATCCATGTGAACCGCTGCTGGCATGTCAAAGAACCTGTCTGCATTCCAGGAATGCGTTCAGGGAAATGTACATGGAGAAATGCCTCACAATGGGAACAACCTTCCCTGCACCCGGCTGTGGAGCTGCTCCTTGACTGTAATTGGGGACCTGGTAATTAGATGATGGCAAAATGTACCAGCAGCTCAGTTTTCATTCTGTGGTCCAAATTACAAACCATCATATTTTGAAAGTGATGCTGACATTCCTCAGCCAGGAGCCTTTGCCAAAAACAACTTGAGCAAGGCTTGTCTTGGCACCGAATCAAACTCGGGGCCCCAGCAGCGAAACTGAAAACATTTACACAGCTGGACCCAAATCACCCGATTTTCTAAAGAGTTTGTCAGAGCCTGAAGCTCTCGGTATATTTCTGCCTGTTTTAAAGGGGCCTGTGTTCTCACAATCCCCCAGCTCTCCACACAGAGAAAATAAAATACTTGAGGAAAAGTGGGTGGTCTTTCCATTGCAGTCCGAAAAAATAATCCAGAAAAGTCTCATGAGGAAAATGCGAACGAGCCTGGTGTTCACCCAGCCCATCCACAGATGTGCCAGACATATTTCATTTGCATATATAGATATGGAAACCTCATCATTTTGCTGTACGTATGTAATGGCTAATAAATGCATTAGCAAACCACTAATGAAAACAAATTGGAGCCAGTGTCAGGAATTACGCCAGCGTGAGGAATTACCTTGCTGCATTTTTTCCTATCTGAATGTCCTGACGATATTATTTTATTACATCAGTCATACCCGCTGCATATGCATTATCCATCCCTCACTCCAGCCAGGGCCAGTTCCTCTTGGGCTCTTTGGAATCCTCCTCCCCAGAAGTGTGGGCACGGGTATGGGCACAGGCAGGAGCACAGGCAGGGGAGGGCAGGGACAGGCAGGGGAGGGCAGGGATAGGCAGAGACAGGCAGAGGAGGGCAGGGACAGGCAAGGGAGGGCAGGGACAGGCAGGGAAGGGCAATCTGCATGGCCACCATGTATGGAGCACCCCAGCACTGAGACCTTGCCAAAATGCCACCACGACCACCAACAGCTGCCACACTACTTGGTGACACCATTCCTATTGCAGGGAGCAAGGATCAGGAGGCAAATTTCCATTTTGTCCCTATTTCTGTATTAGAAAACAGGTCTGTGTTTTCACATAGGGGGAAAGAGCCTGAAAAACTGGGAGAAATGGCAACACTTGGTTCCAGCCCTCAGGAAGGCTGTGGGGACTTGTCTCTGTGCTGCTCAGGCTTCCCCTCCCTACCTCAGGAACAAGTCTGGCAATGGGTTCTGCCCCTGTTTCTCTTCCTTCCTGCATGCTGCCTGATTATTATTTTTTTCTTATTCACAAAAGCAATGAGAGCAAATCCTCTGATGCTTTAGGGATGTCACAGAGCTGGTCTGAGCTGGCTGGGGCATGTGTCCCACACCAGAGACTGGCCCTTGACTTCACAGTGCCTTCACAACAGAGAATGGGACACCGCAATTAGTGAACTTACCTTGTTTGCTTACTCTAAAGGCATCCTATTGATTACTTAGAGCCCTGCAGCAGCCAGCAGTGGCCTCGGTCACCTCTGAACAAACACAGCACACAAACTCTGCTCCCTGCCCTGAGAAATTCAGTTTCTTCTTCCACCGAGATAATTAACAGCCTGTTTGACAGGAATCCCTCTTCAAAAGCCCTCTTTGCTCAGCTGTGATTGCTACCAGAAGACATGGTGGAGCCATTTTTCAGAGCTCAACTAAAATTTTTGTGGCTACATGGGGACCTCAAAATCTTGCAAAATTAATTTTTTTAATGCAAAACCTTTTAAGTAAAAATACTTGTAATTGCAACCTAAAGCGATGTGGGATCTGTGAATGGCTCTCTGATTAATTCTTCTGCGAGGCGAGTCTCCTCTCTCTGTTCTACTGAACAAGCATACACATATTATTGGGATTAATGCTGCATAATACATAATTAATGAAACTGCATAAATATGCAGATTTGGAATTGCAGATTGACTGCCACGGCTCTGTCCCCGAGCGCTGGGGTAACCGATTGGATGTTCATTATTACCATATTTAAAACTGTTTCCCTGTGAACATGTGCAAACCAATAACTCAGAAGGGCAGACGGCAGCAGCGACCATCTCCAAAATCCAAGGGTAGGAAACGCTGTGTGCATGGCCCAGGCCCCCCTGCAATGGGGAGCAGGGGCACAAACACTGCCCTGCAGCTCTCTGCCAGCCAACAGCTCTAGAGAAATGTTTTTAAAACCATAAACCAGGTGTATCTGGTGCTGGGAAGATGGAATAGGTCTTTGGAATAGAGCTGGTCAACAAATAGTTCCCAGTCAGTTCCCAAATCTCCTTTGTAGCTCACTGTGTCCATTAATGACTCACCAAAAGATACTGCATGGAACATAGGAAAATGCCATTCAGGTCTTTTGTCTAGGATGACAAAGGCTGTGCCCCTCCATGTCCAGGTTGATATAGACATTTTCTTGGATGGCTCCTGGGTTTGAAGCCACCAGCTGCTGGGCTTTGGTGGTGATGGGAGAGGCAGAGCAGAACCACAGAAGGGTGGTGTTGGTGAGGGTTATTCCCTGATAGCAAGTGAGAGCAAGAGTTTAGGATTTGCTGGTGGACTGAGTTGACCTCAAGCTCTCAGGGGTACAGGTGTCCCCAGAGCAGCAGCAGGTCACTTGTTCTGCTTCATGCAGCCTGTTTGCTCTGTTGAGGATGCCAGGATTTATTGCACGCTGCTGTTGAGAGGATTCAGATCTCACCCAGAGAGTTTGATCTGCAGATTCCCAAGCGCTGCCCGGGGAGGACTGCAAGCATTGTTCCCATTCCTCACATTTACAGGCTCAAATTCTTACTTGTAGAAAAGGAAAAGCTTCCCCAAGAGGTGTTTGGGAAATGTTTTTACTTTAAAGTACAAGTTTCCTACGGATGTCTTCAGATGTTTATTGAAGTGGAATAAATGAAAGTGTGAGTATGTGCTGTCTTAGGAGGGATGGGGATTGCAGCTCTCTGCACCAGAACTGCTCAGCCAGGTGCCCAACATGCCTGGGGTGACATCTGTGTGGGAGATGACGTCCCTAGAGAGCCCAGGCTCATGGAGAAGCACAGCATTTGCTCCTGCAGCCAAGACAAAGACACAGGGCTCAGCTTGATGTGCAGAGCACTCACACAGATTGGGGCATCTCTGCCTGTCCTGTTCGTCCCCACCTCTGGGAGCACAGAGGATTTATCTGGCACATCAGCCAGGTATCCTGACCTCCCAACACCTGCTACACTTTTAGACTGCCCCAAAATTGAGAGGAGCATTGGAGAGGCTCTGTGTTCAGCCTCATCCCTCTTCTCCCTTCTCTGCACTCCCTGGCTCCACTGGCCACAGGGTCAGTGCCACTTCTCCAGCCACTGACCCCCCATATCCCCCAGCTTCTCTGGCAGGGAAGGAAGTGGGGAGAGGGAAGGAGAAAATGTGTGTACGGGGGTACCTAAATCAGGTTTCATTCTTTCAGTTGAGCAAACTGGTCTCAGCAACAAACTTGACCCCACCATGTTTCATGATGAAATACTAATTGCTTAGCCAGATATCTTCCTTTCCACTTTTGTTCTCGGGGAATGACTGCACCCTTCTCCTTTGCAAAATAGCTCCCACTGCAAGGGCCTCAAAAAATCCCTTTCTTCTGGAAAATTTCACACAGCAAAAGCAGAGCAGCAGCTTGCCCTGAGCTTTGGGAATCTATGTGAGCAGCACAGTCAGAGCTGGAGAGTGGGGCCAGCCTCCCAAAGGTCAATCCATCACAATCCTCCATCAAGACGAGACATGCAAGTGAGAGATGAGACCCTCGGAAGGAGAGGAGGGGACAGGTGACCTTAATTGCTCCACTGTTATTGATAGGGCAACTTGTCTTCATGATGCAAATTACCCTATAAATAAAAGTAAAACAACTACAGGAAGCAATTTGCCGCTTTGTTAGAGTGAAAGTAGACTGAAAATTAAATCAAGACATGGGATTGCTAATTCCACAAGGCTCTTCTGGAGCCTCTGCAGGCAGGGCCAGTCACCAGCTGCTTTTCATGGGCTCGTGAGGGAGGATGGGACAACAGGTCCAGCCACCAACACAGGTGAGGGCATCACCTTCCTGCACCATTGCCCTTGCACCAGTGGCCAGTGGGGGATCTCTGCTGTGTGGTGAAGACGGGTTGTACTCTCGTAACACCCACCATGACTCTGGTGCCCAAGAGCCATGAATCCTCTTTGCTGTTTGGTCCATGAGGTGTCCGTGAGGCTCATGCCCCACAAACACAATTCACTTGCTGCTCCTCACTGGCTTCCCCTGGTACCACCATTCAGCACAGCCACTCATCATCATCAGTGGAAGAAACATACTTGAGTCACAAAACTACACTAAAAGCATCTTCTCTGACACCTTAAGTGGGTATAACTCTTGCTTTACATTTCTAAAACACCTTTTAACTTACAGATCATTATATCCAATATTTATTTGTCCACTGAAGGAGACAGAGCTTTGACAAAAGGCTTCTTAGTTGAGGTTTTCCAGCTCCCTGATGACCACGCCCCAGTGTCCTCATTGCAGCGGGATCTGGTGTAGTGCTGCTGCATCCTCAACTCACTGCACCCTCACCCCACTGCTCACAGTTTTTCCCACCTCCCCAAAGCAGTAGCAATGACCTGTCCAACCCCTTGCTCCCAGGGCCAGGACAGCATCTGACAAGGGCAGGGCAGAAGAAGCAAGCAGGCAGAACCATGGGTTTTATCAGTTTGTCTGTGCCAGGGAAATTAAAATGCATTATTTTGTCACTAACTTGCAGCTTTTTTCAAAATACTGGCAGCCACAGAGATTTTCTCCAGCCCCAAAGGAACACTTTTAAGTGCTTCATTTTAAGAAGATACTTCTTTCCCTGGTCTTTTTTTTTTCATTTATTTTTTGTGTTTGTTTTCAAACCTGTCGGAAAGCTCTGCTATTTCCAAGCTTTGTTGCTGCTGTTGTTGTTGTTGTTTCCCTCCCGATGCTTTTCTTTCCCATTTCTGAGCATCCTTGCTGGTTTCTGTGCAAGGCCCCTGGAGGCTGCACAGCAGCAGGATGCGATGCTGAGCCTCTGCCTTGCTGGGTGAGCTGTTCCACTCCTCGAAGCTTTGAAGCTGCCACTTCACATTCCCACAGAAGGATCACGCTGTTGTTTCTTCAGGAAATTATGAAACATTTTGTGAAGCGACATCAATGGGAACAATAAGGGCAGCAACCCCAGCAGGCCCTGGTGGCTGGCTGGTGCCAGGGCCTCTGCTGGCCATGATGGTGGCCACAAGTAAGGGCCAGCAGTGCCCATGGAACATAAGTGAGGGCCAGCAGCCCCCACGGAGCACGAGTGAGGGCCAGCAGCGCCCACAGACACTGAGTGAGGGCCAGTAGCCCCCATAGACTACAAGTGAGGGCCAGTAGCCCCCATAGACTACAAGTGAGGGCCAGCAGTGCCCACAGATCATGAGTGGGGGCCAGTAGCCCCCACAGACCATGAGTGAGGGCCAGTAGCCCCCAGAGACCACAAGTGAGGGCCAGCAGCACCCACAGAACATGAATGAGGGCCAGCAGTGCCCACAGATCATGAGTGAGGGCCACGAGCCCCCACAGGCCATGAGTAAAGGCCACCAGCCCCCACAGACCATAAATGAGGGCCACTGGCCCCCACAGACACCCCAAGGATGATGGTCAGCAGCCCACATGGACACCCCGTGAGTGAGGGCCACCAGCCCCCATAGACACCCCAAAGGTGAGGGTCACCAGTCCCACCAGACACTCTGCAGCTCTGCCAGTGCTGACCAGTCCAGGCCCGTTCTCTCCCCCAGCTGTGGGCAAACAACTTGTATAGCTCACACATCGCTCCCCACGGGCCACGCTGCCTGTCTCGGACGTGTGAGGAGATGGAAAATACACAACTTTCCCGGGTAGTTTTTTCCAGTCAGTCATTACTCTCCCTCCCGCAGTCTGAGCCTTATTTCCATGTTAAATGTCTTGCTCTCGCCTGTAGCCTTTGGCTCAGTCCTGCCTTTGCTGCAAGACTTGAGGTCTCCCGGTGCCTGGTACTTTTTCCTGAGAAGGTACTTCAGGATTTAATGAAGGCATTTACTCTTCTTGATCTCATTCTTCTGTAACTCATTCTCTTTATCTCATAAACAATTTTCTGTCTTTCTTTGACATCTCCAGGATCCTTTTACAAACCCTGACACCAGAGCCATGGGCAATATTCTGGTGTCCCTCTCACCAGTGCCAGGCAACTTTACTGTGCCATAAAATTATTGCAGTACTCCTACTTACTGCTGCTTTCTGTGTGTGCCGTGAATGAATTAGCTCTTTATCACAAGGTCAGGGCACTGTGCCTGTGGCCTCTGTCTGCTCAGATGCTTTGCAAGGTCGTAAGGGAATGTGAAACCATCTCCTGCTCTGGCAACAAATCTATCATTCTTGGCCTGTATGAGAGGGATGATTTTGTATTTACTTAGATTAAAATATATTTATTTCAACTGATGGATCTATCTTCCATAAATACTCTCAGCTGGTATCTACTATACCCTGGTTCCTCAGCCCTTCATCAAGTGGTCACACTCAACTTCTGAGCAGGACTGATGTCCAGACTCACATCATCCAGGGGGAATTTCAATCCTTTTCACACTTTTGTAAAGCAGCCACTGCCCTCACACAGTTTTAGCTTCTGTTCCAAGGTTTATTGAACACACACTTACAGCACAGTGATCTCACCCAGGTGTTCAGCATTCCTAAGTGTTCTACAGCTCACCAAAAGTCATCACAAATCCATCTCATCCATGTCTTGGCCTCCTGCTCCTTCCAGCTCTCTCTTCTTCAATTCAAAAATTCATTAACATGTGAGCTTGCTGGGGGCAACCATGTCTTGTTATCCAAAGTTACCCTTTCTCATGGATAAAGCAGAATCATTCATCAATGATTTCAGCTCAGGTACCCAAGAGAAAAGCCACATATTCTCCTCAGCAATGGACAGGCTTCTTGCCTCTTGCCAGGGTAGGACCCAAAATCCCCATGTGGGAGCACCAACAGACAGCCAAGATAAACAGGCAGCTGCCAGGTCCCTGGATCTGCAGTGGTGGGATACTTAGGATTTCCTCCCAAGTGCCTTTCGCTTGAAAGCTTTTCTTTCAAACAGAAAAGTTCAATGAACTTCATAAATTGTTACTTTCTCTGTAATTAAATATTTGTGTGTTTGTGTTTGGTGCACACCGCAGTCCACATTGTGCCCAGCACCGCCAGGGAGTGGAAGGGGTGAGATCAGCTGAATTTAAAGGTGCTGGAGACAAAGCTGCCCATGGCTCATCTCACCCATGTCCCCACTGCAGTTCCAGGGCATCCAGTTCCTGTTCATCATCTCCTGGCTGATCAGAGAGGAGAAGGTGTGGAGCCACTGGTGGAGGGCTTGGATGCACAGGACGCCTAAGCCAAGAGGAGAAACAGAGGCAGGGCAGTCAGTCCTGCAGAGCTTCCAGGCATTTCCAGGTTGTGCCAGTGAATTTGAAAGGGAAAAGGACTATGATGGAAAAGGTGCAGGTGAGGTCAGGAGCAGCTCTGTCCAGTGGAGACCACCATGATGAGCTGAGCCAGGAACAGGCTCCCCTCAGAGAGCTGCCATCATGCCAAAACCAAGAGAAAGGAGATAAAACCCCAGGGGATGAGGCGGGGAGAGTGGAGGGAATGGGCAGGACAATTACATTAACTGAAACAATGCGTTATATTTTAAACATTAAAAACTTATGACTCTACATGGCAAATACCTGATGCAGCTAAGGAGGAGAAGGAAACTGAAGCCATGGTTAAACAATGCACAAGGCATTGGGGTCTGGTTTGTATTAAATCCATTTGGAGTCTGAGTTTCTCCTTTGACAGCTGGCCACACTGCTCAAAGGGAATAAGAAAGTTTTTGTTTTTTAAAAAAGATGTGTAATGGGTTTCTTATGTACTAGAAAAGAAACGCTCTCTGAGCTGGATCACCTATTTTCTTGTCAAAAGACTTTGGACAAAACGTAATCATGAATAAAATGCTTCATGATTTTTCAAAGGGCTCTTTTATTTGAAGTCAGCTTTTCTGAAATGGGAGGCAGGGCTGGGTAATGCAGCTCAGGGCAGAAGGCAGCTCTCACACCAGGCCTCTGTTCCAGCCTCTCCAGCCACACGGTGCTGGACCCGGACCATGCCATGGAACCACTACAGCTCCATGCTGGGGAACACCTTGCTGAGATCCAGGAGAGCTGCAGCCAGGCTGGCTGGCATCAACAGTGTCCCCTCTCTGAGCCACCTCCAGGGCAACACCATGGGGATCTCGTTCATTCCCTGCCACTGAGATTCATCCCCACAGCTGCATAAGCATCCCCACGGTCTCAGCCTGTCTGGAATGGCACGACCATCCTGAGCAAGGGGGCAGCCCAGGTTGGACTTACTGTGTCCCTGAGGGCACTGGTGGCAGTGCTGTGACTGTGAGCAGAGTCAGCACCCAGCACTGGGGCTCCAAGAAGCTTCAGCCTCTGAGGACTGAATCTGGGCTGCAAAAACCTCCAGAACAAGTTTTCCCACAAAGATTTATCTATTCCTGGTGTCTCAGGGGATTTCCTGCTCTGGTGCTGCTTGAATCCAGGGAGCACAACTTGTCATTAACCATTTTGCCATTGCTTTGGCTATCATCTTCCCAGCCCTGTCTCAGCTCCCTCTGAGCAGCATGGTGCTCTGAGGGGACACAAGGCAGTGCAGACCCGCTGCCACCACCTCCCTGGGACTGAGACTCTCACAGGTCTTCCATAAATCCACACAAACCTGAAACTGTTTCTGGCTGTTGGTCAGCCTGGGGTTTTTCTTGGCCTTTGCCAGTTGTTTATGGAAGGAAGATTTTCAGCCCTTTGTCGTGGACACCCAATGGCAGAGAGGACACTGGAATTTTAATTGTTCAAGAGCTCTAATAGGTGTAATAGCCTTGTGTGTTACATATGCATTAATTAAGTAACACTGCATTTAGCTCCAAATCATGCGGAAGGCGCGTGCTGTGTTTGCACAGACATAAATATCTCCTCAGTTAGAGTGCAGGCGAGCAGCTCTGCTCCCTTTGCACTGCAGTGCTTCCACCCTGGGGAAACTGGGAACCTTGGAAAGCTTATCCCTGGGTAATCCCAGTTCACTGGGTAGGAGCTCAGCACATCCACGTCTCCTCCTCTCAGACGGGCTTTCTGAAATGATCTGGTTTTTGTGGTGCCAGCGCCGGGAATGCCTCTGCAGCAATTCACACCTCACCCACCACCCCAAGCAAACGAGCTGGCATCTTGTTTTGGGGTCCAGCTGTACCCAAATTTTTCAGTCCTGCTCTTTCACTGCAAACACCCTCCTTGCAGCAATCTGTAAGTGTTAAGAACAGTGTGGAGAGAAACTGCAGGGAGAAAGAGGAAACAAAAGGATCCGGCATTGTCAATGTAATGTATTCTCATCCTCAGTGATCCACAGGGAACTTCCATGCCTTAGACAGGAACATACCGCCAGGTCGACAGTGGAGACCTGCTCATGTCAAACCCCAGTATTGCTGACCTGTTTCTGAAGCAAAATGTGAAGTGGGAATCCCACGTGTTGGATACACAGGCTGGACAAATATTTGGAAGAGTATTCGCTTTCACTAGGCAACATTATGCAATGTGGATTAATTATATAGAGTATGGTCCTGACTGGGCTTTGGATGATTAAAGCTGTTCTGGAATTCCAGAGGATTACTTAAATGTGCAGCATTAGTGGAGGTAAAACATCTTCAATATCCCTTTTCTGCAGCCTCCATTTCCTTGAGAAAAATATGCAGATTAGAGCTCAGAATTAATCTGCAGAGACTCTGATCTGGGCTTCTGCCCCCAAAGAGTATTGGGAAGTGTGGGGCAAGGAGAGGGAGGGCTCTGGGAAAAGGGAATACTGAGGGAGAGATATTTTATATGTTTGTAAAACAATCACAAGAAATGAGCTACTTATTCCACATGTTTTAGTCTAGGAGAAAAGAGCCTGGATGCAGGCATAGTAAGTGCAATCTATATGTGTAATTAAGAAATGATTTCCTGAGATCTTCCTTAAAACACAACTGAATACAGATCAAATTTGCATAAATAACTTATGCCTTTCACTTTTTCCTTGTGGAAAACACATAACATTGCCTCTTGCTTTCTGGTTTCCAGAGCCTGCTTGGCTCAGAGGAGGATTTGCCATATTACACGATTCTTCCCAATTGTAATCAGCCTTAAATCTGAATAAAAGCAGCAAATGGCTGACTGGCACCCAGGCTTCCCTCCCTCCCTGCCCCCATGGCAGCGGCAGCGGCGGCTTCGAGCGGGAAAAGACACGACTGCAGCGCTGGGTCTGCATTAGTATTCATGGAGCATCCGACTCCAGAGAGGATTAATAGACTCTGATGCCTAATATCCTGGAGAACAATTAATTTGCCCACAGTTTTGTCATGGTTGAAAGTCAAATGCTGGAACAGATCGATGCACTGAGCTGCAAGTTGAACACTGCAACCTTCTGCTGGAGCTGAATTTTAATTTTCCCATCATCATTTCCCTCCGTTCCCAGCACACCAGTTTTCTAATAGATCTAAAAGCCTCTTACCTTCTTCCATCACATGTTGGGCTTCATAACAAAAGTCCACCTTGATTGTTCAAATATTAGAGCCTTGTATTGCTCTCCATTACGGGATTAGAGATGTTCAAGGCCCCTTGTGTTTTGACCTTTTCCTGTCTCGTTTCTCTTTAAATGGTATGAAAAATGCCAACCTTCTGTAATTAAAGTCAAAATGGAATGCAGGAATAAAGCTTTTTTCCCTTGCAATTATTCAGTATTTAGGTTCCCGTTTTGATAGAAGTGTTTGTGCAGAAATCAAGGCTGGGGTTGATCAAAGCTGGGTCAACAGACCCTTCGGGAAGGGCTGGCAGCTCCATGTCCAACCCCCAGAGCCTGCAGCAGCTGGAGCTATTGCCCTGGGCTTGCACTGGCCCAGGAGCAGATTCGCTGTTCCACCAGATCATCCAGCAAGTTTGTGCAAGCCACTGAATCAGTGCACACAGGGGAGAAAATATATCAATAAACAGGCTCAAATGGTTGTCGTGGGGAAGTAGTATAAGCATCAGAAAAAATTACTTTTATATATATGTATATATACATATAAAAAGAGTCCGGATGTCCCTATGGACACAGCACCGTGCCTAGTGCCTGGGTAGGGAGTGCTTGGGGCAGCCCTGCAGCTCTCCTGGCCCTTCCTTTCGTCCCAGGGGCTCACCTCACCCTGGCAGCAGCTCAGAAAGCTCGGGACACAGTGCCTGGCTTTTACCAGGGAAAAAAAGGGACTTAATGGGTTAAGGGCAGGACTGTATGACTCTTTCCAAGCTATTGTGCTGTTCCCTCAGCATTTCTGGTGTCCAGGCTTTTGTGGTTTAATTATGGTCTGCTCCAAATGGTTTCAACCAACAGATCAATATATCAGGAACATTAGAATTGTTAATTTGAATGGCTGATTTGAATTTAAGTGCAACTTCAATTTAATCATTTTAGAAAGGAAACAACATGTGAGGGCCCTCCTTCTCCTTCTCCTCTCCCAGCGCAGCAGCTCCAGCGCCCCACAGGGATCACAAAACTCCCTGACATGCACATTTTCCTTCAGTCAAGAGCTAAGCCCTATGAGCTGCTGGATCATGACAAAAGTGGGGTTTTAGCAGCCTTTCCTACAAGCATGGTAATCCCAAATCCAACAGTGATTAACTTGGACTCAAAGCTCACAGCAGAAATTAATTCTAAACCAGGGTCCTGGAGCCATGTCTCTCCAAACCCTTTCCAAGGCTGATTGCCGATGTATGAGCAGGCAGAAAATGGCCCAGATGTCTCAAATGTCCCAATTAATCCAGGAATTCTTCCAGCTGCAGGGGCTGTCCTGCTGCCTGTCTAGAGGATACACTGCCACTGGGCAGCTGCCACAGGAGTCATGAGAAGCACAAGAGATCCCCCAGTGCCACCAGCATCAGCTCTCACAGCTTCTGGCGAGGATTCACATCCTAGAGTCACCCTGGACATCAATAAAATGAAACAGAAGCACCTAAGAAAATGTATAGGACAGAGCATGGGTGCAATTTTTGCAAGTAAAGCTGCATGAGCTTTGGGGTGACTTTATTGCAGCCTTGCAGTACCTGAAAGGGCTGACAAGAAAGGAGAGAGACTATTTACAAAGGCCTGGAGTGACAGGGCAAGGGAGGATGCTTCATATTGAATCAGGGAAAATTTGAGTTAGATATTAGCAAGAAAGTCTTCCCTGTGAGGGTGGAGGGGCCCTGGCACCAGGTGCTCAGAGAAGCTGTGGCTGCCCCATCCCTGGAAGTGTCCAAGGCCAGGCTGGATGGGGCTTGGAGTAACCTCACATAGTGGAAAGTGTCCCTGCCCGTGGCAGGGGGTGGAAGTGGATGATCTTTAAAGCCCCTTCCAGCTCAAACTATCTTGTGATTCTATGATTCTGTGATTCTATAAACTTATTAGTCAAGTAAAATGAAAAGGAAAGCGTTCACCAATCTCCTGTAAAATAACAGACTGGGTCTGAATCTCTGCTCACCTACACATGATTTTTCTGACTGCCACACATATATGCAGCTCTCATTTCATTTATCAGCCATGAAGAGCTCAGATATAAAGGTAATGCAGTTTCCAAGCACAAGTTTCTGAGTCTTTCCCTTTCAGAGGGACCAAATTTCAGAAAAAAGTCCAGGTGATGGCAATCTGCAATCGGCTTGTACAGAAGAGCCAGGGAGCTTCGCTGGAAAAAAAATGGAAAAATAAGGATTTTGAGGAAGCAGAAAAAAGGGCAAAGGTCTGTCTGTTCTCTTATTGCCATCCACTATCAGTCCACTGGCCCCAGCATCGCTGGGTCTGATTCTGGCAGCCAGACCTGGGTCTGCCTTTGGAGAGGTGAAATCTGGACAGGGAGCCCAAAACTCGGCCCTCAAACTGAGCTGCTGCTTTTTTCTGTGACAGATTAAACCAAACAATCTTCTCTTACTTTGTTGGCCAATGAATCAGGCTGACTGACAAGCACCGACTGCATCCTGAGAACAATCTGAAGGCAACCCAGGGAACCCACCCAGATGGTGCTCAAAAGCCTTTTGGAGCAGAATGGGCTCTGCTCGATGCAGGAATTTCGCAGCAGGAACAAAGGGAACTTTGCAAACAGAGCTTTGAAACGGAAGTCATTTTATCCAGCATGCCTGCAGGAAACAAGAATCCATCTTCCAGCACAATCAAACACAGAGCTGTGCATGGGCATAATTATTAGGGGAATGATGGCAACAGCAGAGGAGCTCATCAGTCAGAAAGCTGCATAATTCCTAAACTGTCTCTTATGCTGAACCACCTGGATTTAAAGTAACATTTGCAGAGAAGATGAATGAATCCTCCTACCCAACATGCCTGAAGTCACACCAGCAGGAGGGTCACTGCAGACTCCAGATGTGTCTGCTCTGCCCCACAGTTGGACACACTCAATTGTCCAACCCCTCTGACAGGCCTTCCCTCCTGTCGCTCTCACTTGTGGGGACAGTGAAAGCCAGAAAAATGGTGTGTTTGCTTTTGGGCATTTTTTCAGAATCTGTGTTCTTCATTCCCAATCCCAATAGCTGTGGGCAGGCAGAGGCTGTGGCCAGGTAGAGGCTACAGGCAGGCAGAGGCCAGCTGTCACTGAAAGGATTTGCTTGTGTGATTCTCCCTCCACCTTCCTAAAGATGCCACACACTGTTCACAGCTCAGCATCTCTCTCTAAGGCTGCCCTGCCCGGGAAAAACAGGATTGTTTAAATAACACAGCAAAGCTCTTGGCTCTGCTGGATGCCATTAAAATGGAGACAAGGAAAGGCTTGATCTGGTGGGACTCCCACCACCCTTGTGCCAAGGCCAGGCCTCAGTGCCAGACCCTGCCAGGCTTGGGAGGGCATCCCAACACCATCTGAGCTCCAGCACCGAAGGTGGGTGAGTGAGCTCTGCCGAGCGTGGCTGCCAGAGTGCAGATTGGCAGCTGGCAGGAGGGACAACTCAGAATATGCCAAAAAGGTCAATTCCAACCCTCTCACCAAACATGCCAGAAGAATGAGCCCCATCCAGACAGGGACAGTTCCTTGCAGATGTTCAGCTGCCTGCTCACAGCTGCAGGGGACCTGCATGGATGTGGCTTGACGAGCACTTTCAGCTTCACAGGGCTTCCTCAAAACTGCTGCGAGAATCTCCTCTAATATTTAAGACTCTCCTTTTTTAAGCATTTCAGCTTCATGGAGAACGGAGAGCTCTGTCCTGGGGAGCTCATTCCGAGGGAAGAGTGGGATTAAGAACTTCAAAGTAGAGTTCTCCCCTGTGACAAGTTCTTAGAAGAGACCCTGTCCAAGAGTTATCACATCTCTCCAGCGAAGGAAAAGATTTGCCACGAGAATCCTTCTGGGCTCACAACCTTGTGCAGAGGCGGAGATTTCTGCCAGCAGCGGCTGCTCTCCAATGGGAAGCACACCCTCCTCCCGGAGGTGTGAAATCTCCAAGGAGGGCAGGCTTCTTCCCACGTGGCAGCCGGGGAACATGCCAGCAGAAGCATGTGCTATTTTAGGAAGGCAGGAAAGGAATTCAAAGGCTTTCAGAGGACTGAAAAGCCAATGTGGGATGGATGGAAGGGTGACAACTGGCTCCAGCTGAAAGAGAAAAACTGATGGGCTGCAGAGGAGAGAGGGAATGCAGCCTCTGAGTGTGGGAAAAGACTCCTGTCCCACTGTGCTGCTTCCCTGGGTTCACACTGACAGCTGGGACACCACATCCAGAGCTGGCCCCAGCAGCATCCCAGAGGATGCCACACCCTGTGGCACACAGCCTGGTGATGCAGTGCCAGTGCCAGCTGAGCAAGCAGGCAGGCCTGTGCTCTTTGTGTGGCTGCTCTGGGCTGTCCAGGACAGGTGAGGAGCAGCAGGCCAGGTTATTGGCCTGGGCCAGAACAGCTACAGAAACACCAACTGGAAAAACCCCTTTTGTCCCCTGTGTCTCACCATCTGCTCCAACTCTTGCCAGAGGGCCCTTGGTGCAGGAGAAATCAGAGAGCTTCATATTTTGTTATCACTGCACAGCATCCTCCTTGGTCTCTTCCCTTTTGCATCTGCCCCCAAAACCACTCTGCTCTTTGGGAATCTCTAAAGCAGCCTTAGATATAATAGGTTGCTCATAAATAGTTTCTTGTCCTGCAAACAAAGATGATCCAGAGCAATGAGGCTTCCCTGGTAGAAGAGTGAGAGGGTGACTGTAAGCTGGTAATTCCGAGGGAGCCCTGTCAGGAGGCCTTGTCACTGGTCTGGAGACCTCCTTAGTCAAGAGACAAGGCATGGCAGCTGCTGGAAAGCTCTTCTCCTGTCAGGCACTCTGCCCTGGTTGGATCTCTTCACACCCAAGGCAGACCACAGCAACAAAGAACTGTAATTTGAATATTAAACCCCAATATGAGACCCCCCCAAATATTATTTGAATATTAGATCCCAGAAAACTGCATGATTTTGGTGCCTGTTTTCACATGACCATTCCCATTGGCAGAACTGAAAAAACAACTTGCCATGAGTATTTGATCCTTTCTTTTCATTACCAGATTGAGGCTGCCCCAGACCTGCTCTTTATTCAGCAGGATTGATGCAGCATTTTGAAAGTTCAGTGTGGCACTGGGGGTGGTCAGCTCCACCAGCAGCCACCCCTCCTCCTCTGCAGGTGACAAGTGCAGGTGTCACCATGGGGGAATGGACAGGGCTGCCTGAGCCAGAGTTATGCCACCTTTGGGAGAGAAGAGCCCAGTGTGAGGGGTTTGGGTGAGCAGCCCCTGAGAAAAATGTTTTCAGTTTGTTATTTCACTGATAAAACAAATAAATCTCAATTTCTGATGGCTGTGGAGACTGGGGGTAAAGATTCAGTGCTGCTGCATGTTCAGCATCCCAGTGGCAAGAAGGTTGTAGAGGGGGGACAGTGGAGAGATGAGGATCCTGCACCAGGCTCCAGGGGCTTTTTGGCAGGTGGTGGTAAAAGTTTTGGGGTCAAAAGTTTGACTCAATGATCTTGGAAATCTTTTTCAACCTTAATGATTCTGTGATTTCTATGATTACTGGGTCTCTGGCAAGGTTTTCCACGTCCCAAGTGGGACAGGTAATGAGAGCACTTGACTGCTGAACTCTTTTTGACATCTCTGCTTTTGCTCTTCTGCAGAAAAAAGAAAGCAAATCCATTCTGATTTGTGTGGAATTCACTCCTCACCTCTGGGTGGTGTTTTAGAAATCAAAAGTAAATCCATTATTTTGCTTCTTGTCTAAGGACTCGAAGCCTTTCACAGATGTTAAGGCCACTTATAAGTGAACGGATTTGTATTTCAAGCTCCTGGCTGTATTTTTCATGCGTTTTAAGTACTGACAATGGGAGAGGTAAATGCACAAACTCAGCAAGCGTGCTCTCACACACCAGGATTAGACAAGCAAAAAGAAGCAAATGTATCTATCCCTGTGCCCTGGTCATCCTGAGGGCAACTTATCTCCAAAGTACTCTCTTAAAAATCTCCCAGTGTATCTGGAGCTTGCAGCTTCGTTTCTTACCTGGAAGAACCTTCACAATTTGCTGAGGCTGGATAGAGAGAAGAGCTGCTCTTTTTCCACCCAGTGTGACATTCAGCCACACTCTGGGCTTAGTCTTCATCTGTGGTGTAATTCCATTTCCCCTCTGGATGATGTGCTCTCGGGAGCCTGCCTTGTGCATAAAAGATCCATGATGGGGAGCCGCATCATTCATTTTTTTTTTTTTTCCATGAGCAGGTGCAAAATATAATGTCCCTGATTTTCAGGATCTGATTAAACTGTCATAGATGTGGAGCAACCTCAATAACTCCCAGCGCCAGGGAGGGACGGCTTATTACAGCAATGCACCCTCCTATGCCAGCAGAAAGCATCTCTCAGCATTTCAATTACACAGCCATATCCTCAGGATTTGTTTATTTAAACTGGAGGAATTTGGTGCTCCTGGAAGCCTGTAATCCACAGGCTGGAGTCCAGCAGGCACAACCACATCCCTGATCTCCAAGAAGGGCTGCTGGGCCAGAGCAATGATGTGCAAACCTCACAGGCACACACCGGCAGTGGGAGCACCAGCCACTCCCAGCAGGTCCCAGCCCTCAGTGCCTCCAGCACTGGGGTTTGTCCCAAGCTCTCCCACACATCCACTGTTGTGTTCACCCATCCAGCCACAGTTCCTCTCCCCAGCCTCGCTCTTTCCTTCCTCCAACCCCAGAACTGCCTGGGCACAGATTCCCAGCAACTGCTCCCAGCACTCCCTCACCTCTGATGACGATCCTCAGTGATTCACCTGCCTCAAAAATAACATTTATTTTTCTGTTCTCCAGGTATTGGAGCACCAGGATAAAAACAGGGGGATGGGAACCTCCTCCAGTTATGTAAGAACTTGGACTATGCCATGGCCAGTTTGAGGAACTGGTCTCTGGTGTGGGCAGAGGCTGAAGCACGGGGAGGGAGAGTTGCCTCTGATGGAAACAGCAACAGGAACCAGCTCTGTGTTTTGGAGAGGGGAAACTCCCATGTCAAAGGGGGTGACAGCAGGACCCCAGAGCCAACAAGCCACTGGGGCAGGGGCAGCGAGGGTCACAGAGCAAACTGAGCCCAGCCAGCCTTCACTGCCTTCCCTTCGCTGCTTTTTGGCAAAGCTGTTTCCAATATTGGAATTGAATGCTTAACTGTTACACTGATGGAATAAATTAGACTGAACCTTTTATCCCGAAATCCTCTCCATAAGAAAGAGACATCTGAGGGCTCTGGCACGCTGACAGGTATTCCCTTCCCTGGGGCTGGCAGGGGGGTCACAGATGTCCCTGGCTGACGCCAGCCGGAGCAGGGTATCCGCGTTCCAGCGCTCCAGAGTGTCCCTGGCCGGTGGGATGGGCTGGCCTGGCACAGGCACGGCCCAGCTGCAGGAGGGATCGCCCTTGGCAAGGGATCAGTAGCATTTCTCTGGCAAGTGCCAGCGCGATGGAAGCAGCCTGTGAGGCGCTGCACCCGCCTTGCTCCACGACAGGAATTAGCTGGATAATTGCTTTGGCTCCCAGGGTGTCCTGGCCACCCAGAGGTGCAGCATCGGGCAGGAGCTCTGCTCCAGCACTCCCAGGACATTCTGCTGTGTTCTTACCACAGCACAGGGTTGGGCCAGGCTGGATCCCAGACCAGCCTGTACCAAGACCAGCCTGGCTAGTCCAGAACAATGTGCTGCACTGGTGTCAAAATCCTCTGGCAAGCAGCCATGCCATGGTCTTGTTTCATATTCAAAGGTAAATATGCCATTGCTGGAGCTAAAAAACCCCAACTATTCAAATTAGCAATCAGCACCAATGACTGCCCTTCCATCCCGTCTCTGTGCTGAAACAGGAGCTCCAGTCCCTGCACACAACCAGTGAACACATGCTCAGCATCTGATTCCGAAGAAGGCTTCGGCACCGTGAAAAGAACAGGGAGAAGGTACGGCAGAGTGGGAGCTGCCATCTGGGCTTGCATCTGCGCCTTTGCCAAGGCGCAGATGGAGGATCCTTTTCTCTGACTCGTATTTGGCCCTGGAAACTGGGGGATGATGGAATGAAGAAGCAGCTCTGCCTGGAGCCTGGTCACTATTTGGGATTCGATGTTAATGCCAAGCTTGTGAAGCTCCTATGAGGAGGTGCCAGGTCAGGGCCAGGCTGTGGGGACAGTGGCTGGTGACACAGCCCTTCTGCCAGCACTGGAAGTGGTGCCATGGTTGCTGGATGGGAAGACACCTCACCATGAGTGACCTGTCACTGGCACCAACACTTCACATTTCACTTTGCTGTGGTGTGTCAGCACCATGTAGTGCCTTCCTCACCTCCCAGAGACTCAGGGTTATCTTCAGTCCACGGAGTGACACCTGGCTTCCAAGTGACACAGAAAACAAGAACATGTCTGACTGGCAAGAACAAGGATATTATAGGAATAAGGAAACTTGATGCCACTGGCAGGAGGAGTTTGGACTCTGAAGAAGAAATAAGAGGGGGAGGTCATTGCTGCAAGCAGTGAGGCCTGTTCTCCAGGTCAAGGGCTGTAGCCAAGCTATGGGCTGAATGTACATTGCTGGAACAGGGGAGGTCTGGGCAGGAGCCAAACCCGTCTTAAAACACATATAGAAAATAACAACGGCATGAAAACACTTGTGAGTTCTCCTTTCCTTCTCCAAGGATGACATTCTTGGCTCTCATTCTTTAAGTCACACATTACCTAAATTCCTCCTGTTTCTCTTACCCCATTCATCCCCAGTCAGGTTGGGATCTGGGGGTCCTTTCCTATAGTTACTCCTTGACACCAAAGAGAAATGGTTCTGAGTGGAAAACTATGAAAGATGCTGGAGGGGCAGCCCAGGAAGCTGCAGGCACCAGCTGCCCACAAGGCTCAGCACCCCAAGGCTCAGCACCCCTCTCCACTGAGGGGCAGTGGGGCTGTTCAGCGATACCAAAAAACCACTGGAGTTGTCTCAGTGTCTCCTTTGCCCCATCAGAGGCAGAGCAGGAAGATAGTGGCAGAATGTTTTCTGATGAGCTATGCAGTACCAAGGGGCTATCCAGTGCTCAGTAATTCCTCAAATACATAGGATCACTCACTGGCACAGGAAGGTGGATGATTAACTGTCTCTGAGTTCCTGCTGTTCTAGCACATGGTTTGGTGGGTGTGGTGACTCCCCAGCAACAGAAGGACTCGCTGGCCTCTCTCCCCCTGCTGAACTCCCAGGGGTCCTGTCTGCTCCTTCAGAGCTCACTGCTCGGTGGAAAGAGCCCACCACACCCAAACCACAGAATCCTCAGCACCAAAAAGCCAATTCCAAACATAAAACCTTGGGGAGGCAGACGCCTGAAGAGCCAGATCAGTAGCAGACAGGAGGATTAGTGACACAGATTGGAGGGAGTTTGAGCCCTTGTGGTGCTGGGCTGGATTGAGGCAGGATTCAGTCCCCAGGCCAGGAGCGATGTATTTGCTGGGCCACGTGCTTGGGGAGCTGGGAAGCTTGGGAAGGCTGCAGCACCTCGACACATCTCCTGTACCCACCGCGTTCCGTGAGTCTAATTAAGAGCAGGAGCAGAAATGGTGGAGCACAGCTTGGAGGCTGGCTGTCCACAAAAGCTTCCTCAGAGCCGGATTGTTCAGATGAAGGAATGATCTCATGAGCAGATGGGAGAAAGGCTTTGCTTGTTCCGCGGAAATCTGGGCTAGACCAGACACGAGGAAACGCAGCACAGAAAACCATTGTGCTGGAGTGTGAGAATGGAGCCAGCAGCCGAGGGGGGAAGGTGTTGGGGGCTGTCTGCTCCCCCACTCCCAGCAGCAGCCACAGGAGCATCCAGGCAGCCCACACAAGCCTCCAACTCGGCTGTGAATCTGGCACCAGCATTCAGAGGGGGAATGGATTAGCTCTGCTGGGCACTGTCCACTCAGTGATGAACACTGGCAGAGAATGCCACAGGTGCCACCTCCTGCACCACAGGACACACTCCCGAGGGGCTTGGGGACACCACGGAGCCCAGACAGGGAAAGAGATATTTGCAGACAGCAAAACTTGGGGGTTTTTCTTCTCTTAAATAAGGTTAATTATTTATTCATGCACAAAACACAGGTTATTGTTTGCTAAACAAATCTGTGCGCCAGTCTGTGTGCAGCTCTCTGTTCATGCCAAACACCCAGTTTCTGAACAAATTGTGCTTCTGTTGGTCCAGAACTCTCTCCTGTGCTGGTCTGGGCTTGCTGTGGGCCCCCAGGAAGGTCAGATCCACCCAAAGGGGCTATGGGAGAGGAGAATTCACTGGGGAGGGAAGAGATGTGCACCAGGGCTGGGTAGGAGCAAGGAGCTTCCAGTGTGTCACAGGCACCACCATCCAGCAATGCCCAGGACCCAGCCCAGACAGCAGCGATGGGGCACCCAGGGAGGGCTCAGCTGCTCCAGCTCCATCCAATCCCATCCATGGAACCATCCCACAAACACACTCAGGAACACCAGCATCTCTGCAGCAGCCCAGGCACAGAACTAACGCCTCACAGGGCTTTGTTATCACAACACCACATGGTTAAATGTCCTAAGCAATCTTTTTTTAAGGAAAACAAGTCTTTAGAAACAGAGGTGACCTCAGAAGCGATAAGTGAAGAGGTGCACCTGAAAGTCTGTTATCAGCTATTTGTGCCTGGCTCTGCCTCAGATTTCTCATTTCGATGTGACGGCAGCTGAAAATTGGATAGATACTGGCTTCACCTCAAACAAGACTTTCTCTTTTTGTCTTCAAGGGCAACTTAAGTGCTTTACCCTCTGAGGTCGGAGGGAATCACAGGATGCTGGAAAAGGAGCGTTCTGGAGCGGGAACCACAGTGCTGCTCAGCAGAACAGTTTGATAATTAAACTCCACGGTGGAGGAAGTGTGAGGGAGGCTGGGAAAGCACAAGTTTGTTCTTCACTTCAGGTTTTCCTTACAAACAAAAAGCAGGTTATATTTCCAGCACTAGCAACTCCTCCCAAGTTATGTTTTGCCACCAGAGCTGCCTCCAGGCCAGGTCCCACATCCCAGAGGGATCCAGCTGAGGGAGATGCTGATGGGGCTGGCTCTGGCTCCACTGAGGATGGTCCTTGAGAGAATGTGTCAGGGAAGGGAAAGGAGGAAGAGGCAAAGGGCAGAGGATCACTGGGTTCTCAGCCTGAGAGCAAATTCCTCCATCCATGACTGCACAAATCTTGAGGAATAAACCAGAGCCCATTCCATCCCCAGTTCAGGGAGCAAGGACAGAAAAGGGACTACTGGGATGCTGGGCTGAGAGGAAAGAGCTCCTTCTACAGAAACAAGCTCTGAGAAAGGTTCCAAAGAAGAAGCAGAGACCAAAAGAAGTTCAGTCTGACAGAAGGAAATAGAGGAAAAGAGAGTTCCTGAGGCCAGGCAGAGCTGGGAAAGCTGTGATTCTGCTCAGGCTGTTCATTCCCTGGACGGGGCTGTGACAATCTGAGCAGTCTGAGAGCTCTCCCACCACCAAAACACCTGCATCTTACCTTAATCCTGAGCAGGTTATATCACACAGCCTTCCCAGCATCCATTGACAACTAATCCACTGAAATCTTCTCTCCCCCATCTCGACTCAAGCTCTGCAGCACGAGTGCAGATTCTGAATCAATACATTTCTTCAGTCAATGTTTTTGTCTGTTTTTCCCTATAAACACCCATCCAATGCAACGTGTGAAACGCAGATGTGCTGAGTGGGAAAGCTGAGTCTTTCAGACTCATCCTGTGCCAGCAAAACCAGTGAAGCCTTCCCAGGACCACAGCTGGGGAGATGCCATTACAGATGTGCTCTGCTGAGGGCTCCCAGTGCTTCCTGGGTAGAGGAGCCCCATCAAAGCCAAGTAAATCCCTAAAGCCCTGGGTTTGCTCCATCCAGCCACATACTTCTGCAGCTAGGAGCTGTGTGTGGATCCTGCAGCTGGAGGGAGAGAATCCCATCTGGAGAATTCTGGTGCTGCAGGAGAGATTGGGGGTGAGCTGTGTGCATAGAGCCTGCAGCTGGCCTGGGATGGACACCCACCTGTGCTGCCCCCAGGACAGCCCCAGCTCGCGTGGCAGCAGCCTCTGAATTGCTGGGAGACCTCAGCTCCCTGAAAGCCAAACCACGAGCAGGGACATGACCTCGCTCACCTGTCACCTGAGCAGGGGATGAAGGAGGGAAAACCACCAGACCCAACCCCTGCTGCGCTGATTCAAATCCTCTCTGTTCCAGGAAAACAGTTCCCTCTCTGCCAGCAACGTCCCACTCCCCAGAAGCCACCAAGCCCCCTCCCCTTGCAGCACCTCAGGTGCCATCCATGTTCACTGTGCAGATGAGGCCTGAGCAGCACTTCAGGATCTGCAGGAATGTTTCCCAAACAGAGACTCAGCAGAGGCTCAGCCCAGCTCTACTGTTTCCCACGAGATCCATTTCAAACCAGAGCAAAGCCCCCTGGTCCCACTTCCCTTTATAATGAGTTGTCTATTTTTTCTGATACTTCGGTGGGAATTTTTCCCCTTTTATACCAATAGCTGACACATTATGAGTAAAAGGAAGAGTTCACAGAATAAACTTCAGTGCATTAATTATTGAGGGATATAATCCAAATTTATTTAATGAATTAATAATAAGTCATAGGGGTATTTTAATAATGAAATACTTCTAGTTGTGTTTCAATAATTACGGCTGGCTTTCATAATTACACTGCTGCAGTGAAAATAAAATCAAAATCAATTAGGTGGTAGCAATTCTGTCCCAGGAGTGCCCTGTGCAACTTCATCTAGATCAGGTTTAAAGGGACACAGCTAAAATCAATGTTGGTTTAAATTTCCAGTGTGCAACTCGTTCTGTGCTTTGCTGTTGGAAGCAGTTGGGGCTTCCCTGTGTGTAACCACTTCAAGACTGGGTCTTCTTAGGAAAATCTGGGAGCAGAGCTCTGAAAAAAACATTTCCTTTTAAAGAAAACCGACATCTTGTCATAGCCATTGATTCCAGGAATTCTGCTGGGGCCATCACCCTCTGGCCTTGGTGAGTGCCAAGAGCCTGGGACACTGAGATGGCTGAAGATACCCCAGTGCTTGTTCCCCACACCAATTGTGTTTGTTTAGAGATAACACTGCTAGAGCATTTTTCCAGAAAGGCAGACAAATTGTTTGTAATTCCCTCCCATTCCAGGGAACCTTTATTCCACCCTCCAGCTCAGCTGAACTCAGAAAGCAGCTGGGTTTCTTTAACCTTTTTCATCTCAAGAAAGAGTGTTTGGAACTGGGAAGAGCTCCCTATTCAGCTTGTTGAGTCAAATTGTCACTTCCAGCAGCTGGGATCCTTCCCAGTGGCTGCAGAGCCTCACAGCTGGGCAGGCAGGAAGGCTCAGCCTTCGCTGTGGAACTCGGGAGAAACCTCCTGCTTCCCCCAGCACCTGGATCCCTGCCTGGCAGGAAGCTGGGATCCCAGCTCTCCCTCAGGGTAGGTGACACCCGTGTCCCCATAACCCAGCTGTGGGATGGAGATGGGCTCCAACACCAGCATCCCCCAGCACAGCTGGAACTCCAGGATGTGCCAACAGAGACAACACCAAGCCCCTGAGCAGCACCACCTCACTGGGGAACTTTGGCACAGCCAGGGCAAACCAGGGGAATGAAAAAAGTGACCAGGAAAAGGCTGGGCATGCTGCTTCTTCCATTTTGTGTGGAATTCTGAATGGCCACACTCAGGTGAGCCTCTCCTGCCTAGAAGTTGACTTAGCCCCACTGCAGGATGAGTTGAACTCACTGAAGAGCCTGCCTGCCTCCCCCTCCCACCAGGCACAGCCTCCAACCCCTCTCCCTTGGCAGCTGCAAGTCCTGTTCACAGTTCCCACATCTTTGAACATCTGGCTGCTCATCACAGAGGGATTTGGAAAAACATCCCATTCCCCAAAAAACCTTGCAGCCAGGATTCTCCAGGCTGTGGTTTCTAGGGGTCTCACACAGGAACAACCCAGAAGCAGCAGAGAAATAGGGGGCTGGCTCAAAACAAGAAAGGACAAAGATTTTCAGCATCAAAGATTAAGAGCCTTAAAACAGAAAAGGGAAAAATCAAATCCAACACAAAAGGCAAAGTATTCACAAGCAAGAGGTCAATCAGGCAGTATTTATCCAGAGGGATGTCGTCACCAGAGGCTTAAGCACAAACAAGATGTGACACTTGGAGAAGGAGGGACGAAGGGCTGCAGTGCTGGTGTGAAAAATGGGTCTGTGCCTGAGGAAATGTTCATCAGTGCTGGGGAGACACTGTGGGTGCTTCTCCCTGACATCCAAGACATTCCTGCTGTGCTCCAGCAGCACTGCAGCTTTGGCTCCCGGAAAAAAGCAGATGTGGCTTCACTGGAAATAATTATTGGCACCTTGGTATTTGTGTAATTTAAGGAGTGACCAGTGTTGCCTGTGAGGGGATGACTGCCCTGTAATTATGCATCCAGTGTGCAAATTCCCATCACATGCAGAACCACCACAGCTCTGCACCTCAGTGCCACAGCAATGCTGTGTTTTGGATCATACATGGAATGTAACACGCTGTGCTTAATGATAGAGATCATTCTGGGGCAAATGCCTTCAATTCTGTCCTCCAAACAGCAGCACAGGTCACCTTTGTTCTTCAGCAGCACTGGCCACCCCTGGGATCCCACAGGGATTGGGGTGCCAGGGAAACGTGGCACAGCCCCCAGCTCCCCCAAAATCACACAGGCAGCTCAGACGCAGCTGCAGGACAGGCAGGGGAAGCCTGTCCTGTTTTTTCTCTAGGACAACATTGCTTCTCAAAACATCAGCTGTCAGTGCAGTCTGCATGGAGAGCAGAATTCCAGTTCAACATAGGAGTCTTTCACAGTGAGAGTGGTTTGGTGATGAAGCAAGGGCTGTCGACTCGCCATTCTGAAAACATTCATAATTCACCTGGAAAAAAGGCCCAGGACAATCTGCTCAACCTGACTTCAAAGCCAGCCCTCCTTTGAGCAGGAGGATGCATTTCACCTAGGATACAGAATGCCACCTGCAAGCAAGAGCCTGTGAGGGTGGTGGGTCCTCTGAAGGCACCAGCTCAGCTCCTCCATGGCTCGGGAAGGGGTCCATGTACAGATAATTGATGCATTTTTAACTTGCAAATGCGGCACCAACTTCCCTCAGGAACATCTAATTCACATTTTAAGTAACAAAAGGGCTCAAATCCCTTTCTTGCCTATTTAGTCATGCTGCATTTGGTAGAAGTGAGATGAAATGCTCAGCTCAGGGAAGATCAGAGAGAAATTGTATGATTTCCACATTATAGGATAATTCCACGGCTGACTTACCCAAATGTGCAAGATGAGACGCCACACTCAGACAACGCTCACCATGCTGAGCTGAACTCTGGGTCTCAGAGTCAGAGGAGAAGGGAGCAAGCAGGGGGAGCAGGATTAGCAGGAGAATAACAGATGGGGTCTTGGAGCATCGGGGCACAAAGCAGAGCAGTGAGAAGGCGCTGGATGCAGGGGCCTGGCTGCAGAGACAAATGCTTCATAGGAATGAGAGGGACCTGGCCAGGTCTGGATGCCTCCAAGTGAGTTCATACCTGTGGAGTGCCCTCTCATCCCTCCTACCCTCAGCTGCTGGTAGGGGATCTCCACCTCTGAGCATCACCCTTGGAGGCTGGCGCAGGGAGGCAGCCCCCTGACAGCTGACAGCCACCTCTTTGTATCTCATTTATTTATTTTTAAGCATCTGGGCCTCTGTACTGAGGCAGATGCTGTCACTGTCCCAGTCACAGCCTCCTGACCAGCCTCTTGAGGGCTTTACCTGCTTCATGAGGTCTGGACACTGCCTTTCCTTCCCACGCCTTTCCTTTTGTTGATCAAACCGAGTTTTATCTCCGAGCGGAACATCTTTCCACAACAGAAGGCTCAAATGCTTCATCTTGACAAAGCTGAAACCAAGCCTTTGTTTTGCCAAAAATACCCCTTTCACTTTTCATTTAGTCCTGCTAGTCACCAGATTAAATCCACATTAACAAATATTGTCACTCATCCCAGAAGCACATTTTTTGGAAAGCAAAATGTTTGTTACAAAAAGCATCATCCTGCTCTCCCAAGCACAGGGGAGGGGAGCAGGAGCCTTTCCCAGCCCTTGGCTCACAGTGAGCACAGTTCTGCCTGTTCACCCCAGCAAGGACAGCCCTGTCCCAGCCTCACCAGTTTCTTTCACCATTGTTACTGGTGGTTGTGTATTTGTTTCAGCTGTGGCTCCCAATCTCTCAGAGGTTCCTGCAGCCCCCACCTGCCAGAGCTGCCCATGGGAACCCCAGTGCCCAGCCCATCCCTTCAGGAAGCATTTTTCCACCTGGCTGTGCACAGGCAGACAGCACAGGGAGAGGGTTCAGTCCCATGGAGCTCCTGGCTGGGGACTGTCCCTGCCACTGGCCATCCACCTCCAAAGGTGCTGCACAAGAGACACTCACAGCCACTTATCCTGCAGCCCGGTGCAATTTAATTATCAATTTGGAAGCTCTCCAGCAAAGCATAAAAAGTCAACCCATTGCAGTTGTTTCGGTGTATCGTTGCCCTGCTAATTGAGGTTGATGGGAATTTCAAGAGGACTTTATGATATTTTCCTTAAGTGCTGTTATGTTTAAGTCTTCCTCATTCTCAGTGTTGCTGAAAGCAGAGGAGGGGTAAGAGAGAGATTTCCCTTCATCCCCAGACTGGAGTAGTGGACAACATATGAGGGGATGACTGCTTACTGAGCCATATCTCTTTCTGAGAGCCAATTCCCTTTTGAGGAACGCTGCTGTGAGCTTCAACTCCTGCCAAACTATAATAACCTCCCCATTTGTGTCTGTGCACAAGGATTTCCACCAGTGCCAGACACTGAGACCAGCCTCAGTCATGCCATGGAGGTGAGGATATGACAAACAGTTCACAGCAACATCCTTCCTCACCCCAAATCATTTCACCCCCAGAGAAAATCCACCCTGCCATGGCATTCTGCTCCAGACCCAAAGCCCCAGCTGTACCCAGAGAACCCAGAACTTTATCTCCATGAGCCAGGGGAATCAGGAGCATAAAGGGTGCTCGTGGAGCTGGCATTGCTCCCACGGTGGCAGCATGGCCAGGATGTGCCACAAGGCACCTGCAGGGTTGGCTCCTGCCACGGTGTAAGCCCTGGGAAAGGGCAGGAGGGATTCTGCAAAGTGAGTCTGTCATACACGGAGTCTGTGAAAATTCTCCATTCTCTTGTTGTTATTTAAACTCTTAAGGTGCAATCAGGCTAAAAAGGATAAATAAAATCACTGAATTTGTACGCAAAGACCCCCAGTGCCTCTGCCCAGCCCCCAGGAGTCACTGGGGCTCAGCAGCAGAGGGTTTCACTGACCAAAAGTCTCAGCAGCACTGAAAAGGCCAACAGGACCAAGGAGGAGAGAGGGGAATGGTGTCACTGAGAACTCCATGAGCAGAAACCACAGCTGAGAAGCTGCTTGAACAGGCTCTGCTCAGAGACACCCGCACTTTGCTTCAGGGCAGGTCCCCAGAAGCCTGGTCTCACCTCGGGCTTTATCCCTGGTCATCCTCCAGAGGCTCCTCTGTAAATTCAACAGCCAAATGCAGGTGGCAATGGAGAAAAGGGAAGTGTAAAACCAGCACCAGGTTCTTCCTGAGTGGGGACAGTGAGGTGAGGCTAGCATGCAGCAGCTCAGCCCCAGGCTGGCAGAGAGCTGCACTGACCTTCATCCTCCTCTGCTGCCCCAGCGCTCACAATGAGTCTGTTTCCCAGCTAAACACAGCAAAATTTTAGATCTTCCCAGCTGTCACCATTGGTTCTGGACTGCTCACTATCGTAAGTTACAATACAGGATGTGATCAAGGTATCTATTCTATCACCATCTGTTGAGGGTGGGGGCAGTGATCCTGATCTC
>VRYO01002095.1:1631955-1725035 GCA_009812075.1 Sialia sialis | reverse complement strand
GGGGACAGCAGGAACAGGGTGGGGACAGCAGGAGCAGGGCACGCATGGGCCGGACGTTCCCAGCTGCCTGCACGGACACTTTATTTGCCATACAGAACACACCGTTCTCTCCCATGGTCGGTGTTTGTGGCAGGGACACAGCCCCCAAGGATGGCTGAACTGCTCCGTAGGACCCTCTGGAAGCTGGAGCAATTCCTATTTATTCCATGCCGAACTGGCTGTGCCCTCTGAGAGCGCTCTCTTTCCCTCGGGAGTGTCCGGTGCCGGTCCCAGGCTGCTGACACGCTCCCTGTCACTGGAACCTCACACGCAGATGGGACTGTGGCACACGGACACCGCACTGCTGTCCCCCCAGCACTGTCCCCACACCCATCAGCAGCTCCTTCTGTGCAAGCAGAGCAGGAAAAGCTGCTTGAACCCAGCTCTGGGAAATTTGAGGAGTTTTTCCTCCTTTTCTAAAGCATTAGTTATAGTGGAGAGGCTGCGTTTCACAGCAAAGTTTGCAGGAACTATCACAGAGTGTGGAACTGCTGGTGGTGCTGCCTAATGAAGTGTGTTTGAAATATTGAAGTATATGATAAACCATTATGTAAATTAAATTCATTGATAGCTCTGCTATGAAATTGCTCTGGTAGCAGAATAGTAGATAAACATGGAGCTTAGAAGGTGTCATTTATTCATCCTTAAAATGGTTTCAAGTTTCTAGTGATTCATTATCATTCAGCAGAAAACAAAGAGATCATTCGTTTCACAACTAAACTCCAAGACAGGCTCTGGGATTTTGCAAATGCCCGTGCCTGGCTGAGGTGTTTCAGGTGCTCAGATTTTTCCAAACCAGATCCTTCTCCTGTGCAAGTCCTGCCTTTGCCAGCCGCAAGGGAAAATTCACTCCAAGCCCAGGAGGGACTGGAGGAGGAATGTGCAAAGAGGATAAATAGCAAGACCAGTAATTCCTGATGATTCCTAACAATGGAAATGGCATTTGCTATGCTTCCTTTTCTATGATCCACTGTTCCACAGCCCTCCCAGCAGCCTCAGGCTGGGTCAGTTTTTGTCTCCATGCAGGCACATGGGGCAGGCTGGGGTCAGCCCATTCCACTGTGGCCGTGTCAGTTTGTACATTCACCATGTCTGGAACAACCTGAACTGCAGGTAAAGATGTCCCTGCAGGGCTCTGCTGCAGAGCAAAGGCTTGGAGCATGGAGCAGGATATCCCATCAGAGATCCTGGGCAGAGCTGCTGGGGCCACAAGCAGGACATCACCACCACAACCATCCATCCTCACAGCCCAGCCACCCTGCACAGGCACAGCTGTCCGTGGCCATGGGAATGGGGTGGACACGGTGTCCCTGCAGAGCAGGAGGGACACAGTGTCCTCACAGTGCAGGGTGGGAGCAGAGAGCAGAGCTGTGAGGGGTTAATGCTCCTGCAGCCGCCAGCCAAGCGTGCTGGGAAGGAGACAACCCGCTGCTCTGAAACTAATTTTACAGCTTAACTCCTATCAAATATCCTGGGCCCCCCTCAAAAACCCTCTTTGAGAGGAGTGCTCCTAACCCGTTGGAAAACCCGTGGCGTGTTTTGATTGGCAAGGTTTCTTCCAGACGGTGGGAGTTATAAATGAACATCTCAGCAGGGCCTGGAAAAGTCCGGCTCATTCTGCCAGCCCGAGACGGCGCGAGTGCCTCTCCACGGGGTCGGTCCCTCACTGGAGCCCCTCCATCCCATTACATAAGCCCCAAACAGGACATTACTGCATGTGTGTGAACAACTCGTGTTACAGGAACAGCAACTCCTATTCACCGGGAAAATTGCTGTAGCTCTCAAAAGGCCCCTTTTCTCACAGCCTCTCGGCCTGCAGAGCCCAGGGAGCTGCCATGTGCACGGGCAAGGACAAAGCCTGGCTCCAAGCTGCTGCACCCACCACTCCTGGCTGGAATCTTCGTGTGGGAGCAGAGCTGCAGGGTGTGAAGCACAAAGGTCCTGCCTGACCACACAGCCCCTGCACGTGGCTGTCCTGCTCAGGGCTGGACACTCCAGCATGACCCCCAGGAGCAGCCAGACCATCCACTGAGGGACACCTCAGGGCTCTGTGTGACCTGTGCCACAGCCCTGTGGGCAGCCAGCCCACTCAGCCCACACTGGGACACTCCCAGGGACAGTTCCCATGCTGACATTCAGCTGCCAGTCGGTTTTGCAGGATGAACAGTGGAAATGGAGCCTGTTCTGGGGGTCCCTTGATGAATGGAGATTCAACTGCTTGTGCACCAGCCACCCCAGAATGAATTGCCTGCTCCAATCCATGCCATGCCTCCTTCAGCCTCTGGAAGACAGTGGAAACAGGGATGCAGGCCCATGCAAAGGTGTTCCCCCGGCTCACAGAGATGAGTGTGTGGCACTCAGGACCTTCCACACACACCAGGCATCGCTGCTCTGCGCTGGGGTTGCTCCACAGCACCACAAAATACCCCCATGCCCTTGGTGCCTTCCCTGTCCCATCCCCAGTGTGCTGGCCAAGCCAGGTGGCTGCAGGGCAGCTGGCCCTGCCTGCTGTGCCCTGCCTGGTCCTACTGTGCTGGTGTTTCCCGGAGCTGTGCTGATGGAGGGTGCCAGCAGCGCTGGCCTGGTGACAGATTGCAGCCATAAGTCACCAAACGCCACCAGCCCGTGATGTGTTATTGCAATACATCACTGGCATGACGGGCAGCAGGGCCCAGCTCGTGCCCTTCATCAGGCATTTAATTCTCCAGTTCTCAACTTCTCTCCTTTCCCCAGGAAATTTAGGCTGTGTTTACAGCACTTGGGCTGGGAAGTTCCCCAGGTCACTCCACCAGCAGCAGCCACTTCCCCAGCAGGAGCACAAGCCCCTCTGCATGATGAGCAGGCCAGGTTGTCCCTCTGGCTGTGACCTCTTCCCACAATTTAAAAGTCACCACTAGTTTATCGATCCTGCTTCCCCTTGCCTTCCACAGAGGACAGAGCTATGCCTTGAAGAGGCTGTTTCTGTTGTAAGACAAGTTTTCCCCAAGTCCCATACCTACAGCTGATCCCATCCTGCATCATCCCACGTGCTTGCCATGTGCCTGACAGCTCGGATCCACTGCTCTGCACTCAGCACTGCTGGGCAGGTGGTTCTGCACGCCCTGCAGAGCAGAGGCCATCAAAAACTTTGTTCCTCTGTGCAAACTGAGCTATCCTCATCAGCAGCTATTCTGTCCTGATCCCTGGGACCACTGTGGCTCCTCAGGAGCTTTCCCTGCAGCCCCCCTGGGATCAGTGCTCCCTGCTAGCCCCAGTGTGACTGTGACCACTCTACAAACCCCTGAGAGGTGAAACAGCTCCAGGGGCACAACTGCTTCAGAGAGGAGCTGAAAACATCTCTCTCCACTTGGACTGCAGGTTGAATGCTCACTGTGGAGGGTCCCCAGCTCCTGGTGTCAGTGCAGCGTGAATAGGAAAGGCTGGTGCCATGCAGTAACAATTCAATTACTTGTTGGGGATGCTGGGGAGAGCTCTGCTCATTTTAATGCTGTGGAGTAACTCATTTCATGCTGGAATTGCAAAGCACTCACTAGTCCCACACACACATGGCCCCTGGAGAGCCTTTTCCAATTAATAATCATTAACATTCACTGCTTCAATAAGTAAAATGATTTCTGCATCATCAAAGAGGGCTGGCTCCTCTTGAAAGCCAGGCAGCATGCTCCAGGCTGGCACTCTGACAGCAGTGTGAGTCTGTGGGGCATGTGCTGGAGCAAACACCTTCCCAAAACACCCTGTGACAGCACAGAACTCACTAATATCCTTCTATTTCATCTTCCCATGCTCTTGTGTTTATCCTTTACTTGCTCCGTATCATTTCTGCAGTAGGAAATTCTGGCCAAGCAGATTAACACACTGTGAATATCTGGCTTTGGAGATGATCTCCCTGAGAAGTGGCAGGTTTGGAAACCGCACCTTTGGTGGTAAGAGGATTTTCTGCTCAATATTTTTACCCACAATTAGCTTGCCTTTGTAACATGCAGCAGAAACTGAGGACTGGCACAAGAACAACTCCTTTATGTTTATTTTGTGGGAAAATTTTATCGTGCATCTGTTGGCATCCAGATTTTAAAAGTTCATCCAATGTTAATCGTGTGGCAATTTACATTTGTGTGTGACCTGTTGTTCATCTGCTGCTGGCACTCAGATATCAAATTGCACTTCCAATTTTAGGCGCTGGAGTTTGCCAGGTGTATTTTTGTAAATGTATTTTTGTCCTGTTTTTTGGAGGGTCACGCACACACATCCTCACAGCTCCGTGTGCTCATCCAACCCCAGGGACACACCTTGGGTATCTGTGGCAAACCCAGTTTGAATTTGGGGTAGATTCTTGGTAATCTGGAGAAAACAGAGAGCCCAAGGCACCACCAGCTCCCTGTGGGGATTATCTGCAATGAGGTTCTCAAACACCCCTGTCCTGCTGAAGCTGGATGTCCCCTGGCCTCAGCTGCCCATGGAGCTCTGCAGTCAGGGTGATACACAGAGCAGGGCCACCAGTAGCCCCTCCACCAAGTCCAGACCTGCAGCACCAGCTGTGACCTCACCAGAGCCTTCCCAAAACACAGCTTTCCCTGATCCCTTCAGTCCATTCCCTGCTGTAATCAATCTTCTCTTTTGAGAGAAGAAAATTGGGATAATCCCAATGCCTCGTCCTGGCCTGTCAGTCCAGAACTGTGCCGGCCTGTGGCTGTGGGGGCCAACGGGGATCTCGTGCTCTGTGCTCGCAGCACCAGGGCCACAGGAACAAGGGACACAGCAACAAAGAGCTTGTGAGGTCAGGCTCGGTGCCAGCGGGCCGGGCTGTGAGGCTCAGGGCAGGGGATGCCTCCCAGCACGCTTTGTCCGTGAGCAGCGCTCCTGCCAAGCGCCAGGGCGAGCAGGGAATAGGTCATTCACGCTTGAGCTGAAATCCCAGTCGCATTATATCACTTACAGCTAATTAGCAGGCTCCAGGCACAATGCAGCGAGACACTGTTTCTTGCAGAAATGGGTAACTGGGGACAGCCCTGAGCGCCGGGCTCTGTGGCAGCACAGACCACATTCACCTCCTCCCTCGCTGCTTGGGACAGAACCTCTGGGTATGAACCTCCCAGCGTGGGCTCAGCCCAACAAGTGACAGGTTATGCTGGGAGGCTGCAGGAAGCCGTTCCCAGAAGAAAGGCTGCATTGATCGGCAGGGGCAGGGTCCTGGCTCTCCCCCACACTCACAAAGTTGGGTTCCTCTGCACTCCTGGATGTCCAGGCAGCAGCAGGGGCTGCCTCAGGCTCTGCCCTCTCCATCGCTCCCCTCAAGGCTGTGGCATCGCTGTCTCCAAATGGCACTGAGGGGCTGCACGGCGAAGCCACGCTGCTCCAGGGCCAGCAGCCAGGCTCGGTGACGCAGGGCAGCCCCTCTGGCTGTGAGGGGACCATACGGAAGGGGGTTGCACGCCTGTGCTCCTTGCCAGACCCCTGAACTCCCCTGCCAGCACTCAGGGGCTGGGCGAGCCTCTCCAGACCTTCAGAGTGAGCAGGGGACACCAGGAGGGTCTGGAAGGCAGAGGACAGGTGGGAGCAGAGCAGGACCCTGCTGGTGTCCCACCTGCTGACCCCAGGAAGGCAGGGCTGCAGCTGCCAAAACCGAGCCTGGACACATGGAAACCACGGAAAGAGCCAAGGATTCCCCTGCTCCCCCATCAGCATCTCCTGCTGCCTGGTTTGGCACAGTTCTGTCCCCATCGTGGGGCTGCCCCTGGTGCAGGGCCAGGGAAAGGATCTTCCATTAACAGAGGAAGCGAGGCAGACAGGGCAGGAACAGGAGCAAGCCAGGGATGGGGCACAGTTCCTCCAGTGAAGGATGAGCCACTCCAGCCTAGTTAGAGCCAAAGCCTGGTTCCATCTAATTCCTCAGAGACTGAAAGATCATGAATTTCCTGGTTTTCCACTGCCTTTCCCAGATGGGCCATGAGGTATCTGGCCTCAGACAGAAGACCAGAAGAGCTCCAGTTAAGGATTCAAGCCTTTCCAACAGAATACAGATCCACATTGCTGCTCCGAAACATTTTGCTTCTGAAGGTGCCCAGAGCGGAGGAAAATGAGGACATGGGAAGCAGGCAAGCATTTTGGGTTGGACAGAGGCGCTGTGCTGGCTCTGTGGGAGGGGAGCTGACCTCCCACCACAGCTGGGGTGCCCAGCCAGCTGGGCAGGTGGCACTGGGAGCAGAGGAGGTGACAGGGGTGGCATCCACAGCCACCAGTGCTATTTTGGAATTAAAGCAGCCGTGCCCAGTCTCTCAGGAAGGTGATTAATCTAACCCAAGGACACACTGCCCCCAAAGAGGGGCACTGATACAGGGTCACCCTGCACAGCCACACTTCAGCGTGGTGGTGGCACAGACCCCCCCTGTCCCTCTGTCCCCTGCCCCTCTGACAGGACCCCCCAGCCTGCCAGCCGCAGTGTGGGCAGGCTGGGCACGGAGAGCTGGTGAAAAGTCCACCTCACTGCCACTGTAAACACTTGGAAAACATTTCCACAGGTTTCCTGCCTGTGCTTCCCTGCTGAGGAGCTGGGGAACAAACACACTCTGTCAGGTTTGGTTCATTCGGGCACTGCTGATCAAGATGGGATTTTTTATTTTCTATATTGGTACTATTCATGTCAGTCTGGACTCTTTGCAAAGGAATATTCGCAAAAAAGAAATTTTTTTTTCTGTATTATTTTCCAGAAACAAAGGCTGCATTTCTTTTTAGCCAAACCTAGCAGCTATGTGGATAGTTCAGTTCCAGCCACGGTTCACAGAGGCTATTTTGGAGCAGACTTACCTGGCTGTGCCCCACATCACCACACACTGAGCAGATGCATCTCAGTCAGTGTGCTGCATGCATTTAAAGGGCATTTCTTTGGAGAGATGTAGGCTGAGCAGTTTAACTAATTACTTACAAAATCATTTTCTTACTTGACAATAACAGCCACCACCTGTTCTGGGGCTGGCCTGGGCTTCAGGCAAACATTACCTCGCTTGTTCATTTCCCACCTGGGAGAATGAGAAATGCTCTGGTTTTACACAAGTTATTTCTACAAAGCTGCTCTTAATACATCAATAAAGAGAGGATTCCTGCAGGCCAAGGACCTGGGGCACTTTGAAATGCAGAGTTTTACTGGACGTGCAGAGGCAGAAGTTGGAAGATGGAAACTCTGGATTCGAGGAGCATGGACAGAATCTCCCTGTGCTCACCCCTCTGCTCTCCCAGGAAATGTCTGGTTCAGTTTCTTCAATAACAATGTCAAACCATGAGCTGAAACCTCCTGAGCACACATGAGCAGCTCGCCCCAGCTCTGCACCCCTCAGACATCCCAACCCAATGGATTTATGTTCATCCACTTGGGAGAAAAACCCCACCCTCACACAGCAAGTAATTTTCATTCCCAAAGCTGACAGAGAGGAAGATGGAGCTTCCAAAACCATGAGGGCACAAGGGTGTGATCCTCATCCTGCAGCAGGTCTCCCTGGGCTGGCAGGTGACAGCAAAGTCCCAGGGCCACACCCAGGTGGGGACATGACACTCATGGGCACCAAACCCTGGCAGGTCTCAGGTCCCCAACACAGAGCTCTCTGTACTCACACAGGGCTCTGGGAAAAACCAAAGAAATGAGCAAAAAAAGCCATTTTTGAGGCTATTTTGAGTGCTAGTGGATTATATTGTAATGCAGCCCAAGTGCCAAAATATACTATGCTTGGGGGTATGTAAACTAATTCCCAAAAAAATCTTAGGACTTTATTCCACTGTCCTGTCCCTCGGTCTGACACAGAGCCAAGCCCTGCTCAGCACCACCACAGCCTATTAGAGATTTTGCTCTAAGCAGCTTGAGAGTGTTTATTTGGTGTGCAAAGAAGATTGGAGCTGGGAAAAGCACAAAAAGGATTATTCTGTTTATCACTCAGCTTTCCCTGGCCAATCTCTATTCATGGAAAAAGTCATTTACTCGGGTTATCCACAGGCTTTGCTCGCCAGAAAGTGTTGAAAGCCCTGAAAATTAGAGAGATGCAGAATGGATTGGAAAAACGTAAGGCACTTAGAAGCCTCTGACACCCAGAAATACACCAGCACAACACAAGGCTTTTTCAATCCCAACTTTCCCCATTGCTAATAAGAAACTGTCCAAGTCCCAGCACGTGCCAGTTAAACCACTCCAAAGGCCAAGCAATAATTAGATGGATTGTCAAATCTGGGAGGCTGGGTTTTGAGAAGAAAATTAGGAACCAAAACATCAGACTGGCATAATGAGTTCTTCATTAATTCTTTTTCTTTAGCTCTTTGCTTTTTATATGGTCTCCAAATGACATTTGATTTTATTTCCATTGTAGCAAACACGAAGCAGGAATACACCGGACTCGTTCAATAACTACAAAAACGGGGGAAAAAGATGAGGCAAGTGGGATGGCAGGGCTCACAGCACCAGGACAGTCCTGTGGGCATCCCTGGCTCCCCTTGTCCCACAGCTGGGTCACAGGACCCAGGATCTCTCCTGCACGGATGGATCACTCCAAGGAGGAACCCAAAAATGTTTTGAGTTAGGGGAATGCCCTCTGCTCCTCCCAGGCACAGGGCTGGTGTGTGACACTCTCAGTGGCAGCTGGTTGAGGACAGGGACCCCCATGTGGGGCCACACAGCCCCCAGCTCCCTCACACCCCAGCTGGAGTTGGAGCTGGATCAGCCAGACGGCTGCTCTGACACCACGAGGCCTCCCTGAAAAGGGAGATTGTTTCTCAAAAATAAATATTAAATAACTCTAAAATTTCAAATAATTCAGAGCTCTGCTGTTTTCCATGCATTATGAAAACAAAATTGAGGGGAAAAGGTATGTAATACGTTTCCTATTTCCTGTTTCTGCAGCTCTGCATGTGCCCCGGGGGATCAGCACAAGTGGAATTATCTCTCCTCTGGCTGGGAGCGTTCATTTCGGGCCAAAAATACCAAAAAAAGTATGAACTAATCCCTACATAGAGCTAGGAAGTGTGGGATCGCAGGCCAAATGCTGAAAAATGAGGCAATTTTCCCCATTTCAAGAAGTGACTGAAATCCCTGTGCTGTTCCTCGCACAGGCGTGTTCTGTTCCAGCCCAAACCACTTCAAGAGCCGGATCAGATCGTCTCTCCTGGAGCAGACAGCAACCAGGAGCTGGTGCTCAATGCAAACATTGTCCCTCGCCCAGGAATCCCTGCACGGAGAAGGGGCACTGCCCAGAAATTGTTTCATTTTTCTCTGTGATGCTTGGAGCACTGGGAAGAGGAGCATTAAAGACATTAACAGCCGTGGAACGTTGGAGCAAGATGTGGAGAGCAATAAACTCATCACTGGCAGAGGGATTAGCACAGCACACACACACCTGGAGGATTTGGGGTGGGAAGGAGCACCCCCTGCTCTGGGAGAGGGAGATTTGGTTGGGATGCCTGTGCAGGACACAGCAGCCTCTTGCTCCTGCAATTTCTTCACCACAGGTTTTGCCCAGGAACTGGGATCATGTTGGTGGGGTCTCAGGAATTTGAGATGACCACCTGTGTTGTTTAAGAATATCTGTTTTCCCAGCTCGAGCACCAAAGAAAGAATCCGAGGCCATCTTCTGTTGTTTCCAGACTTGTTTATTATATCTTATCTAGGATGTTCTTTCTCTGACCAGCTGAGATCTGCTCACCAGTTTGGGGGCACCCTGTCTGCCTCAGGGGGGAACTATCTTTTTATATTACAAACTACGTGAACAATATTGACAGTTATCTTCCAATATATATCACTTATGTTGTACAGTCTAGTTCTACTCTAAACCAATCCAAGAATGACAACATCACCTAAAAGATGGATGCCAAAAAGAAGGAGAAAGGAGGACAGATAACACCCAAATCCCTCCATAACCCAGACTCCTATCCTAAAAAATCTCCAAAACCTACTTTTTCACCTTATAACAAACTAACTTATACTCCACTCATTTTTTGTGACTTGTAATTCTTCACACAAAGGTGGTAATTTTTCCCAGGGGCTGAAATCGAAGCCACAGGGGTCTTGGGCTCCATGCCAAGGTTTCTGAGCCCTCTGCCTGGGTCTCGAACCATTCACGGAAGCCAAAGGGATGTCCTGGGTTCCCAGGATCCTGGGTTCCCAGGATCAGAGAGTGACAGAGGCACACAGGTTGCTGCACAGGGCGAGCAACCACCCAAACTCGTGGTCACCACACCTGCAAGGAGAGGCAGGAATCCTTCTGGAGGAGGGAGAGAGGGGGGAAGGCAGGAATCGCCTCTCCTTCCAGAAAATACCTGCCAGCCAAAGGCAGGAGCCAGCATGAGATGCAAAAATGACAGGAATGTGATGCTCTGGTTGCATAACTGCAAAACAGTCAAGAGCACAGCAGTCAATCCTCACCCTGCACCCAGCAGCTTGTGCACTTCATGCCATGAGGGTTTTCCCACTTGGGGTTGGAGAGTCAAGTGTAAATCCCATCCCTGGCACCCTCTGAATAACTCATTTACTCTGTCTGACCCACAGCTCTGCTGGCCACACATTCAGGGGGTCCCTCGTTCTCAAACAGATCCTTCAGATTTCCAAAACCCAGAGGACACATGCAGGGATGTGCATGTTCTTACACGGTTTGCTGTCTGGCCCAGTTTACTAAACTGCATTTTTATTTAAAAAGAAAAAAATAAAATCACTTTCTAAAACTTTATAAGCACCACGGAGGAAAAATCTGTGTAAGAATCCAGCTTTTCATATTTCCTTCCTTTGATGGTGCAACTTCAACTCCTCCTCAACAAAGATCCTGCTTGGAACTCAATCCCTGAAAAAAATACCAAACAACCAACTTCACAAGAAGCCACACGAGTTTCTGAACATGAAAATTCTGAGTGCTCATCAGCCTGGAGTCCTGTCCCTGATGAATACTGGTTTTGGAGGAGGGGGAAGTGCCCACCCCTCGTTTTTATCACTCAAAGCATGGAAGGGAGGTTGGAGATGTGGACCCTTGGTGTGCACAGGGTGTGAGGAGCCAGAACCAGCCCTGGTCCCAACCTACCCAGCCCAGCCAAAATCCAGGACACCAAACCCGTCCCCACCTGCGCTGGTGCTGCCACACAGAGCTCATGATGCTGCTCGAGGCAACACCAAAAAAAAAAAGAGAGAGAGAGGAATCATGGCAAGACAGAGCCTGCTCTGACAGCTGTGTCCTCCCCCAGCCCCTTTGCCCAGTTTCCCAATTTCTTATCCCTTTTTTCCTTCGCTTTAATCTTCCCACTGAGGTACTTGGGCCAGGCCAAGTTCCGAGGCTTTTCAGACTCCAGACTATTTTCTGTAGCCCTGTCTGAAGGAGAAGGGGGGAAAATGTAGCTAAAGATTTTCCAGTGGGAAGCGAGTATTTTCTCTTCTCCCATAACACAGACACAGCCAAAGGAATTTTTCTCAAGCTTGACAACAATTCACCTTCAGGCAAACAACAAGCATGGAAAATTTAAGCCCAGCAGGTGAATGTTTGGGAAAATTTTTAGCCTATAGAAATTCTCATGTAAACTTAACTATAGGGGTCGCTCTGTGGCATCGCTCATCGCGGGCTCCCTCCTCCGCCGCGCTGGCAGCCGCGTTCCCAAGGACAGCTGAAGGATTGGCATGAGAAAATAGGACCTTGGAAAAAAATAAATAAATATCTACCCGGCCCCTTGAAAGCACTGCGCACTGCACACGGTTTGAGGCTGTGCTGCAAGCCGGGTACACAGCCCAGGGTCCCCAGCCGGGAGTCACTGCTGACTGCCACCACCCTCTGGCTGGGCAGCTGGGACACCGGACAGAGATCCTGGACGGGCAGGGATGCCAGGAGATGGGAGGGATGCAGGGCAGGCAGAGATCCCAGGAGGGCAGGCAGGGATCCCAGGAGGGCAGGGATGCAGAGCAGAGCAGGCAGGGATGCAGGGCAGGCACAGATCCCAGAAGAAGGCAGGGATAAAGGACAGGCAGGGATCCCAGGAGGGCAGAGATCCCAGAAGAAGGGAGGGATGCAGGGCAGGCAGGGATCCCAGGAGGGCAGGGATCTCAGGAGAAGGGAGGGGTGCAGGGTAGACAGGGATCTCTGTAAGGCAGGGATGCAGGGCAGGCAGGGATCCCAGAAGGGCAGGGATGCAGCAGGGCAGGGATGCAGGGCAGGCAGGGATCCCAGGAGGGCAGGGATGCAGCAGGCAGGGATCCCAGGAGGGCAGGGATGCAGCAGGGCAGGGATGCAGCAGGCAGGGATCCCAGGAGGGCAGGGATGCAGGGCAGGCGAGGATCTTGGGCAGGCAGCACAGGGGTTTGGCTGCCACCAACCAGCCTGGGACCACAGAGGAATGTGCACCAAGCCACAGATTCAGCTTTGCTCCACAGCCTGGACTTGGTGCATGTATTTAAGTTAATCAGAAACAACTGAAGCACCAAGAGACTAACTTCTCCAGTGTTAACTGTCCACAGTGGGACCACTTCTGGGAAGGCTGTGGCATCCTTCAGTTTGGTGATGTGAGCCACCAGCTGAGTAAACTTTCCTGGAAAAAGGCTTTCATAAGCTGGATATTTCTTTGGCTGAGCAGTGACTCTGGCTACAAGGCAGATCCACCATGGCCCTTCCAGCCACACAGCACCACTGCTCAGCTGATCATGAGCATCTGAGTAAAGATATAAAAGATATTTCTTCCCCGACTCCTGCCTCAAGACATTCTGATAGAAATATTCATCATTTCTAGCAGAAAGCATCCAACCTGTGCTGAGCTGACCACGTGCCAGGATGGCAAGGGCAGCTCCATCTGGAGATGTTCCAGAGCACAAGCCAAGAGGAAAGAGCATAGACCTGGGACTCCAAACCTCACCTGACAATCCCAGGCAGGAAGATTCATTCCAAGCAATGTGATTCTCAGTCTCTCTCACAACCATCCCTCCCCAGCACAGGAGCAGCTGCAGTGAGCAAAATGTTTGGCCAAAAAGGGAATTTTAGTACTGCTCAGAATTAGCAATAACAAGTTATCTGTGTCCCACTGCTCTGGCTGGACAGTCCCTTTGGAGGTGTGAGGTGTCTGTGCAGAAAGGACCCTGTATGTCACAGTGCCAGCTGGGTCACCTGCAGAGGAGCTGTGGTGGCAGAGTCATCACCACATCTGCTGCAATGGACCAGTCAGCCTGTCCAGAGCCCCCAGCTCCAGTCACAGGGCAGATTATGGATGTGGAACATCCCTGCAGTGCTGCCTAGAGAGCAGACACTGCCAGCTGGGCTGGCCGGCTAGCCCCTGACCTGGACACAGGGAGCCCTTGGGAGTGAGATGCATATCAGGGCACTGCCTGGCACGGGCAGCCCCCAGCCCACAGGTCCCACTCCCACAAGTCCCACTGACTCATCTGCTGAGGATAAACAAACACAAGAGGTGATGGATGGCTCCCTTTGGAAAGCACTGATCACTCGGCCGCGGCGAGGCAGAGGAGCAGCAGGGCCAGCAGCTGCCTTCCATCACAGCCAGGTTTAGCACACTCGCTTTGGGGACTGCTCTTAGCCACCCTCTGGTAGACAACACATCCTTGGTGCAGCAAACTTCCATTTACAGCTGAGGGACAGCAGCACTTGTCAGTGTCCCCACACACTTGTGGTGCTCTGGCTGGTCTGGGATGCCAGGATGAACAGTGGGGACGGGGGCTGAGGCTGGCGGGGAGGAGTTGCTGTTGGAAAGGGAGATATTTTGAAATACCATGGCTGATATTTTTATACAATAGAGACATCATGTACGTAGGAGGCCTTTTTACATTTTAAAACATAAACTGAATCACCAAAGATAGAAGATGAGCAAACCTACAAGCATATGAGCATTTTACCATCTCACAGATTCCCTCCAGGGCCAGCAGGCAGCACGTACAGGCAGCTCGGGGAGAGCATCACCTCATCCTGGCAGGAAAGGGGGTTGCAGAGGGAGAAGATGCTGGTTTCTGTCTTCCTCTTTCCCTTGAGCTCACCCCCACACGGGGAGCAGCCATGAGAGGAGCACCAGGTGTTAAGGACAAGTCCGAGGGCAGTCTGGGGTGGGAGGTGGCACCCACGCCTGGCAGCCCCTGAGGACACAGCAGCCCCACGCCCAGATCTGTGCCCACACCCAGCACCAGCTGCTGAAGGTGCCTGACAAGGTCCAGAAGAGGCTGTGTTTGGAGAGGCACATAAATGAGAAACAAATGTAGGGATGGCCAAGCGTGGACCAGACTTGTGCTTGAGAGGCTGAAGGACGCTGCACTTTAATTACAGCTCTTACCAATCAGGCAGTAATTGCTGGTATCCTTCCTGTAGCCCACAATTGCCTAATCTTGTTATTTGAGAGCCATCACAGTTTAAACAGCTGGTGAGCTCTGCCTGCTCCTCAAAAAGTCATAGTTTGCCCAGCACTGCTTAATCTAACAACTGTGTGTGATGAGGAGCTGCAGTTCCCCAGCTCTATGGGTGCAGCCTCACGCTGTCCCCTTCCCCCTCCCAGGACATTTGTACAGGTTCACTCAGCTCAGTGTCCAGCAGCAGCCGCCCCTCTGCCATTTACTGCTCCTCCATGGGGAATCCCACCCCATCTCCAGTGAGGACACATCTCCAGGAGACTCCAGAAATGAGCATCTTCTCTGTGCATCATCAAGGCTTGGGCAGATCATCCCAGATGTCAAAATCCCCGTTACCCACATAAGAATAGATCTAGTGTTCCCATTCAATCATTAATTTTCATCTTTCCATGGTGGAGACTCCTGAATGACACCAGCTAAACTCAATTGTCCCTGGGTGCACAAAGTGACACGTCCCCAGACCCACACTGCTCCTGGGGCTCCTTGGAGAGGAGATACCACCACACAGAGCTGATACCAGTGTACCCCACAGCCCCAGAGCCCCCATCCTGATGACCCTGGAGCTGTCAGGGAGAAGGTTTGGCTTGAGGTTGTCACTGGTGAGCCCAAATGTGAATACAAGAGCCAAGAGCTCCTCACAGGGCTCAGCTCAAAGCGGCAGCAAGGGGGAGTTCTGGAAAGTGGTCCCTTCCCTTTGGTCATATTTAAGAATTAACACGTCATGGAAATGCTGATGGTATCTCTGCACCATTCCTCCTTCATACTTGCTGACTTATCAGCCTGGGAAGCAGCTATGGAGATGTTGTCAGCAGCATCCATCTCCACAGAAAGCCTGGAATGATTGTGATAATACGGCAAATACTTCAGGCTTGTATTTTACGACCATTGCCAATTACAGGGGACACAGAAGCATCTCAGCTAGAAACCCCAGCTGGAGAGCAGGATGGGTTTGGGTGGGCTGGGGTGGGCAGGAGCAAGCTGCCATGACCCTGCAGTGGCCCAGCCCTTGGGTTTGAGTCTGTGCAAGGTTCTGACTGATGCTGGACCCCTCAACAGCCCTTCCCAGCCACAGCAGCCAGACAGAGGCCCCGTGGCCCCACTGCTGTGGGGCAGAAGGCCAGAGCAGCCGAGCCTTTGTGTGCTCACAGGTTTGGCTTCAGGGTCACCTCCCTGCGTGTCTGAAAGGGCAAGCAGAATTGAGGGCAAACCAGGCTGTAAACGGGGAGGCTGGAGAAGGTCACGCTTGTGGCTGTGGCTCCTGTTCCATCCCTGCACGGGCAGCCACAGGGGCTGGTGCACAGGCCAGGGGAGCACACGGGGCACAGGCAGGATCTGGTTGCACCCCTGCTCGGGTTCGGCAACCTCTGACAGCTGAGCACAGTAACCCTTTAATCCGTTGCAGAGCTCGTCTGTCAGAGCCCCAAAGCCCACGGGGAGGTATCAGTAACAAAACGCAGGAAAGAGAAATGAGAGTGGAAAATGTTTGGCTTTTTTGTCTTCTTGCTCGGTGGAAACACAACGGTGCTTGTGCTGTGTTTCTGCAGGCACTGCCCGACACCCCGGGGCTCTGGGCAGCCTGGGCACAGGGTGGGTGGCTGGGGGTGCTGTGAGCTGTGACCTGCACCCATGGGTGTCACCCAGCACGGCACAGGCCCACTGCCTGCTCTGCTGGCCCCAGCTGCTGCAGAGCCACAGCAATCAGGGAGGAAGAGATGAAGGTGAAAGGAAAGCAAAAAGAGAAAGGGGAACCTCTAATTCTGAGAAATTTAAAGGTGTAAATAATGTTTCCATCTGGTCAGTGCCCTCCTCTGCTCAGCTCCTCACCTGAGACAGGTGAGAGGTGCAGCTGTGAGGTGAGACTGCAGGCCAGGCTCTTCCCCCCTTGTAATCTGCGGATTATGGCTGTGAAACCGGATTACCAGAGGCTGAGAAGAGGCACTGAGTGGGATCCAAATCACACAGCAAAACAGCAGAGAAACCTGGAAGAATGTCTCACGCAGTTCGAGTGCAAATACATCCTTGCAAGACCACATTTATATTTTAATATCAATTTTTCCGTAATGCAGAACACACTTATGGCCCAGCTCCCTTGCTGGGCAGCTGCTGGGTTTCAGCGTGGGGGAATTGGCAAGATCTTTTCACCAGGTGAAATAAATAGAGTGCTGGGCCCCAGATAGGATTACGGTTTGTTTTCTTTAGGTGTATAGAATCCGCGGGAAAGCTGAGCCCAAACGGAAACTCAACTCCTAAAGAATTTGGCCTATACTGGCCAGCTCCTGTCTGCCTGCCAGGCATGCTCTCCTTGCCTTGTATTTTGCTCTTTATCTTTTAAGAGGCTTTGTTAGCGAGGGATCAAGCCATTCTTTGTGCGCCTGGAGGACAGGGGGCTGCTTTCAAATTATTTGAGGATGATAAAGTTACAGGGTTTTACCTGGAGAGCCGCGATGAGAAAGTTCTCCTGGGCATTTCCAGGAACAGACATTCTCCCAGCCAACCCCCCAGCTCCACTTCCCACTATTTCCAGAGCAAGCCAAGTGGGGCTGAGCATGGTGAGGGAGAGAAGCATGACAGGGAGGAACCTCCCCCATCCCTGACTCCTATTTTTCGTTGTGAACATGTTTTTCTCCTTGTTTTTTCCTTCAGGGAAATAGGGTACAGGGTGGTCAGAGCCACATTCTCCTCTGACAGAGCCACAGCAGAGGGGTCTGGACAAGGATGCAGCCTCAAGTTAACAGCAGAGACAGAGGAAAGCACAACCCAAGAGCCAAAGGCTGCGTCCAGGAGTTTGCTGCACGTCTCATCTCTCTCTTTGTTTCTCTAGTGAGCAGCATTTGGAGGAAAAGCCTTGGCGAGCATATGCTGGAGCCTGCAAGCAGCTGCCTCCTCCTGCTCTCTCACTCCTCCAAAAGCTGGGACATGTGGGAGGTGAAGGGGCAGCCCTGGGACAGACCCATGCCCAGGAGGACCTGGGGACCTGCATTGTCCCTGGCCAGCGGTGAGGAAGGCATCGCTTCACTGGGTCAGAGCCGACAGAGGAGAGCCTGGCTGGAGTAAATCTGACTAGATTTACATCAGCAGGAGTATTTTAGGGCCCAGAGCAAAGGGGGCAGCTAGGTGTGTCCTGGAACGGGCATGGGTACATTCAGTCAGTGCCCAGCACGATGTGGAAAACCTTTAAAAGCCCAAGGAGAGGCATCCCCAGGGTCCTGAGACACTCACTGCCCTGGAGTGGGTGCCAGCATCCCAAATGAGCCCTGCTTGGGCACCTCAGACAGCACCATGTGCATCCCAGAGCATCCCACAGGATCCCAGCCTTAAAATTAACACAGGTTAAAAACTTTGGGTGCAGGACTTCTAAACCCTCTGCTCCGATGGGACATCAACACACGTTTTAAAGCACAAAAAAACTCTTCAGCCATGCATTTCTCAGGCAGTTGGAAGCCCTTGTGCCCATAGTTCAGCCCTGGGGCTCTGCTGGGGCCCTGCAGCTGCTGCTCTGCTCCCAGAGCTGGGAGCAGCCGTGGCTCTTCTGGATTCAAACACAGTCTTGGAAATTCCTGTGGGAATACGCAGGGGAATTTCTCACTGAAAATATACACATCCCTTCTCTCCAGACACTCCAACAGCAGCTGAAAAATGGGTCTGCAGCTTCAGCAACCCAGTTCTCCACCGCAGTCAGCTGTGCAAGGACGCTCTGCACAGCAATTCAGGTCTTCATTTTCAAGTCTTTCTGTGTCTTTGCTCCCCCTGTACAGCCCAGGTGGTGGCAGGTGCCAGCTCGTCCCTGTGCCCTGGGCTGTCCCCATGCCTGGGGCTGTCCCATGCCATCAGGCTGTGGTGCTGCCGGGCTGGGAGCTGCCACAGACAATTCCTGCAGGTGGGAAGGGATGGTGGGAGTGGAGCCCATCCCTCTGTACCGCCCCCCTCAGCTTCACCACCTGGGCAAAAAATGCGGAGAGCTGCAGAGACATGACCGAGCTGCCTTAGGGAGGACGAGCACGGCCGAGCTCCTGTTGCTAATTAGACACCCGGAGCTGTCCCACTCCTCAGGTGAGCCCTTCACGGAACAAAGGAGCCCTTGTCAGGAGCATCCTGGAGATCTCAGAGGTGAGGGATCCCAGCCGCCTTGGCAGCTCTTCCCACTCTCTGGTGAGGCTCTGCCAAGCCCATCTCTGCCTCCTGCCACGCAGGGCTGGGTCCTCGTCAGAAGCAGAGTGATTGTAACAGGAGAGTAAGTGACTCTGGTGTCCTTTTGCCCATAAACTGCTGCTTCACTTGTGCTGGAAAATTCACAGAAATCTAAACACGACCTCGCCTAAAATGCTCAATGCTAAGGCGGCCGGTTCACGGCTTTGTGAGCATCTGCAGGCAGCAGATAATGAGGGGAGCTGGCTTTGTACCTGGAGAGGGAGCCAGGGGGCTGGCACTGCTGAGTCACCTGGCCAGGGTGCCAGTGGCACCTGGCTGTCAGGGCCAGGAGGAGTTTGGTGCAAAATGAAAAAATTGATGTTTGTTTGATGTTCAGCAAATTCTCGCAGCTCTTGCCTGCTGCAGGAACAAGGCAGAGCTGTTGCATGTGTGAGCAGGGTGAATGTACTCCTCTGGGGAAGACTGGTGTTTAACTGAGCCAAACCACCCTCTGCCCTTGGTGAAATGTCAAAATCACACAGGAGCACTGACAGGGAACACACCAGGCCCATGATAGCTGGCCACAACAGCATGGCCAGCTCCACCACAAAGGTCACTGAGAGCTGAGAGTGACCAGCCCAGGAGGAGTGACCAGCCCAGGACATCGCTCCCCCTGCGCCAGCCTGCAGTGAGCTGGCAGCTATGCCCTTACCCCACACATCCTCCACACCCAGCACCTGGAAATGCTGTTGGTGGGACTGCAGGAGCTGCAGAGCCTGAGCTCTTCAGAGCCTGAGCTCACAGACCCGCAAAGAAATGTTCGGCCCATGATATCACAGAGAACGCTCGCCAAACCAGCTGAAATCACTCAAACATTCAGAGCGTGCTTATGGGGGGGACCCTCTGTTCTAAATATATTCCTTTGAAGGCAGCTTGTTATTTAAACAGTGATTGCAAAACAGGGTTTACATGGAGCTGCTCCAAACCAGAGAGGCAGGGAGGGAGGGACGCAGGGAGGGAGGGAGAGAAGGCAGGCTGTGGGCACAGTCACCACCCAGGTATTTTAATTGCAAATCCCAGCATGTTTTATAGATATCTAGAGAGTATCTTTTTACGTGGGCTCCAAGGATTACAGTAAGATCCATCACGTTTTATATGATCCTAGTGACAGTGCCCAAGTCCCACCCTGACTGTGTCTAGGATGGGAGTATCCCGTGGAACAGCTCATCCATGGGGCCAGGAATACTCCAAGGCATCTCCATGCAGTCTGAGGCTCCCAGGAGAGCCCAGCTGAGCAGAGCAGTCGTGGGGCAGTGCCTCCATCCTGCACTTTGGAGGTCTGCTGGCTCTCGATCCCTTCCCTCCATCCACATCATCACCGTATTCCTGTGGGAAGTGACACTGCCTTTCTCTGCAACATCCCAGGCTCAGCTCCCTGCTCCTATCCAGGCCATAGATCTCTGGCTTGCTGCTCTTAGGTTTGAGAAGTCCAGCAGAGGAGGGAAAAGCAAGGGCAGGGCTAGGAGATGGTGTGCAGGGTGTCCCCACGGGCTGGCACCACCTGCCAGGCAGCACCACAGGAGGAGCTGCTGCAAGGCTCATCCCTTCCAACCCCACAGGAGTGTGCCTGTGCACACTGCCAGGCTCCTGCTCAGCTTTCCTTGTGTTGTTAATACAAACAGGGGAATCCCAAGTGTGTCTGCAAGCCGGATTCCCAGTGGCAACCAGCCCAGCAGTCAGCAGGGGCAGCGTGTCCCACTTGGCCTGACATGACCAGTGTGTAAATGCTGCAACCTGCTACAGCACTTATTCCAGAAATCCCAGAGGTGCAATCTTTCCTGAAAAGCCTGTCAGTCTGTGCTCAAGCACAGGTTTTGCTTCCTGCCTCAGAAAGCTCCAGCAAGGGAGGTGGTGGGTCTGCAGTGCCCGCACTGGGCTGGAGGAATCATGGATTCATACACCCATGGATCCCCAGGGAGGGAAACTCTCTGTGCTCTTCTGGAACAGCACCACCGAGGGGGAGAAGCAGGGTGGCATCAGGGATGGCTCTGACGCTCAGCAGCACGGGCACAGGGACACAAAGGCGCCTGGCTGCCAGCAGCAGAGTGGTGGCTGTGTATGTGACCAGAGTGCTAAAGGGAGATGTCTCCATTGCTCCAGTGGAACATGCTCTGTGTGCTCCCCACTCCCAGTCACCTCTGTCCTGACACAAGGGGCAAATCCACATCTAGGCTTCCACTCAGTAAGCTCCTCCTGCACTCCTCATCCTTGAGAGTGCTTGATGGAGTTTGTTTCCTGTTGGAAATGCCCACAGCAAATGACCTGTCAGCCCCTCGCTGCACTCATCTTCTGGTGACATGGAATTTGCTGTGGTGGAAGCAGTGATCTGGCATCCTCAGCCAGAGCAGAGTGCCAGTGGGGCAGCCCCAGCACCACCAAAGGCAGCTGGCAGTCATCCCTGATGCTGCTGGTCACCAACCATCACCCCCAAGGCCAGGACAAGGCATCATGGGCTCCTCTGGCAGCCAGACAGCAGCAGGACCGGGGCATTTCTCAGCACCCTGACCTGAAAAACAGGGATTCACCACCATAACAAGCATAAGGAAGCCTTCATCCCCCAGGTGAGACACTTATCCTCTCCTCCTCCCAGGGATGGACCATGGACCCCACTCCTCCTTGCCAGACCAGGGACTCCTGTGTTACCTTTGCAACCAAGTACCCAAAGGCAGGAGGCTGGAACAGCCCAAACCTCCCTGGCACTTGTGTGTATAACAACACCCTGAGGAACAGGACATGGCCTCTGGGGCGGTGTGAACACGGGCAAAACAGAAAAGTGCTCTTGTACCAGTCCAAAAGCATCATAAATACTCTCCCACTGCCGAAAGACCCCTCAATCTTTTACTAAATCTCATCACAGGAACAATTTACAAGCCAATAATGCTGAACAACTCCATTTCAATCTCGGGGTTAAGCTTTATTTCAGGCTTTCACACCTTATCATGTTCGCCCCTCCCAGGCAGGCACTGGACTGCTGGAATGGAGTGTGTCTGAAAATCATCAGGGAAAAATTGCCCTTCCCAGGGCAGCAGGGCTCTGCCACCCCTCTGTGCTGCCAGGACTGCCCTTGGGCCATCCCCAGTGCCTTGTCCTGGGGGACACGGCCACAACAGCTGCTCAATTCAAACTGCAGCTTCTTCAGAAAACACTTCCACAAACATTGACACTCCAAAAAAAGCTCTCTTTAGCCTTTTCTAAGCTGGGAGCTTATTTTGTTAATATTTTTCTGCACGGCGTGTTTCAAATGAGAACATTCTGAGAGCAAATTGGTGAAGTCTTTATTGCTGTTTATTTCTAAGCAGCTACAAGCCAATAATAATAGCAAATCCTCTCCAAGTGAAAACTGTGTTCCTTTTGGTAAAATGGCTCAGCGCGGAGTCTGAAGCTGTGTTTTGTCAAGCAGATGCAGAGTGTCACCTTGTAACGCCCATGCTAATGGAGTAATGGGATTGGAGCTGTGCTGGCTGCCCAGATCGCTGTGATAATCCTGGCCTAGAGAAAACAATCCTGTGTCGAGCATTACTGCTCTGGAGAGAGGCCATTCCCTGCTGGCCCTGCTGCAGACACACGCACACACGTGCAGAGACACGCTGGGGTGAGAGCTCCATCCTCCAGCTGCCCATGAGGGTCAGTGGCATCCACCAAAGCTGGGTCTGGATCCTTTCACGAGTCCAAAATCACTGGGAAACCTCAGGCATGGCTCTGCTCCATCTCAGCCTGCTGCTGGGGACACAGGAACATGCTCAGTGAGTGCACCACACACACACACCACACACATGAGCTCTGGGATGGGATGTGGTGGCACTGTGGTGGCAGCTGGAGCCAGCACAGCAGGACTGAATGGGGACAGGACTGAATGGGGACAGGGTTGTGGCCCAGGCAGCATAGAAGGAATTCATCTGGGTGGCAAACACGATCAACTAAGGCTGGACCCAGCTGCAATGGATAAAGCCCTGGAAGTGGGTCTGGAGCAGATTTCAGTTCTTTGGGGACGGATAAAGGGCCCTGGAGCTTGAGGCTGCAGCTGTGTCCCTGGAAGCTGAGATCCCTACAGGACAACAGGACCTGCCAAGAGCCGGCCACCTCCATCAGTGCTGCCACTCAAAGGCTGTGCTCCCAGGAGGAATGACCTAGGTGTAAACTGAAATTCCTCAGGAGCCTTTGAGAAATGTGTTTACTCCTCCAGGAAGGTTACCAGTTCCTGAGGACTTGCTGGTGAATCTGGAAAACCAGCAACAATGCTTCACAGTCCCTTGGGAGGTTCCTCTGTGTCCCTACAGGGCAGCATTGTGTGCGCCAGAGCATCCCTGCATCAACACACCATGGAGAGCTGCTGTGCCCTGCTGGGAAGGTGATGAGCAGGGCGTGCAGGACTGAGCACAGGGCTGTGGTCAGGACCTTCCCAGCTCAATGGGTGTCCAGGCAGAGCCTGGGGGTGTTCAGGGAACCCCCTGCCAGCCAGGTCCTGTAGGGAAGCTCTGCTCTGATCTGCATGAAGAGGTGACCCCTTCCCAGCCACCAAGTTAAACAAACAGGAGCCAAGCCATGAGCTGTGACTGGGTCTGATCTGTGGTAGTTAGGAATGGGGTTGGTGGTGGTTTGAATGCAGAGGAAGGAGCAAATCAACTTGTGAACGTGTTGGAGAGTTTGGCAGCTGCTGGCAGAGCCAGGGGGATGCGAAGTGTGGCTCTGTGCTCTCCCAGTCCTGCACCCAGCAAGGCTCCTGCTCACAGCACAGAGGTTAGGAGAGGAAGGATGCCAAACCACTGACAAAACAAACCCTGCTGGCGCAAGGAATCCCAGTAGCGTCTGGAATTCGCCTGTGAAGCTGGGCAGCCCGTTGCCCATCTGCTTTCTTGCTCGCTCCATTCACACGCTCCTTCCCTCCTGGCTTTACAAATTAAAAGCTGTAACAGTCTCTCTGCAGGTTTGCAGGAGGCAGGTGGTAACTGAGTGACACCCCCTTGCTGTTTGCTTCCCACACCTCTCTCCCAGCCCCATTCCCTGCCCTAGGAATGCTTCTCCAGATGCAGGTGAGAACCCCTGCTCAGCACAGGGTAGGGGCTAGCCTCCCTCAGAAAGGATCATATTTGGATGCTGAGATGCTGGCAGCAGCCTGGCACTTCTCTGAGGGGAGGAGGGAGCAGTCACTCCAAACTCCAGAGGTGGCAGGGATGGTCCTGGAGGCAATCACCCCAGTGCCCAGGGCCAGCACCCCCTCCTCAGCCCGCAGTTGCTTCTTAAGGCGCTGGTTTTGTGTAGCCACAGGGCAATTACTAAAGGAAAAAATCCTTTTATCCGGAATAGAGCGCTTTGTTAATGTGATTATGTGTTAATTGCTCTGATTTAACTGAAAGTTAAACTAAACCTTCACCTGTTAACCATCGGTGTGCTGAGTCAAGGAGCTGCTTTGAGGGCAGGCTCACAGTCCTCTGATGGAAGCTGACCCACTGTTGCAGCTCTGAGCTGTCTGAGATGTGAGTGGAGCCCAGAGGCCCCACGTTCTGCACCTGGTGGCTTCTTCCTGAGGAGCCCCTTGGCACAGAAAGCGAGTGGTTACCACCCCGTGGAAGTGTCAGAGCGTGGCATGGAAAGGTTGGGACTCTCCCATGCTGTGCTGGGGAGCAATCAGCAGCGTTGGCAAGGGTCTCTGTGGGCCTGTGGAGCATCAAACCCCTCCAAAACGCTTCCATGTGCGCCTTCCCCCTCCCTGCATGTCAGTCATTCTTTATTAATCCATGGGCCGGCGCGAGCGCTGCTGTCCCCACAAGTGTTCTTTCATGTTTGCCTACAGCCTCAATGTCATCGCACAAAATCAAGAGTAATTATGAGCAGATACCAACCCCGTGCTCCCCCCACCGCCACCATTCCCCCACATCTGGTTTCCACAACCACTCTCAGGGGTGCTTGGAGCTGCAGCTCCGGCACAGACCCTCCAGCTCTGCTCAGCATTAACCTCCTCTGCCCCTTCCCTCCCAACCCCCATAATTTTTCATTTTGACCAGTGTTCGTCATCAAACAGGTTTTAATTCCCCATTCCACCATTCCTGATGGGCTTATCCCAGGTTTCCTGGCAGCACAGATTCTGCTCCAGCCCTTCAGAGGGACCAAACCCACACTGCTGTGCAGTGAATCTCTGCATCCCAGCTCTACCTCGGTAGCTTTTTGTCATTTCATTTTGCAAGTTCAGGTTCTGGAGTACCTGCTGGCTGAAAGGCCTGTGAGAAATAAATACCACTGTGTCCATGTGCAGAGAATTTATCCACTGTCCATCCCCTCAGGGAGGCCAGCTCCTCTAAATTTTTACCTGATCAGGTAACTCCATGCTTCCCCAAGCCAGCCCCTTTGCTGGGCCTGCAATCCTGCAAACATCCCCTTCACATGGTCCTTGTTACGGGCACAAGATGTGCCTTAATCCTCTAATTTCTGCTGGGCTGGAACTTGCTGCATCAGCATTTCGGGGCCCTTTGTAGATGATTTTCCTCCAGTGCCTGTTTAGGTGGGAAGGGGCTCCAAGGGGGACCTGCAGCAGCAGAGCAGTGGGTGCCTTTGGAGAGGTGTCACCAACAGTCCCAAGTGCTTTCCTTTCACAAAGAAGAGCTCAAATTGTTTTCTCAACCATGGTAAGTGTGGATTGAGGTGTGAATTGAGGAGGGGTCTCAGGTCAGGATGTCCCTGGCTGTCACTGTTCCACCTCCTGAGCTCACTGGTGTTCTCACAACCCAAGGGAAATAGAGGTTGTGTTTAAAATTGAGAAAAGGGAAAAAAATGTATTAGACATCAAATGTTGAACCAATTCCAGCTTGACCAGAATCCAATAAAGTGCAGTTCATACAACATTTTTATTGCTAATTGGTTTGACTGTTAAAATTTAAATGCATGAAGTTACTTTAATGATGGACAGAGTGGACCTTGTTAACCTTTAAAAGGAGTTTAATTAATTTATAGACCTCCTAAAATGCTTCACACTTCTCCCTCCTGTGCCTGGCCCTGGCTAGCTTGGTCAGGCTCCCGTGCAGCCCCCAAGCTCTGAGAGGTGATGAATGCAAAATATGGTGAAGATGGGGCCAGCAGAGCATGGCCAGTGCTGGCCAGGGGCACAGACACCCTGGGGTGAACCCCCAACACAGGGATGGGCTGTTAAAGCAGCCAGTGCATGACAGAGAGCCACATCCCACCCTGCCGAGTGGCAGAGGGGTTGGGGAGCAGAGGAGGGTCTGGCCTGGCTGCCTGGAGCTCCCCAGCACCCCACTGGTGTTTCACTGTGGCCAGGGACCCCTGCCACGCACAGCCCGGTGGGTTACACGCTGCCAAACATTTTCTATTTAAATGCAAATTTTGACTTTTCACTCAGCAGCTCCATGAAGTTTTTCACAGCGCGGCGAGGGTCACAATAATAATTTATCCACAGGCCTCGTCCTACAGGTACCATAGTGCAGAAGGGTTGGTGCTTTGATGGCTGGGAGAAGAGAAAGGAAGGGGAAAGGGAAGAAGAAGGGGAAAGGGAAAAGGAAGGAGAAGGGAGTGAAGGACAGACGACAGTGTGCCATAGATGTGCTGGTCTGGACAGCCCCAGCTCAGCTCCTGGAGCCACTGGCAGCCACGGAGGATGGCCAGGCTCTGGAATCTTCCAGAGACCTGCCAGCTCTTCACCAAGTGGTGCCTGCTGAGCTCCCCACAGCACAGCTCTTTCTCAAGATGTGTATTATTCTCATTCTTCCATACATGGTCCCTGCCATACCTAAAGCTGTGCCTGGAAGACAGAGTGTTTATGTGCTGCACCAGGGAGGCTGCTCTACAGGGCACATCATCACAGCGTTTGATGTACACACAAACTTACCTTCATTTATCTGCAGCCTTCCCGCACGGTACAGAAATGAAATTTCTCAGCACCATAAAAAAGAGCAGAGATGCAAGGAGATGAAGTTCAATGGTTTCCACTAATTTGGATACCCAGGGAGTCACAGCAGATGTGCTGTACCCCCAAAACATCAGCCCCTCGTTTTGTTGTTCTTATCCCCACTCCCTGCCATCTGCCTGGCAAGTAAATCTGAGTTCTGTGAGCAGCAGCCCCCTCCTCAGACACAGGACCAGAAGGTGACTGAACAGGGCATGACACATCAGGGCCCAGCCATGGGAGTGTCAGGAATTAAGATAAGTAGAAAAAGCAGAAAGCCTTTCCCGTGACATCATCTCCCAGCCTAGTTCACGGGCAGGACAGGGGTCATGGCAGTGCCCTGTCCCTGGCTGGGACAGGGGACATGGGGAGTGCAGCACAGCTCCTCCCCAGCCCACCACAGCCAGACCCGCCACCTCCACGTACAGCAAGAGCCACAGAAAAGGGATCTGGAGCCGAGGTCATATCCTTTTTCTAATGTGAATTAGTCTGAGCACTAAATGAGTTCAGACTTAATTGTAAGCATTTTCTGTTAACTAAGCAAGAAATCTTATAATAACACAATAAGGTGCCATTTCACAGCATCCAAATGGAGCAATAAGCTGGGGCCTCATTTGTATGTATTTTTTTTTTCACAGTGATTGCTGACGCTGCTGCTTTTAATATATTCACATTGGCACAGCCATTTGCATTCAGATGCAATTATGAGTTAGAAACTCCCTCCTTTCTGCAAGCTCCAGAAAGGGAGAATTTCAGCCCAGAGACACGTTACTGTTCATTTTGTGGGGTCTAATTAAGGAGTCTGCTCTGGCAGGAATCGAATTCCTATTGTTACCAAAGGGAGCGTCCTGCAAAGAAATAGATTAAATTAAACCAAGCCTTTAAAATTCTCCCTTTTTCTCAACAAAATCTTATTGATCTTGAGCAGAAATAGTTATTTCCTATGGAAAAAAAAAATGACACTTTGGGGACAGAGGCCAAAAAAATGCATGAACCACACACAGCCATTCCCGGGGAGTATGGGCAGGTCACAGCTGTGCCACACACAGTCAACCACTGGACAAGACCCTCACAGGGAAGGTGAGAGCCTGATGGCAACCCCACTGCAGACCTGAAAACCCACTGAAACCTCCCAAATCTCACTCCAGCTCGGCAGCAGTGACCAGTTCCCTAGTGACCAGAGCAGCAGAGCTGGGTGGCTTCTCAGCCCTACTGGAAAAAGCCACCAAAGAGCAACTGGATGGCTGCACATCCCTTCAACCCTCAGCTTCTCTGAGGAGCCAAAACAACAAATAAAAAAGAGAAATTAAGATAGCAAGAGGCCAAAGCTCTAGGAGGAGAATCAGGGTGGGAGAGCAGCAAGGCTCTTGCCATGGGCACAGGAATCATGGCCCTCAACAGTGAGAGCACCTTCCATGGTGCTGGTTGTGGTGTGACAGCACCATGGGTCAGGGTTTAGGGACACCCACAGGCACACAGCAGGACAGGGAGTTTACATCCCCACAGCTCCAGGGAAGGAGCCCATTTTGCTAAGACAGGTGCTGCCCATCTCGCCACCTCCACTGCCATTCCCAGGAGCAGCACAGGGATTCTGGGGAGGAATGGGCTCAGGAGCAACCCAAGAACTGTGCCACACCAAAATCCTGCCTGGGGAAACCCTGGCATGACCTCAAGAACTGGTGGAGCAGGAAATTTGGGGAGTCCCTCAAACTGGGCCACAACAGAGTCAGAGCTGAACTCCTCAGGTGCAGGTGAGCACCCTCCTCCTTCTCCTCTTCCTCCTCTTTCCAGGAGGGAGAAGTAGCAGAGGGAGGAGGAGGTGTAATTACTGCAGCACCTGAGAGCTCATAAGAGTGCCATGCAGATTACCTCCTCCCGACAGGCTGGAGCTGTGGTTTATAGTTTACACCAGCATATATCGAATTAACCTCCGAGAAAAAGGTTAAACTATCAATCACGAGCTGCAGTTTAAGGAACTGCATCCCTGTGATGTATGGCACCGGCAGCACGTCAGGACTCAGCCAAAGACTGCTTAAAAGTAACTGGGGATAATGGGCCTGGCTCCTTATGGAGATAGATGTGCCTAGTGTTGACTTTAATATGCTGCATAAATGAGACCCCGGTGTGGAAATATTGCATCACAATGTAAAACAATTTCCTCTGTTCAAACAACCCCTAAGTAGACTTCTCGTTAATATTTGCTGGGTGGAGGTGGCAGCGGGGTGTGGAGGGCATGGTAGTGGCAGAGGTCCTGGAGCAGTGCTGGGGCTGGGACACCCAGGGCAGGGGACATCTGGGGCAGGGGACACTGGACAGTGGCTGGGGCTCGCCCAGCCTGGGGCCCCGCGAGCAGAGGGCTTCGATTATCCGCACATGTGTCGAGCAGCAGGGCTGTAATTTGAAGACATGTAACACAGACTGTTTACATTTTTGCAATCCTGGATGGTTGTGTGCTGAATTTCCCTACTGGAAAGAAAAACTGCATGAGTGGGGAATGCAGAGGAGGAGGAGGAGGCTTCTCCCCTCTGCAGCACATGCATCTGGGAGCAGGCTCAGGAGCAGGACACGGACTTGGCCAAGGGGTCACTGGGCAGCCCAGACAGAGGGACAGTCCCCAGAGAGGGGCCCAGGCAGGGGACAGCCCCCACAAAGCCCCACAGGGATCCTGGCCACTGTGACCACCAGCTCATGGCCACATCTGCAGTCGCAGGCTGGGGACATGTGTTACAAAGCTGGGTTTTAATTGCAATAAGTGTAATCGCTAATTTTAGGCAAATCTACTCATTACTGCTCTGGGAACCTTGGGAGAATTGGCACTGGATACTCCCAGCCAAGCACTGCCCAATTTTTGTCATACACTTTTTATTTGCAACAGCTACGTGAAAGTCACCGCTTTGGCCAAGGAATGGCGATGCCAGCGGTCCCTGTGAGAGCCAGGAGTATGGTGACACTGCTGTCACCGTGGCTGCTGTCCCATCTCCCCAGCCCTGCAGAGCTCAGAAGTGTTCAGGGAACAAGCCCTCTGCTCCTCTTCAGATGAGCTGAGACCTGATCCGCTCATTGTGCTTCCTGCGCTTTAAAAAACGCTGCTCTGAGGTTAGAGCTTCACCTAACGCCGCCTGAAGAATGAGAAAAGGTCAGCAAGACTTGTGAAATAAAAATGTTTCCATCTCAGTTGAGAGCAAGTCCAGATGGGTGAGCAAAGTTTAGAAATGGGAAAGAATTGAGCGAGCAGCAATACTGTGAGAAGCTGATAAGAGGAGCTCTAGCAGGAGAATAGGGGAGCCTTGTCTATCAGCCTATTAAAGGCTATTCTTACAAGTTTTTTTCTTTTCATTAATACGCAGGGTGAATAGAACATTGAATAAAAATCAGTACTTACTGCACAATTGTAGGATTGAAAGGTAACTGTCAACAGAAGGATTGGGGTGACAAAAGGGGCCATTTCAGTGCTTAGCAAATGATTTTCGGCTTGTCATTTCAATAGGCCGTGTTTTTCAGAGATTGTGTTTTTTTGAATAGCGTTTATTACCATGCTTTTTAAAAATTTCATGTTGTCTCTTTGCAGGCACCATTCATTTGCAGATGCAGTATTCCTTTTGGGTTGTCAGAGGGATACTGCTTTAGAAAAATAAAGTACAGTCGTCCAGTGAGAAAAAGGATTCTCTTGTGAAGCTAATGGCTGGGAGAAAAACAATCGGGGCAGCTCCTACCTTCTTGCCAGCCTGACCCAGTTTCTCCCACTGTTCTTTATTCATGATCGCGTGGGCCACCGGTTCTCTCCATTTCAAATTACAAGTATGATGCTGAGTAAGATAAAACTTTTTTTTTTCCTTTTTTTTTTTTTTTTTTTAACAGAAAGCCCATCTTCCCTAATGCTCCGATTTTGCAACGGGAGACCCTCAAACCAAGCCGGTCGCCTATCTCTCACCCACAGACAAGAGGTCCAATTCTGCAGCCTTTATTCAGACAAAATCCCATTTCTCTCAATGGGGGCTTTGCTTGAATAAGCAGTGGGCAATTAATGCTCAGACTTTACAAAGGAGATACGTGGGGTGTTTAAGGCTTTGTGCGTATGCCCGAGAGGAGAAGCGAAGTGACAAAGTTTTACGGTTATCTGCCTTAAATAAAATCTTTGAAAACACATGTTGGTTTAATCGAAATGATCATGTTCATTGCTCCATAATTGCTCGCATAGGTCCGGAATTTGCATGACACTGTACACTATGCAACAGTGGTTAAAAAGACTGGCATTAGGATTTCATATCATTTTAACAAAAACCACCATTTTTGGCACCCTGGGCTCCTAAGTAGAGAGTAATCTAGAATTAGTGAGAAATAGATTTCATGGCTTTAAGTCACTTTATAGTGTGCAGGTCTTGAACCCTGATCTTTTGTAAATTGAACCACTTGTGAAAAAACAAAGGGCTCTAATCCCTTTAAACTACCACTGCACATCCCTGGCCCAGCGCCCTTGAGAAGTGATTTAAACGGCGTCGGGTATGGCAGCTCAAAACATACTCAAATCTGTTAAGAGGCTGATGTATAGGAAGGGAATGGAAGCAGGGTAAAAAAAAAAAGCTAATTAAAAGTATTGATGAGTCTGACAGAGAGAATAATATCCTTCAGCCTCTCTGAAAATCACCGTGAGCAAGACTGGGATGCTCCTGGCGCAGCCGCTGCAGCGAAGGGGAGAGGAACAGCTGAGAGGATGAGGGTTCCGGGCACTGTGAGGAGGATTTGCTGGGGCTGGAGGGGCAGGACGAGCTCCCAGTGAAGGTCAGAACAGCCTGGACACTGTGGAGAAGGCCACTGCCTGTCCACAGCTCCCGTGGTCCTGTGCCTCCTACCCAGCTCAGCAAGGGCTTTGTCTCTTGAAATTCCTTTTCCCCCCTCCTCCAAAACACAAGACACCACTTGTGAACTCTCCCAGGTGACCTGGAGTTTTCTGTGTTAGACAAACACTACTAATTCAAAAGCACTTTTCTTTGCAATGCTGACATTCCATCTCTTTCCTGAGGAGCTGCAACAATAATGGGGAGTGTTAATGAGGATTATCCTTCCTGCCAGCCCAAGGAACAGCTGATCAATCCACAGAACCCTCATCCCAGCTGATCAATCCACTGAACCCTCATCCCAGCTCCTCCCTGTGGCCCCATGAGGTGGCCAGTGGCGTGGGGACGGCACAAATGTCACAGGTGTCACCCTGGCAGGCAGCTGTGGGGTGGAGGGCAGGGTGCCTTCACCAGGCAGAGATCCTGCCACTGCCAGCATTTTCCCTGGCTGGATCCTCCCTGTCCCAGCCAGGACAGCTCCTGAAACCAATGTGCCAGGCTGCAAGGCATTGCCTGGCACTGTGTTGCAGCATCCCCCCTCCCTTCTGCACACACAGGGAAGGGCTCTTGGCCCAGGCTTGATTTTACACCACTGCAGCAAAAAGTGCTAGAGCTCAGGGGCCAGCAGGGACAAAATGTTCAGTTTCCTTAGCAATAGCAGAAAAACAAGAATTTCACTTTGAAAAACTTAAAGCAGTGTTCTTTAACAAACCTGCTGTCTGCCCTTCTCCCAGGGGAAGGCTGAGACAAGGATCTCTGCAGCAGAAATGCCTGACTCAGTGTTTAAAGTGCCCTTGTTAGCCCTGCCTTGATGGCTGTCTGGAGAATCACAGATCCCACCGATATTTAAGGCCATATAATTTGCTTATCTCCTTGTACAGTCTTAAGCAGCCCCTGAAGAGAGAGGCAGGCTGTTCCCTTGCAGATGCTTTTGTTTCCAGCTATGTCCAGGTCACAGCATCAGGTGACAGCACAGGGACCCCACCAGAGCACCCACACTGGCACCAGACCCTGTCCTAGAGAGGCAGGAGCACAGACTGTCCCTGCAGGGTCCCACTGCCACCTTGCCTTCACTCCATCGTTCCCTGTGGGCTCCCAGAGCCATTCCCTCAATGCCCCTCACCTTCCAGCCCCCCCTCCACACAGCAGCCTTTCCCAAAGCCTCCCATTGTAAACAGGGATGGAGAACCAGAATGAAAGGCCAAGCAGCCATGTCAGAGCACTCCGGACATTAGTCAGACAAAAGACTTTAAAACAAAGTTCAATTAGGTGTGAAGGAAATAAGAAGCTGCCAGCAGCAGCAGGGCTGTGTGAATGCTCTGAGATGCTGGAGCAATATGCAACATAAATGGGTTTGTCTCTGCTCTGACCAGCCTTCCCTGACAGCCTGTGCTCCAAGCCGTGCAAACAGAAGCCTCCTGGCATACTTGGAAGATAGTCAACATTTCCAGCTATAATATTTTAATTATGAAGCAGGCTGTTGAGTCAGTTATCTGAAGCGAGTGGCTCAGGGAAGGCCCAGTGCCACCGGGCGTGGGCTCTAGATGGGATGCTGGGACAGTGCTTCTCCAAAAAAACAAGAGCTCCTCCCCACAGCCAAGTGTGGAGCTTCCCCCACATCCGGCTGCGCTCTGCAGCATCCCGGGCTCGGTGCCACCCTTCCCTGTACAGAGCTTTCCTCAGCAGACACCCACCTCACACCTCTGGGGACACACAAGGATCTGCTGCATCCCTGACACGAGTCTCAAGGCAAAGGATGAAGCCACCACAGACCTTCTCTGGAGTTACACATGGCTCCTACATCACTGCTGCAGATCTGCATTTGGATGGAGTTTCTTGAGGAATTTTCAGCTGCCAAGGTATCTCCTACATTCTTGGTTCTTCATCTCCCCTGTGCCACCCGTCCTGCCTTCCCAAGTACCCCGTGTGTGCCTGTCTCACTGCTTTTCCATGAGCACCATGGATTGTTTTCGTTCAGAGCTGCTGTTGTGTCCTGAGGTATCTCTGTTGGGAAACAGAGCACAGAAATATGAATTCAGCAAGGAAATACTGAAACAAACAGTTATTGCTAAATGCAACAGCCACCGAGTGCCCAGCCATAACAGGGAGAGAACCTTAGAGCTGAAGAAACCCTGAAGTGCTGGGAGGCTGGACAGCAGTGGCATGGTCAGTGCAGGGATTTTGCTCCAGGACTGTCTTTACACTAAATTAAAGCTGGAGAAGTTCTCCTCAGGATCATACACGAGCCCCTGCCAAGGCGTGTGTGTTACACCACGGGCGCCTCCAAGACCTTTTGGGCACGTACAGGAATCTGGGCTGCACAACTGCATCCCAGGGCTGGACAGGGACCACTGATTGTGCTTTAATTGCAGGCTCAGTTTGAAACAAGGTGTGGGCCAAAGTGCAGCTCCAATAGGTGCAGCGCCAAGAAGGAAGCGGTGCCAGCAATAGATACTCTGGCAAACTCAGTCTTCCAGCTCCAATTATGGAACTTCTCTTATACCACTGTCTCTAAACATTGGCTTCTGACTGCAGTGCCTTATGCCAAATTGTAATCGCCCTCATTCTGCTGATGGTCAGAATGCCTGGAGCCCAAACGGGATGCAATAATCACCGAGGAGGAGAAAGCACGCTCGGAGCTGATGCTCAGCACAGCGTGTGCAGCACACAGGGAATGGCAGCATATGTCACAGCACTGTGATTACCTCACAGGAGCTGGAAAAACACACTTTTCCTGCTCAGACTCCAAAATGATCATAAATTCAGATGGGTTTTGCAGCTTTCTGGGAGGAAGACTCTCCAACAAATCCCACCAGGCAGGGACAGGCCAGGCTGTCTGCAGGAAGGTGTTGGCAGGGCAGTGTCATTCCTGGTGGCGCGAGCAGGACCCACCAACACTGTTCACACCATAAGCCCTGATTTATAGCTTATTAAAATAGAGACAGTTGAGATAAAATGCCAGAAATAAAAAACTCTGACTGGATCGAGTGTGACTTGGCTTATTGAGTTTGTTTCCTCTCTTTTTATAAGGGCTATAAAAACAAACAGCTCTCACTTGACTAAAGAAATCATTCATTAAGCTCCTCCACTTGTTCCAGCAAATCCAGACACATGCAAATAAATTCCCGGTGTCCCTTTCTGGAGCTCATCCCAAGAACTCTGCTGGGGCCCATTGACTCCAGCTGTGCCACCTGGGCAGGGCAGGCTGGCAGTGGCACAGCTGAGGTCACAACAGGGGTCCCCAGGATCCTGGGGGTCCTTGGGGCTCCCCTAGCCAGGCAGGGCTGTGTTCCCTGAGGAGAACCTGGTTGGGTTCACATCCAGCCCAGAGATCCCTCAATAAATGTGATTGGAAGGAAAAAAGAAGGGAAAGAGAAGTGGAAGGGGAAGGGGAAAGGGAAAGTCTGAGTAGCGGGGGAAGAGAAGGAGGAGCCTGAGGCAAAATTTATTTCTGTCAACTGGTGGTCTATTTCCTTGATACCATTTCCTTGTATACAGATAAGGAGTTATCTTAAATGACCATGTCTTTTTCAATTTGTACTTAACAGTCAGTCCCATTTTCCTTATATGATACTATCACAGCAGGATGAAAAATGCATTACAATAATCCCTGAGGATCTTCATATATCAATATCAAATGGGCTGAAATTGACCTGTTATAAAAACCAGCCTTTCAAGTCAGAAAAAACTTAAATAAAAAAAGCAAATTTCAGAGCCTGCAGGATGCTCCATAACCCGAATGCTCAGGCACAAAGAGCAACGTTTCCCGAATGCTTAATGAAAACAAACCTTCAACATCCACAGCAAAAATATCTTTGCTATTGGTACATCTGCACCTGAAAGAAATGCTGACCCAGGCCAGACCAGGGCATCCACACCCAAATCAGGCTGAGCCACCGAGTCTGGGACGAGGGATTTGGCACTGGGAACTTTCAGCCTCACCTATGAGCTCTGGAAACAGAGCCCCAAGCCCTGAACATTCCTCCTGCAACCTTTTAAAACAAAAATGTACCTTCAGGCTCTTCCACAGGAGGCAAGGAGAGGATGGGGCGCTTCTCTGGGATAACACCCCAGAGCTTCTCTAGCCCCAACTGCGTTCACCCCTCACTCACATGCTGATTCTAGCAGTCCAGGAGCAGAGCACCCGGGGCTGCTGTAGGCAGAGAGGCTCTCTCTCCATTCCACACATGTTTGCAATAAGCACAAACACCACATTATCACACCACTTCATCCTGCCTAAACCAGCAGTGCCCATTTCCCTTCCCGCTATCACAGCTATGGGGGATTTGTCATCCAAATTAGAGCTAAAGATACAAAAATACCTCAACAGATCATAATCAGAAGAAGATGTTTCTGTTGTGAGTTATTGGCCCACCACAAGCCAGTCAGGGAAAAAAAAAAAAAAAAGAGAAAAAAAAGAGAAGAGGCTGCAAAGAAGCTGAGCACCAGCAGCTGTCGGTGCCCAAAGTGAGTCAGGCAAGTCCTAACCATATCCTCTGCCAGAGGAGCTGCTGAGAAACCTCCCACCGTAGGAGAGGACCCTCAGCTCCAGACCCCAGCACCACTCAGACCACCTTGAAAATCTGGCAAGAGGCCCTGTGGTGCCAGGTGCTGGGGCCTGCATTTGCTGAAGCCACATCCCCTGCTGTGTCTGTGGGATCAGACCCTGCAGATTCCAGCTCCAGCCCAGCACAGGCACCTGTCCTCATTGCTGAGAGATGCTGTGGTGACAAAGCAGAGTCCTCCAGGACCGGGCAGAAGCAATGGAGGTGGTGGACTGGGTGGGACGGAAATTACGTATTTAAATAGCACCATTAAACACATCAGGACCTGCCCAGAGTTTGGGATTCTCTTCCTCTCCTGTACTTGTTGCCCTCCTGTTCCATCAAGTCTCCTGTGTGGGAGCTGGCGGCTCAACCAGGCAGAGTCCCCAGCGTGTCACCTCAGCTCCTGGCGCTGCCCTGCTTCCATGCTGCCTCCAACTCCAGTTTAAATCTCTAAATCTTCCATCCCTCCAGGAAGCTGGAAGGAGATGTGTGAGGAAGAGCCTCGCTCAGCCTTGCTGACCACAGGACAGCCCTCGAGGGACTGGCTTTGGCCTCTGCTCTGCCCAGCTGCCCACGTCGCAGCATCCCTCTGCCCATGCCAACTGCAAAAGCTGAGCAGTGAAGGGTCCTGGAGGACAGCCTGCCAGAGAGGAGCGGAGCAGAATCCTGGCACGCAGTTGCAGGGCCGGCTGCCAGCTTTAAGTGAATTTCATGAGAAGTGCACTGGGCCTCTTATCATTTGCAATGAGCCCTGCAGCTCTGACGAGACACGGGGGGACATAAGTAATGTCGGAACAGAGCCCTTTATTAATTAATAAACAGCAGTGCAAGCTAAAAGCTTTACATCCACCACTGTTAAATGCGCAGTTAAAAGCCCTATAATAACCCGTGTTCATCAGATATTCCAGGCACTCTGGCTTGCTCCGAGGCGCGTGTGATGTGACACCATCTACCTGCTGCAGCCCGCAATTAAAGCCAGGCAGAGGATCAGCCTGGAGGAGCTGAAGCGAGACGCTGCACAGCAACATCACCTGGCAGGTGCACCCGACCATCACAGCATCCCAGTGCCCGGGCTGGGCTGGGATGGATGTGCTCAGCACAAATTCCTGCCTCTGCCAGGGTTCCCGACCGAGCGTTGCGCTCTCCTGTGCGGACTGCAGCTCGCTGGTCCAGCCCTCAGCTGATCTGTTTGTAAAATAACACCTAGGGCTGCCTAAATCATTTTCAAGCAAGGCACATTCTGGTTTTCTTGGGTTTCCTCTGCTGGCACGGAGCACGTGCCGTGGTGGTTATGCACAAATTCACACGCTCCTGTTCACCAGGCACAGCTACCATCAGCGAACATGCAAAGTAGATATTAGCTGCCACACATGGCCACTTAGATGCCTGCTCATTTGCATATGCAAACACTCATTTTGCATGCAAAATGTGATTTACAGAAAATGGACATCTAAATCGAAGTCCCGGCATTGGTTCAGCCCCTGCCACTGACAGCACTGGCAGTGCTAAACCATGATGAGCAGGGGACAGAAAGGGCTGTGAAATGGCCAGGCATTGTTGCTGCTTTTGTAGCTGGGGATTCATGAGAATCCATTCATTTTTTAAAGGCACCTTTGGAGTGGGTCAGTAGTACTGACCCCTCTACCCTGGCCCTTGCTCTGTGCAGCCTGCCAGACGTGACAAAGGAGGAGAAGCTGTGAGGGGTCAGAAGCAGCCCCTTCCCCCTCAACCTACTCTGATCCCCACGAATCCACCCTGCTCCGAGCAACGCCGGGGACATTTTGAAGGGAATTATTTCCAACACAGAATTCATCAGCAGCCATGGGAGCTGGGTTTGGCAAAGACCCCACGAGTGTCACCCCAGCCATGTCCAGCCAGTGCTCCTGGAAGATGGCTCTGTGCACCATGCACAAGGCTTCCCTGCCTCCCCAGACCTGCTCCTTGGCAGCGCACCGAACACGCGCCACACACAAAGGAGCCGTTCTGGGAAATCCTGGCTTTCGGCACCACTGAAGTTTATAGCAGAAAGTGATCCTATTTTCAGGCAGATTTCCACTAATGAGCAAAGCCTTGATGGCCATATGCTCCCCACAGCCTCTCCCGCTCACTGCGAGTTCCGTACACGTTCTTCGTAGTGGGGAAGAGACATGATACATTTCTGTGCTGTTTCACGATAACATAAATACTGTAAAGCTTACTTGTGTTAAATTAAAGATATTTAAAACAACAGCAGGATATTCCTCCCCTAAGGCTGTGCTGTACAGTTCGGTAGGGCAGGCTCCCATGCACAGGGACCTGGGATGGCTTCCCTCTGACCACATGGAATAAACTCTGCATAGGTGTGAGCAAGTTATCAGACCCTTTTTCTATGTAATATCACACTATTATTTACAAACACCTGAGAAGAGGAAGACAAAACAGCATTTTTGTACAGCATAAAGACCCATATATCCTCTAAAAAACTCTGAGATACCCAGGGCTCTGCATCCTCTAAGAAAATCGAGAGCTACTCTTGTTTTATATCTCATATCTCAGGGCAAGGAATCCTTGAAAACTCTGAAAAGCTGAAAAAACTTCTTTATCCTTGTCAAGATTCTAAGTGACATTGGAGAGCCAGAGAGGTCTTTTACCTGACCTCATGGAAACCCCACCACAGGGGTGCAATCTGCGTTCCTCTCTCTTTGGTTGGGCGTTACTGTTTTTTTAGAACATATTTAGAAAATTTAGAAATTCCAGTTGGAGCTGGAATGCTTGTTTAAAAGCTTTAATAATCAGGTAATGAGAAATATTTCTTTCAAAAAGGAACTGGGATATTTGTGTGACATTCTGGACCCGATTAAATGCTGTAGTTACAAATCAAACAATTACAGAATCATTTAGGTTGGAAAAGACCTTTGGGGCCATCAAGTCCAATCTTCACCACCCTGTGAACTAGACCAGAGCACTGAGTGCCATGTCCAGTCATTTTTTGAACAGGTATACCCTGTTTGTGAGCACCCCAATATTCCAAGTGATTAATGTGATGGTTGGAGTTGCTCCCTCACCACCCAAAAATAATGGCTCTGCAAGAAGAGAAGAAACAGCTTCAGAACAAAGTTTGAAACAATTCCTACAGTTTGTGCAGCTGCTAAAGGCAGAAAAAAAGTCAGCAAAATTCTCGTAAGCAGCACGACACACCTCGGTTTATGTGATAATAAAAGCATGATTTGACATTAATTCTCTGCTTTCTGTAGCAAATCCCTGTGCAAAGCTTCTTAGCCACCAACCCAGCTGGATATGAGGAGCAGCCAGGCTCCCACAGAAAGGGTTAAAAGAAAATGTTATACTAAAAGAAATCTCTCTACAAGTATAAAAAAAGAAAAATGATTGTAAATTCCACCAGGGGAATTCTGCCATGAATATGCTTCACCTTTCGCAGGATCTCCCACCCTGCCTCAGAGGATAACTGACCTTTGGAGAAAAATAATGAAAAGAAGAAATTCCTTGGAGAAAATAATGTGGCCAGGCCTCAGTAATGAGATCTGCTCCCTTTATGTTGCTATGACAACCGCAGTCATTTTATAATACAAAATACATGAATGGGAAGAGGGCCATCTCCTCACGCTGGGGCCGGCACTGCGGCACCCCCAGCCCTCGCACGCTGCTCACAGGACAGCCACGTTTGACTTGATTTGTGCTCCACCCCATCTCCTTTCACCTTCACAGCGTCAAGCTCCTCCGACTGCTCTAATTTTGGATGCTGAGTGCATTTCTGGGTGCTGAGGAGGTGTGGGGAAGGAGCGGGTACCCCGGGCAGATGTGCTCAGAGCATCCAGCCTGAACCCAAGGCACACAGGGCAAGTCTCCCCACAGTTCTGTGCAGCCTCTGGGAACTTCAGCCTGGAGATGGTTCTTGGAAAGAGTGTCCTGCTCTTAACTCCAAATCACAGGTCTCTCACCCATCTGAGTCTGTGATGATGAGGAACAAGGAGGCAGAGTGTGCCAGTCCCAGAGCAGGTTCCAGACCACTAGGAGCTGCCTGGAGAGCACACCTCTGCTCTGCAGGGACTCAGGAAGCTGAGCTTCTGTCAAATCAGATGTCAACAAAGTGGGAAGATTTGTGTGAGAGCCTTAATGCACATCCCAGGCTTTTCTAGAGGAAGATACTCCTGGCATGCAGAGCTCTCCAGCTCGCCTCAAACCACTCCGGTGTGTGAGCCCGATCATAACTCCTAGGACTAAAGGTGGCCCAAAGTCAGAGCAGGAGTTGGAAATGGAGAAGTCAAGGGGGACCTAAGTATGGTGTTTCAGTTAATCCAGAGGTTCAGAGCTTTTCCTGTTTCCCAGGTGGTCTGCAGGGAGACCTGTGCTGGCTGCACCGTCAGCACAACTGCTCCAGGAGTGCTGGGAAAACTACAAACCCAGGTTTGCAAATGAAGAAAACAGCCAGAAACACAGAGGAAACCAAGAGGGTGGAGGAAAAGGAGGCCAAGAAACCAGGAAAAACTCCAGCCCGTGGTGTCATACAGCTCAAGAAAGGAGCAGAGTGGAGCAGGGCCCCAGGGCTGATGGGATGAGCCACAAGGAAGACAAATGGGACAGGGTTATTTCCACCTCCTCTCTGCTGTCCTTTCATGGTGACATTTCCCAACAAACAGAGATTGGCAGGAAGGGGTGGAAAGCTGAGGGAAAGTCCCAGGCAGGCAAAACCCAGACTGCTAAAATCAACAGCCATTCTCCAGCTATTTCCTGTACTGTGACAAATGTGCCCAGGACAGTTGCTGGATTTTAACTTCTGAGTTACGTGGATGTTGAAAGGGGCTCTGTCTCTTCTCCAGCACCTGAAGTCACCACCACTGATCACCCTGCTCCACTCCAAAATCCTTTGACTTGCCTCTGGCAACTGAGGCTGGGGAGATCATGGAAGGATTTCTGCAACTATCCAATGATCTGAAAACAGCAGAAAGGCATCAGGAGTAGCTGCTACATCAGGACAGCTTCAAACAACTCAGGTGCAGGGGGCCCAGGCATTCCCAAAGTCAGGGTAAAATTTAGGTTGCCCCCTGATTGGTACCTTCTATACACATGGAATTTGTGTGTGGGCAGGAAAATCCACCTTACATCAAATACTAAGGCTAATTTAAATTCTTTTTGTTCGGTAATATGGAACAGTAATAAATCTGGGAAAGCACTGGAAAGAAGTTTAAGAGGACATACAAATTGCAGTCACACATCAGCAATTAGGAATCCCAGGAAGGAGAAAGCACCTGTCTTGGTCTTTATTGAATATTATTCTCAATTAGAATATTCATCATGCACACAAGACAATTCCTTCATTCCAACTTCCATAGACATATCCAAATTACATCATATCCACAGAACAGAGGGAAGGAAGTTATCTTAATCTGTCTCTGAATAAAGCATTATTGAAACTCTCAGTGGTCCTGCCTGAAGCTCACTGAGGTGCAGAACCCTGGCAGATGCTGTACAGAAATGTGACTGCCTGGGTGAGCCTCCCAAAACAGCTTGCAAGAAAATGATCCCATTAAGGCTGAGGCTTCCCAAGCAGCTTCCCAAGGCTTGCAGGAGGCTGAGGCTTTGGCTTGGAGGGGAACATGCACTGCTCAGCAGCTGGGCTCCATGGATGCTGCTGCCCATGGGGAGCGTGGTCCCACCTGGACACTGTCCAGGTGTGTCATGCAAAGGAAAGCAGCTAAAAATTCCAAAGATGTGAGCCACTCCTTGCCTGGAAAGCCACGCTCTGGACAGAGCATGTGCTGTTGTCTGGGAGATTTGTTAAATCTGAGGTTATTCTTTGCCTGGGGCTACCCTTGTGCATGGCCAGCCCTGGGAACAGAGCTGCAGTTCAGAACCTTCCTGCTCCTGTGCCTTGTCCCTTCCCAGCAATGCCAGTCAGACTGCCAGGTGTTTTCTAATAACAGATCATACATTTCAGGCCAGAGGGATCCTCACGTTCCTCTGGCCTCTGGTAAGTAGGAGAACAGACCTGAGGGCTTTTCTGTCTCCGTTCCTGATACAAATCCCATGTCTCTGCTTGAAGCTTTAACAGGACTCCTTTGTAATGAAGGCTGGAAACTCCAGGATGAGAGCTGCATTGCCATGGCAGTGGTGCTCATTCCTGGGTCGATAAACCCAAATCCCACAGAGGGGACAGTGCTTGGAGAAGGTCCCCATTCCATTTGTGGGGATGTGGCTGTGCAGGAACATGGAACAGGTGGTTGTGACAAGTAACAGAGCTCCCAGCTTGGTCCTAAACTGGCTCACAGGGAAGTTACATTGGCCAAAATATCAGATTTATGATAAAAACATGAAGCTGAGACAATGTGCTTCAAACAGGAGCCCCTGCCCTGGAGAAAGGGCCAAAGGAGGAGACACACCTAGAGGGTGAGCAGCATCCCTGCTCCCAGCACCATCCTCCCCATCTTCCCCATGCAGCTCCAGCCAACACCTGGGCAGGGAAGAGGAGCCACAGTGCTCTGGTGCTGTCACCAAGGGAGCCTGGGGGGATCTCTGTGATCCTGCCCACCTCATCCATCTCCTGGGTCCCTTTGAACCATCACCTCTCACCACCACTTATCAGGTTTCTTCAGAAATAAAAGGTATTGAGAAAAATCAATGGTAATTCATTGTATCCCATGATTTTTAAAGGCAATTAAGGCAAAGACAAGGTAAGAGGTTAGCAAAATCTCTCATTCTTTAATATATTGTATTTTCTCATTAATTCCTTAATCTTGTGACAAATTCTCCCAGGCAGAGGGCCAGCTTCCTGCCCAGTTGAACTCTGGCCGAGTTTTGAATGAAGCAGGTAATGCCTCAGCACCAGCAGTGTCCTGTGCTTCCCAGCTGCTCTGGGGAGCTTTGGGGATCCATGGGGGATCTCCTCCAGCCCCTCAGCTTGTCCTCTGCACAGGGAGAGGGAGAGCTTTTCCTGCAGCAAACACGGGGTCTGGGCAGAAAAAGCTTCCCCAGGGCACAAGACCTAAAAGCAGCGGCAAAATGTTCCTGTGCAAAAAAAAAAGTCAATGCTCCCCAGCTCTGTCCCTGCTCATTTGCACCACAGTTAATAACTAAATTACTGCTAATTAGGGATACTATGAATGAGAACATATCACGCTTCTGCTAATCACCAGTGTTTCTGTGTAATGTCTGGAAAATCAGAATTATTAATGAAGAAGTTATTTTGGAATTCTGAGTTTAATTCCGCAAATTCTGGATAATGGCAGTCTGGTCTGCCAGCTAATTTTCACATCATAACATCAAAACCCCTTAATTAATAGTGAACTAATTAGAAAACACTAACTTCAAGACAGCAGGAAAAGTTCTTTCCATAAGGAGTTGGGTTGGAGTGAAACAGCACAAGCTGAAGGGGCGGATGGGGAAGGGCAAGGGGTGGGTGGGGATGGGTGAGAGGAAATTCTCAGTCTGCTTTTGAGCAAGTTTCAAATCAATTCTCTTTGAATGACTCGCCTTGGAAGAGCTGGGAAGTGTCTCCTTCCCTCCTTCTGTAGCTCTGGGAAAGACAGATGCAACGCTAACAACCTAAATATTTACCTGCTTCGTTTTGTTTCCTAGTTATTAGGAATATTTTCCACCACTCCGCCTAACTAAACAGAGTTTCCCCCCCAAAAAACCAAATATGATGGCTCTTAATTCTACAGAAATTTATTACTATGGAGTAAAAATGCTACTGTATTCCAAACACTGGCAAGACAGCCAGGAGGCTCCACTCCTGCCAGCTTTTAATAAGATACACATTGGAGCTGCGAGTTGCTCACAAGTTGCATGTTTATTTAAACAAGAGTTTCCAAGTGTTTAGGGACAGAGGTTGCTACAACAAGTTCTTATCATCAAACACAATGGTGCTGAAACGTTCAGGAAGGAGAGTTACAAATGGAGTAACTCTGCAGAATAAATCACTGATAAATTTTCAGCACAAGTAGTTTTAACACAAGATAGAATACTGTGGATCCTGAGTCTTCGAATGGATGTGCCCACTCCTAGGATGGTTTGGGACCTATTATGAGATGAAATGATTTATTTAAGGATTTCAAATCCCTTAAATAAATCTTTCTCTTTTTTGCCTCTGAATTACATATTTTTCTTGCAGAGCCAGAGATTTGACATTTTCTTGAGGTAATTCTGCAAGGCCAGGATCACCCAAACCTTCCCACTTGCCTGATGACAGAATGTTCTTCTGTGACTTTCAAAAAAAACAAAGCAAAGTGTGCTCAGGGGCTGCCTCTCACCTTCAGTGGTGATGACAAATGGAGCTTCTTAGCTTGATTATACTGGGGACATTGTCACACGTAGTATAAAACACTCCTGGCAGTACAGCTGCTGAAGAGATGCCACTCAGGCCATGGGGTCATGCTCAAGAAATGTCCCTCTGCAGATGTCCATGCAAGCTTTGCCTGTGCTGGACATGAGGAGAGGGTCACACACGGGTTTGTCACTATCACGGCTTAGCCTTTGATCCCTCAGCAATGGATGGACCCATGTCTGGATGCACAGGGTGATGGCTTTGTGTAGATCCTGCACAGGGATGTCCAGCTGGTGCCCTCTTGGGTTTTCCCCTGCATGCTGGGATCTCTGCATGGGAGCTGGCACAGGGCTGGGCACACACTGAGCCCCAGCAGTGCTGGGATCCCTGCATGTCCCCGGAGCACTGCTGGGAGCTGGCACAGGGCTGGGCACACACTGAGCCCAGCAGTGCTGGCTGCTGGAGCACCCACAGGGCTCAGCATCCCTGGGGCTGGCATTGCTGCCAGACCTCGAGCCACACATAGAACAGCCCAGGGCAGAGGTGGGAGCATGACCGTGCCTGGGACCAGCCCTGACCCTGAGGCAGGAGTGGTGAAGGGTCTGGTTTAATGAGACCTGAAAGCTGCGCGTTGGTCCTGCGGGCTCGCCGGCCGATCCACTGCCCAGGACATCAGCAAATGTCAGACGAGATCGGATCTCAGCCTCCTGTGTGTCAGCAAAGAGCTCTCAGACGTGGATCCTTCAGCTCTGTGCACCCACACCTGCCTTCCACACCCACATCACCCAAGATGTACAGCACACTCAAACCAAAGTGAGGAATAAAGTCCATCCTGCTCTCCCTGACCTATTTTTGACACCCCAGAGATGGAAAGGGAATGGTTTAATTAACTTCACTCTTACTAATCTAAGCCAGGCTCTGAATGTGATGGACACTTACTGCATCAAAGCTGGATGGGGATGAAGGCTCCAAGCTGCTCCCACTGAGCCTTCATCACTTCCCCCAGTCCCTAAACTGGGAGCCACATCCAGCCCTCGGCTCCAGGCCGGCTGCTGGGAACCAGAGGAGAAAGATAAGCGATCCTCTGCTGCAGTGCCACTGAAAACTGCTGGGCTCGGTAAATAAAAGGAGTCTCTAAATATTATTTTTGGTAGGGATTTTCATCTGAAAAAGTAAAATGCCATAAATCAGGCACAATGCTACAATCAGCACATACTTGTGACTAAATGCATCCTGTAGCACATTTCAGCATAAATTACAGCCATTTGATTTAGACTTTGCTGCACAAAGCCATATTATTTAAATTCAGCCAGAATTGAGTCCACTCACATTGCTATACACTTATAAAACATAGTCATGATTATTGTCATAAACTTCTGCAAACTGGCTGTTGAGTTACTTTGCCACATCATCATCTATAGTAAACAAGACTTATTTTACATTTTTCTCTCCTTTCCTGACAATCTGCCACAAAACATTCTGCAGAATTGAGGCTAAAGTTGCGGCCAGATTCCCACAGCACATGTGCAGCAGTACCTGCACCCTGGGGAGGACAGAATAACGGAATCATTAAGGCTGGAAAAGACCTCTAGGACCAAGTTTTAAGCTCCTGTGCAGGACCTTGAGGCTGCCCATGCCCACTCCTAGCAGGTAGGCAGGAGAGGAAAATCAAATGGAAAGGGAGGCTGTAGGGTGTATTCCACCCGAGGAGGGTGTCTCAGTGACAGCAGCACTGGCAGTGTCCCTGTGTCCTGCCTCACTTCCAGGGAAAGCAGTGACCCCCAGCACACTCCTGGGGCAAAGAGTTGGGCTTGGAGCATCAGCTGGCTCCTTTTGGTACCAAACCATTCCCTCCAGATGCAGAGCTTTTGATGTGAGAATCATTTTTTGTTCTCTGTGCAGAACCTACGAGCTCATCCCCAGAAACGGTGCGGGTAGGAGTGAGACACAGAGATTGCTGCCATTCTGAAGTTTTCCAAATTCATCAAAGAAAGTCAGAGTGGCTGGCCTGAGTAACAAGTCCCATAACTATAAAACTGTCCAGTGCCCCTTTCCCTGCTGTGATGGCAGCATTCCTCCCCAGCCTGGGGGGACCACTCACTCACTAGCTAGCTTGTCTGACTAAATTAATGTTTTACATTTCTTGTCTAGTTTGCAAACTTTTAAAAAATTAATCCCATCATTTCAACAAGTGTAACAACTAAATTATCATCTTTACATGATTAAAGTCTCTGCTGCGTCTTTTCTTGGCAAACATTACATGCCCATAATTTTACTAAATGTAATAAACCAACCATAGAACTATTAATTTTAGCATGGTATTCATGACAATTAGAAACGCATGAACCTTAAAATGATAAAAACCGAAATGAATACCAAAATAGCACGAAACACAAGAATCCAGCTCCTCAAACCAAGGAAATAGATATTATTGTCTGGTGCCACAACATCCATTCCAAGAGACAGACCCAGCACCACCTGAGATACCATGGGCTGGAACAGGGCCCCCAGTGGGACAAGCCCCACTTTCCCCAGGACCTGGTGGGATGGGGGAAGAGCACTGACAGCACAGTGCCCCCACAGCAGCTCAGCTGTGGATGGGCTGCAGGGATGCACCCATCAGTCCCCAGCTCACTCTGAAACCCTCCAACCACGAGGATCCCCACTGCTGGGCTGGGAGCTCTCCTGTCCCCAGGGGCTCTGGCCAGAGAAGCCCCCACCTGCACTTCAATTGACCACAAACTGAGAGATCCACTGCTTGCAAAGACCTGGAAATTATCCCTTTTAACTCACATGGGAATCACATGAGTGAGAAGCTCCTTTTCCTCACTTTCAACAGCTGAACTTTTTCTTTTTAAAAAAAAAAAAGAAAAAAAGAAAGAAAAAAAAGAAAAGAAAAAGCAAAAAACTAGACACTGAGCATTTGATCCCAAGCCAAAAACAACCTTTGGTATCAAGGCATTCCTGAGCTGCTTTGTTTATAGATACCAAAATACACACACACACCACCCCACACTGCTGCAACCACATAGAGTACAAACCACTTCCATCCGCATGGCCCACGGGCACAAATCACACACTGAGGCCACAAATGCCTGGGACCAGCAGCCAGACTGGGGCTGGTGGCCACAGGAGAGCCCAGCCCAGCCCTGCCCCTCGCCCTGCTCGCTGTGTCCTAGTTTGCAGAATTCCTGACGGACTGGACTGTTCTGCGTTTCCTTTTCCATTAGTGCTGATTGCCAAAATATTTGTGCAGTGATGGAATTTGCCTGCCAGAACTAGAGCAGGAGGAGGGAGCTCTGTTTTTGTCTGACCTCGAGTCAGGAGAGGTTCTGGGTCCCCGGCTGGAACTACTGGAGCTGAGCTCTGGCTGGAGCCCAGAGCTCCTCCTGGGACGAGCCCGGGCGGGCTCTGCCTGCCCTGCACTGGGGAAGGGTGGGAGGGCTCCTGCCTCCGACAGGACACAGCAGCCCAACCCATAGAAGGAACCGGAATGTTTCCACTTTGCCTGAGCGCGCTAGGAAACTTTTGGAGAGGCTATTTTAGCAAAATATGCTAAATGCCTCCAGATCGATGCCCGTGAGTAGGAAAAATCAAATAGCTCTGCCATCATAAACAGCAGAAGGATGGCAACCAGAGGAGTCCAGCAAGCTGTGGGACAAACAGGAAAGAGTTGGAAATTTCCAGGGCATTGTTTGAAACGCAAGACAGAACATTCTGATCTACTTTTACTGTTTTGATGTTACATTTCGTGTTTTAAAACACTCCATGCCTTCACAGAAACACTGCAAAGATGTCAAAAGAATTCAAATACACCAACTGCTCTTTACTTGGCTCTCCTTAGTCATTGCTGATTAGCAACATTTCCATCAGGATGGAGGCAAGACATTTAAGGACAGCCACGTGGTGCCACTTTGGTTGTCACTTGGCCCACAGGAAGGACAGGGGAGGTCTCCTCCTCTCACAGAAAGCTGGGCAGCTCCCAGCTCCAGCATCGCTTCACCCCAGATTCCAGGCAGGTACCCTTAAGACAGCAGCAACATGCCAGGGCACAGCTTTCTGCTGATGAGAACAAGCAAGAACTTCCCAACCAAGTGGTGACTCATAGAAGGGGCACGGGGAGATCAGCTGTCACCAGCCTGTGGCCAGCTGGGAACAGACACAGGCACCCACTGCTCCTTACTGGGGATGGGGAGGCAGCAGGGGATGAGACAAGAGCACTTTTTGACGCTCTGAGCAGCCACCCCACACAAGGGACAAGCCACACTGGCTTCTGCCACGGACATTGGCTCAGCCTGCACAGGGGAATGGTGACAGCATTGTGGCAGCAGCATCTCGACCATCCCCATGAGCACAGACACCAACAGCTGCCAGGCCCAGGCTCACACGTGAAATCCCATCCCCAATACCCCTGTCCAGGGCTCTGTGTCCCCTCCCTGCTGGGCACACAGCTCAGCTGGTGAGGCTCTGAGCTGCCCTCTGAGGCCTGCAGGTCTGAGGACACCATGGGTCACGGCTCTGCTGCAAACATGTGTGTCCCTGTGATGATTTTGGCAACAGAAACGGCCTAAATATTTGCTCAAGAGCAGTGAGTGTCTTTGTGTGTCAGGCACAGAGAGACTTTTCTTCTGCCTCTGCTCAGCCATTTATCCTGCTTTGTTGCTGCCAGTTGGAAGCTGTGCTGTGCTATCCAGGCCCTCGCAGAGCAGGATGAATTCTTAGCCAGGCACAGGAGCGTCGTGCTGAGCCCAAGCTCTCAGACTCAGTCTCACATCTCTGCCCATGTGTACACAAGTGGCACAGCAGATTCTCACCCTCAGCTCCAGGCCGTGGCTCCCCACGGCCCCACGCTGTGCCCTGGGGAGCTCGCACTGCCCCCTCCACAAGGGACAAATTCATGTTTCTGTGGCAGAGCACTCCTGGCATTCTGACTGAGCCATTCCCATGCTCCCAGCACTTTCAGGGCATAAGCTTCACCCTCCTGGATCAGATTTTAAGTAAGCCAGCATTTCTCTGAGACAAACCCTTACAGGAGGCAGATCAGATTTGTTCATCTACCCAGTCAGACAGTCAGATATTATGCCTCCCGGAATGTGCCCCACTGGCTTAGCACCAGGTTTAGGAGAAAGATGGGAGAGTGCAAAAACCCTCTAATAAGGTCACAGCACATGTCCTACCTCCTCAGGCTGAAGAACAGGAGGCCAGAAAAGCAGAGGTGGCAGATGAGTCCATTTACAAGGCATCGCCTCACAAGCTGTTCCCAGCTTTCCTTGCACTAAGAGAAAACAGGTTTTTCAGAGATGCAGCCCCAAAGTCAACAGCTCCCCAAGAGCAGCTAAAGCTCTCCCTTTGAACAGCTGCTGATGGAGCAGCATCTCCTGCAGCCAGTGCAGGCCAGGGAGGCAGTGGGAAGCTGGAGCCAGGCACGACGTGACCATCATTTGTACATTTTACGCTCTGGAGAGTTTTACATTTTATTGTCTTATTTTTTATTGTCTAAGCCCTTCAAAGAGATATTGGAGCTGTCAAATCTAAAGTCTCCTGATGATAAGCATGCTCTGTAAAGGAGGTCCTGAGGCATTACTGCGAGAAATGCCTTGGGAGCTGCTGGGGCTGAGGGTCAGCCCTGTCCCTGGTCCCTCTGCAGGGCTGCACTCAACAATTAGTCTCTAGTGAAAATCAGCCACAGAAGTTCAGAATTTTTTTTCTTCCACTTCCACAGATCACCTTCTGCTCCAAACATGGAAACCATATGGCAGACAGGTCCTATCCCCTGCCAAGAAATTCCTTCTTGATGAGATCCCTGTAGCTATCGCTGAGGCTACATGGGCTTCCAGCAAGGGAGTTCACTTTCTGCATCAGACAAACCCTCCAAGCAACCCAGGGAGGAAGAGCAGGGTTCGAGGTGCCAGAATTCATGCTGTGGCTGTTGCCTGTTGAGAGTAATTGCCCTCAGAGGGAATATTGTCATGCTTGGATTTTCCTCTCTGTCCCTCCAGCTGAAGCCAGCCTCGCTCCACTCTGCTGCAAGCAGCAAGACACAGCTCAGATGGAGGCTGGAATCTGGCTGCAGACCCTCTTCTCCATCCCAGGGGCACAGGGGGAGCACTCAGAGAAACACAAATGGTGAGTGCTTCACCCACAAACATGGCCCAGGCTTGGGAAAGGCTAGGAATTACACCATTCCAGACAGGTAAAGGAGTCACTGGGGTTTGGTGAGGAATAAAATCCAAAATTCAATCTCATGTTGGGAAACTTCATCTAAAAACTGTACAAGACCATGGCACAGCCCAAGACAGGGAGCAACAACAGCAAGGCAGGGGGAGGTTTACACAAAACCCCTGAATCCTGGTGTCAGCTGAAATCCCCCCATACCTGCTGACGGCTCAGAGTCTGGGGAGCATTCCATCCACAGGGACTCATTTCTGGGGGGTTACCTTGCATTCAGCTTTGTGGTGATACACCACATTGGTTTGTAGCCCTTGAACCAGGAGAGTCACAGCTCTGCCCTCACTGCTGACACCACCCATCTCCATGTCACCTGCAGGTACTACCAGCAAAGGTTTTTATCATCATTGTTGTTAAATCGCACATTAAATCATGTCAGAATATTCCTTAGGAACACCACAGGGAGCGACACTGCCATTACTGACCAGACTTTGAAATCTGTCATTAGGCCAATTTTTAATCCACATAATATGTGCTATTAGCTACAGGTTCTCTGGGCAAAATGTCAAACATCTTCAAAAAAATTGAAATACACAGCACCAACTGTGCTACGCTTCCTAACTGGGCCCAAAATTTGATCATACTGGACTCTTCATATGTTTTCTCCCAGCAGGAGCTGCCTGTCCCTGCTCCACACAGCACTGCCAGATCAGCAAGGGAAAGTACACAAGATATCTGGCCATTGCTGTAATTAACTGTTTGTTCCTGCAAGGAACTCCTGAGTTTCTGCTCCTGGGCTGCCCTCTACTTCCAGAGCAGACGGAATCTCCCCAGAACACTCAGTCACTCCAGTGCCCCACTCCAGCATGGCACAGTGTAAAACAGCCCCAGAAAACTGCAGGGACAACCTGCCAGCAGCCAGACCCCAATAAAATACATGGCAGCACAGTGATCCCTGCACAAACCCTGTGAGTGTGCCATAAAATTCCAATTATTAGTCAGTCATTGGGGATCAACAGTGTTCCCAAGCTCCTGTGGCTTTTGGACAGTGGAGGAATCTGCTGGGTCAGGAATTGTCAGATGGGTCAGGAATTGCCAGATGCCTGAGGAACACAAAGTCCAGGAGAGTGGGCAAGTGCTGGGCAAACAGCAGGCCCTGAACTGCAGAAACCTTTCTGGCCCCCAGTGCAACACCAGCTCATTCCCCTGCCCTCCCTCAGGCAGCACCTGGACCCCTGGTGTCACTCAGTCACTTCTGCTGACCCAGATCAAAATCAAATCCAAGATGGATCCTGGTCATGAGTTTTTACACTTTTATAAATTTTGGTTCATCTATATATTGGGGTCAATTATCCAAGCACAGCCCCAGGTTATGAAGTCTCAGTCCCCTGGCTTGCCCCCTTTCTTTTGCCGTTGTTTCTGCTTTTTGGGTACCAGTTGTCCTTGATTCTCTAGCTAGGAAGAAATTGTTTTGTCCAACTACCCTGTGAAGAGAACTTATTAACACCTAACATGAAGTTTCAGAGTTACACACTAAACAGAGCAGAGGATCTGAAAAATATAAAAACTAAAAACCAAGGCATCAGTGGTGCTCAGCCTAACCTTAGCCCAGCTGATGATTCTGGCAGATGGTATGGGCCAGCTGAGGCTGTTTTTTGTGGGGTCCTGTGCCAGTGACCACGGCGCAGGCACAGCCACCATCCCGGCTCTCCAGCATGGACCGGCAGGGCCACATTTGCTGAAGAGCTGGGAAGAAAAAAATCAATGAGCACGGTGCAGTCAAAACAGATGCTGGCAGAGCCTAGGCCATCCTGAAGTGAATATTACTTGGGACTAAATTGTTTTCCTTATCTAGCAGTTTGTCCTAAGGAGCTGGACTTAGCCTCCCAGCGAACCCAATAAGTCTTTCAGTTTGACTGGAAACTCCACATTTTTCCTTTTTAGAAAAATGTCACAGACATTCCTCTGTTTCATTACTCTCCGCTGCTTCTCCTTTCCTTCCCATTAAAGCCCTGGCGAGAGGAGGCCAAGCTGAGCGCCAGTGCAGGGCTGGACACAGGCCCAGACTGTCTGGACGTGGCTCAACAGTGGAAAGACCTATTGTTTTCCTTGGCAGGCAACTGGTATTTTTCCTTATGCCCAGAAAGGCTGCGCCAATTTACAGCCCATGACCTGTGGAGGGGGAGGAAGAGCCAGAGTCGGGTCCCACCCTTTTCCCCCTCCAATAATTCCAGTCTGTGGAGGCACCACACACCCTCCCGCTGGGCAGGGACCATCACCCTGAAAATTAATTCCTGTAACCAGGGCAGCAGTCCTTCCCCCCAGGTATCCTGTGCTCCTCACTCAGGTTTATCACACAGCCAGGATCTGATTCTGAACATAACCCCAGGGAGTGGGCAGCCTCCCTTGCTCCAGAACAGCCTCCCAAGCCCTTCCCATGCTCACAGGGCTGTCCCAGGGGATGGCTGGCACATCCTGCTCCTGCCTGCACAGAAATCCCACCAGCACAGCCCCCCTGATGCTATCTCAGAACTTCCAGCACCAGGGCAAGCAGGAAGCACAGGGCTGTGGGAAAACTAAACAAGGAAGTTTGACGAGGTTTCTCACACCACCGAGTAGGTTTGGTCCCTCTCACTGAAAACCACTGGGCACAAGTTCAGGTCAGGACTTGCCTTATCACGAATTGTTTCTCCCAGGCCTCAATGCCATCAGCAGCTTCCACCATCCTGCTCCTGGCACCATCCCCAGTGCACACCACAGGGGCCTGGATTGTACTCCCTGTATTTAGACAGGGAAGGAGCCCTAAGCACACACGTGCTGAGTCTGCTGATAGCTGAAATCTCTCCCATGGAAGCTCCTTCTGGGGCATAAGAATGGGGAAAAACTCAACATTTCACCAAGCGTTTGGTCCTAGCCTTCCAAGACTTTCCCCACCTCCACTCCTGAATCCCCATTTACCTCCCTAAGACAAGAATCACTGCAGCTTTAGAAAACTGACATCCTGCAGTGAAGCAGCAGATCTCCCCAAGCTGGGGGAGGTTTCCAGGCCTGCCCTTTCATCCATCAGCAGGATAATGCTCAAAAAAGGAAAAAACAAAAGAGTAAAGCAGAGGTTTGCTCAGTGTATGCATCCTTCCAGCTTTTCATATTAATTACTCCTCTTGACTCCCAGACCTCCACTTGCCAAGCACTTTGCCCAATCAGCCAGGCTGTGCCGTGGCAGACAAAATCCCACAAGCCCAAATTGTCTTTTCCCACTGGTCTGCACCAGCAGCACTTCACAGTGCCTTGGTTTAAAGGGGGTGTGTGACCCTAACCAAGTCCCACCATCAGCACCAGCTCCTGGTCCCAGACCCTCCTGTGGTCTCAGCTCACATCTTGGGGCCACACAGATTGTGCAGGCGTCCCATGCCAGCATGGCAAGGAGCATCCCTGTGCCCACTGTGCCAGCAGGGCTGTGGGCACAGAGGAGCCACAGGACCTGTACAAGTAGAGGCTGAGTTTGGGCTGGAGGAGTCTGGATGCCCTCACCCCAGGAGAGGACAAGCAAGATACTTGCAGATACTTAGCAAGATGATGACAACGAACATTAATTACAGCCTAGATTATGTACCTCATCCACCATGTTTCTGCAAGATGCAAACCCCCAAATGTCCTCAGACAGAGACCTCCATGAGCAGATATGGATGGAAAGGGAGGAAAGCCAAGCGACAACTGGGCTAATCAGAAAGGAAATGGCCTTTGTCACTTAGCCAAGTCAAACTCAGATTGTCTCTTGGATTTAAAGTGCTGCTGAAGCAAGAAAGCTCTTTAAGAGCACACACAGTAATTGTCCAGCAAATAGAGTGGTGCCAGTTTTTTCTCCTCCTTTGGAAAGGACATGCAGGATGCAATACAGGGCCATCACTAGGGGTCACAAAGTGGTGATTCAGTGATTCAGCACCCAGTAGAAAATTCATTTATCACCTCTGCTAATTGCAGATCCCTCCAAAGGCTCCCAAGCTCACAGTGCCCCAAACTCGGCCATACACTCTGAGCAAGGCAGGACACCCAGCAGGGCATTTTAGGGGTTGCATCTCCCCCATTTCACCCCTGCAGTCCTTTCAGAGTGGATTATTCATCTTTTTGGACTCTCCATCACACCTCACGGCAGCAGGACTGCAAAGCTGCTCCTGGCATTTCCATCTGTATTATTGCTGGCTGGGAACACAGCTTCCAGTCTGGCCCCTGCCCCTGCCTGTGACTCCTGAGAGGCGAGGCTCCTGCTGGGACTGCTCCAGCTGCAGCAGAGAAAATGCTTTGCAGGGATTGTTTTCACAAACCCTTCTATTGCCAGCTATTTTGATACCACGAGTCATCCCTGTGATGGGGAGGAGAGACCTCCCTTCCCCTCCAAAGGATATCCATGCTTTGTCAGGAGGCTGCTGGGTGCCAGAGCAGAGCTCATGGAAAGGGAGTCAAGGGCTGCCCCTCTAATCAGGGTGGTCCTTCCTGACTCCTTTTCAAAGCATTTTCCAAGGAAACTGGATGCATTGGCAGCAATCTGGACAACTCATAAAATAAATTTCACTGGCTTTGGAGGCAGACAGCTGCACAAGATGGAAGGTGTCGGACATTTCTTGTCCTGGCGGCAAGCTCCCTTCAAATGATTCTGTTCCACCTATGAGGTATGGATGATCCTGGAGGAGTTGGGGACACTTTCACCTGCAAGTCCCAAGTCTGTCACCACCACTGCAGCTGGAATTACATCTCCAGACCCTTGGTAGCCCAAGAGCTGCTCAGAGAACCCTGCTGCCTGGGCAGCCTCTTGGGTGGGAAACAGCAGGCTGCACTTTGGAGGAGTCAGGTTCATCCATTCAGGCTCTCCTAGAAGACATGGAGTTGGGTGATCAGGGCTGGGCAGGAGTAGATGGAGGGATCTGGTCTAGAGCAATGACAGGTAACATATTTTGACACAAGGAGAGAAAAAGCCCCTTGTTTTCCAGGTTTCCAGCTCCAGCCTTGTTGAGCCCAGAGCCAGGAGCCCATCCCAGGGTGCCAGTGCCTAGAAGCCCTCCCAGGGGTCAGGGTGGTCACAGCACGGTGTTTCTCCCCAGAGGAGCACTCAGCTCAGCACAGCACAACTCACCCCACACCCTTGAGTCAGGGACCACAGCGTGCCACATCCTGCTGCCTGTACCCACAGGGCAGGAGGAAACCAGGCAGCTCCTGAGCCACCAGGCACCTGGAGCAACCTTCCCATGAGCTCCCTCAAGCCCTGCCAAGGGAGGACTTTTGGGGCTGGGAGGGGAGCATCTCACCTCGCCGAAACACGCCTGGCAGGGCTGGAGGAGCATGACTAATCCTGCAGCAGCGCTGGGAACGCGAGCGGCGCTGAATGCCCCAGCAGCAGCCAGTGTGAACACGCTGCTCGGGTGGGATTGCTTCAGAAACGGCATAAATAAGGAAGTGGCAGCTCAGCCAGGGCACCAGGTAACCCTGGCCTCACAGACAGCTCATGCAGTGCCTGCAGTGCTCTGCCCCTGCAGTGCTCTGCCCTGCAGCTCATTCTCCAGACACACCAAGGGGACAGGGCTGGGCTCCTCCCAGCTGAGCTGCACAATCCAAACCACTGCAGACACCAAGGGAGCTGCTGCTGGGCCAGAGATTTCATTCCCTTTGGAAAAGGCAACATGAGTTTTCTCTCATCCACCAGATGGGTGTTGCACAGTTCCATGGGGTGAGACCCTCATGGCAGAGCATCCCAAAGGGATGAGCTGCTCCATGGGGACACTGCTACAGAGCAGGTTGGCTGATGGGGACAGACATGTCCATTACCTTACAACCCAACTCTCCTGTTCATCAAGCAAGTCTTCTCTCAGGAACAAAGGATCTTTCCACTTGCCCCAGGTTTTGTGTTTGGGTGTTCTGGGAGGTCAGCTGCAGCTTTCAGAACAACAATGAGCACAGAGATGCTGTAAGTCTATTCATACGTAAGCAAAGGAAAACAAATCATGATTTTCAACAACACAGGTCAAATATTCCAGCTACAGCTAATTAAACCCCCTGCAAGAATGTCAAAGGGAGGGGTGTTTTTCCAAGATCCTTTTCCTTTGATTTACAGTGTGCATTGGGATTTCACCCCCAACTTTGTTATATGCTGCACTACCTTCTCCCTCTCATTATTTCAACTTGTCCTGCATATCCCAGACTGCAGAATCTGGGGAAAACAGCGACAAGGGTGAACTCAGCCACCAGCCAGAGACTGCCAGGTAGTGGGTCTGGACACCAGTGTGACCCTGAGCAGTCACACAGCTGGGGAAGTCACAGGTGATGGGGCAGACATGGCTGGGACAGGAACCAGCACCTCCTGCCCAGCTCCTGCAGCCCTGCTCAGCAGCTCACACACACTCCCAGGGGAAGACTGAGCCAATTGACATAGAGAAACTACAAGGGCTCAGTGGAAATGATTTGTTACCAATTAAGGAGGAAGTCAATTAAGGCAATCGGTACAGGTTAAAGAAAAGATGGCCTAAGAAATACCTAATTGACAGGAAAAAAATAATACAAAGAGCCACCTTGCAGCAGCCCTGCATTAACCAGGGAGACCGGGGATGCTGTGAGGTTTCAAGAGTTCATTGCATTTATGATCAGGAGCACAGAAATCCAGAGCCATCCAGATGAAAGGCTGAGGGAAAGATATTGCAAATCATCAGTGAACTCTCCACTGCTTTAATCCTGCTCTGTTGCCCTTTTCTCCCATTCACTGTGTCAGCAATATCTGGAATCCAACACCCACAGGTGTGTTTTCACACACAAGTGATGTGTAACAACTTCCACATCCACCCATCTAAAGAACATCACCTATTGTTAGAATTCCAGATGTGCACTTTTATCCAGCCCAGGAAAGCCCCAAGCTAAAAATATTTGGAGGCTTGAAATACCCTCGGACATCAATCACCGTGAGCCTGCTGGAGGATCCAGGAGCCACAGAGGTACAGGTGACCCCAGGAAGTGACAGGGCAAGGGCCAAAGGACCTAAACAGCAGAGACAAAGGCAGAGGTGGTGCTGAGGAGAGACATCCTGGCTGCTCCAAGGGAGCTGAGCTGCAAGGAAGTGCTGGGAGCCCACCTGGTGATTGTGGGACCAGGACACTGCAGGGGCTTCCAGGAGCAGAAATCTCTGGAGCCAAGGACTGCAGCATGGCACAGTGAGGAAAGCCAGCTGAGCCTTCCTGGTGCTGCTCAGCTTTGGTCCAGGCTGGCAACACTGCCCATGAACAAGCAGGAGTACCCATCACCAGCACTGCATCACCCTCCAGGTGCACACTGCCCTTGTCCCACCTGCACAGGACCACGCTTTGGTGACCAGTAGAAGCATTTGTACCTCCCTAAATCCTGTGTGAGCAGGTAGTTGCACCTTGCTCTCCCCTGTGACCTCTACAAACCATCAGCTGAACCCCCCTGCCATCACCTCCTGCCCTGAAGAGCTCTGATCCCACAGGTGCCAGTACATCCATCCATTATGGGATCCTGGGGTCCTTTTCAGGAATAACTCTGATGTGCTGCAGACTTCAGATGGGGCTAAATCACTTGCCTGGTATGAAGGATGCCTTCCTTGGTGACATTTTTAACACTGTTTTTAAGGAGCATATTGCCCAGCTGGAAATGAGAATCCATCAGGCAATAGCATATATCGTAGGTCCTGGTCAGTAAGTGGAAAGAATTGGGGTTTATGGCTCAATAAATCATAGAACTATCAATTAGATGAGTAGCTTAATTACTCCGCTGGATTTCGCATCCTACCTCTTTTGTAAGATCGTATTCTTTTAATGGCAACACAGCCGTTACCAAGGCCCTGACAAATTGCACTTCGTTCCTTCCTATTCAGCATCTGACTGGAGCAGGTAGGGCATTACAGCTTAAATTCATTAAATTACTCTTAACATACAACTTCCCTTGACTTTCTGTAGATTATTCAAAATAAATGGTATCCCATGAATGCCCTCTCCACCAGGCAGGATTGACTTCCCTTCTGTGACCCTCTCCAAATAGAAAAACACACTGAGTAAAAACTGGGCAGATCAGCACACTTTTAATAATGGTAGTTTTTCTTTCAGGATTTCTGACACTTCAGGCCTGGTCTCTCCTGCTTAGGCTAGGCAAGGCTGATGCCATTTGGATTGCAAGGGACCCCTCCAGTTTCACTTATTTGTCACACACCTCGATGCCTGAAAACCACAATCATCTGCAGTCATGGCCCCAAGGAGCAGCAGCACACAGGGGGATGTACAGCCCCAACAGCCCTCAAAACACTGCTGATGCCTTCAGGTCAAGAGGAGCTTGCCAATACACAAAAGCAGTCACTTACAGCTACAAAAATATTGCTGAAGTCCTGGGCGTAAACAAATCTGGATTTCGACACAAAATACACCAGACACTCCCTGCCTCTCAGCAGTGGGACCCACCAGAGATCCCAAAGACAAACTGCCATCATTTTTCCAGAAGGATCTGCTGGCTGAGCTCTGTGCAGCTGTAAAGCTTTAGTGGGAGAAGTGCTGGAACATGCAGAGCTCCAAAGCTGGGCACATGGCAAAGCCAACAGTGAAAGAAACCCAGGAGAGCATCAGGTGGAGCCTCCACCAGAACTCTGTAGAAGCAAAGAGCACCCAAATCCAGTCACCAGCAAGCAGCAGAGAGCAGGAGGGATTCAATCCATCTGCTGATGCTGGCAGACAGTGCCCAGCAGAGCCACCTGACACACCTGAACACCCTGAGCTGTGCTTGCAAATCATCCCAAGAACAGCAGGCCAGGATGACCTGAGGGGTGACCAATCCCAGGGAAAGCTTCAGCAGTTGGTGTGAAATGAACCTGTACCTCATCCTCACTTCTGAAAACTCAAGTTTTAGTTGAAAGCCGGCATTTCCCGTACACAGAACAGAGTATCCGATCCATGCAGAGCGACTCCCTGTCTCTCCTCACTTTCTTCCTATTGCACCTCAAGAGTTATAGATCCTTCACACTCATAAAAGATAATCACCCTTCATGGGTGAAGGAGCCTCTATTTATACCACTGCAGCAGGATGAATAGGCTGTGCAATTAAAGCAGGAGCTGCAGCAGAAGGGCTGGGCACAATTCCTATTGAAGGGGAAATCCAGTATTTTCCAGTATTATTATAAAATTAGGTATTTTTACTGCTGGGTTAGAAGCCCTAGAGTCAAAGATTTAATCCCAAGATCAGCACTGCTGCACATCCTGCAAACACGTGTGCACAACGCTGCTCTGGGTACCAAGTCACGGGGCCCATCCAGGAGCTCCAGGCACATCCCTGGGTGCATCCCTGCTTCGGGGCTCTCCAGGACTACAAGGATGGCCACTGGCCACGGCCTCCCTGCATCTCCAGGGACCCTCTGCCGCAGGCGGCTCCGCGGGGGGCACTATTTACCTTGGTAATTTCTGAGGGAGGCGTTTTAATTGCTTTAAATTACCGCTGGAAAAACTGGAGTGGTCAACAATCAATCAGGCTGATTTACCACCCCGTGCCCACCCGCGGCGAGACGGCAATCAGCTGCCTCCACGAGATCTATTATTGATGAATTTTGCGGCACCGCTAATTAGCCCGGAGCGCAGGTCCGCGGCATCGCTGTGCTGGCGGTCACAGCTGCTCAGGACAAGGGACCCCTGTGGCACCAGCACAGCCCAGGGGCACCCGGAGGGATGCCCAGCCAGCCCAGATTTCCCTCCCATCCCGGGTAGGACACAGCTAGATCTTACAGGCAGTGATGCACACAGCTCAGGGATGAAGGGGATGAGGAAGGCTGCACCTTCCCCAAAATGCAGTGCACAACCCACGGTGGGAAAAGTTAAGGTGTCCAGGGAGCAAAGCCACCCTGTATTCCAAAAAAAGCAGCCAGGGAAGAGGAGGGCATTGCAATTCTGCACAGGGATCCACAGTTCCCATCCCTGCCAAGAGCACCTCCACGGCGACGGTAGTGCGCGTGCCAGTCATCCATCAGCCCACTGATCTCATCCTTGATTTTCATGGACAACTTTGATTTTTCATCATAAATTCTCCTTGTTCCTCACTGGAGACTGACAGGGGGTTTAAGTACAGAATGAAACGGAGAATATTAAAGTGGCTGCTATTCTTTGGTGCCTGTCAGCTGATTCACTTTAAACTCTCTCCTTTTTAGTGAGAATACCACAACACTTTGGGACCCTCAGCCAAGACCCTCAAGGATATTGATTAAATGCCGCTTCCCTTGGAAGACTCTTCCTTTTCTTTAAGTTCTCCCTATTTTAAAGAGGGACAGTGGAGGTCCAAGGGCCCTGCCTGGCCACTGGCAGGATTGGGTGGGAGCACAGCAGCCCCAGAGCAGCCCTCAGATGCTCCAGCCCTGGCCAGCTCCTTCTGACACACTGCTGCTGGGTGGCCCCACGTTGGTGACACTGGAGCTGCAGTCCCAGCTCTCCTCATGGGACCAGTCCTGACAGGAATTCTGTGCCATGCTCCCAGGGAACCCTGCCTGCAGCTCACACTACCATGCTGAAGCCCCCAAATCCTTGCTTTCAGAGGCATCAGCTCTTCTTCCATTCCAGGAAAAAAGCTGCTTTACCATCCCCTGCTTGTTATAATCCCATCAAAGCACTCCTGGCTGATGGCCCCTCGCCCGGGGTGCCTCTACCACAGGCACCCACACAGCCCTGGTGCCAGCACCTCTCCCTGGCAAGCCCAGCCACAATCTTTTATCTGCAGACACAAAGCAGCAGTGCCCTGCAGCTCCTCCACTAACAGGTGATTAAACGTGCATAAAGATTTACTCATTTCCCCTTCCCGGCATCAGTAAGCAACACGAAAAAATAAATATTCCAAACGCTCAAATATTAAGGCTCCAGCTTCACAGTGGGAAACAAGACTTCAAGCTATGGAGGTTTCCATCCAGCTGCAGGAGGCGAGCATTCCCTAATTCCACTTCATAAGGACTAACTCGGTGCTGCTGCTGCTGCATCTTCCTGTGTTTTTCTCAGCAAATGTGCTGAGCCCCACCTGGCTGCACACAGGGCACACAGGGGACAGTCCTCAGTGTGGGTCTGGCTGGTGCTCCCCTTGCCCCCACACATCCCCCAGACCACCTGCACAGCAGCCACCATGGCCCATCAGGGCACCAGTCCCAGGGACCAAGCGTGCTGCTGCTTCCTGGGACAGGGATGGAGAGGTGGGATATGTCTGATCTGGGGACAGGGGCCAAGAGGTTCCAGCCACAGCACTAACAGGGACACCCCTGGAAGCACGCAGAGAGTGGCTGAGGTCACAGGGTGCCCTGGGATGTTCAGTTTGTTCAGCATTCCTGACCTGCCTCCAGCTCAGCTTATCTCTGCTCAGCATCGCTCTGGGATGGAAACAGCCCCAGCCCCAGGGGAAGTTTGCTCACCCTGCGTTTACACCTGAAAGATCCGTTGTTTACTCAAAGCTGTGCAAACTGTAGGCCTGGAAACCGGACTGAAACCCTTATGCAACCACCCTCCTGAGCCAGAAACAGCCCAGCAGCAGCTTGCAAGGCTTGGCCCGGAGCAAGGTGGGTGTAAAATCTGGAACAGAGCCAATGGCAAGTCCATATACTGAGCATCTCTGTGCCTCCAAGGAAGCTCAGCCTCCTGGGTGACACTGAGGTGACACTTGTGTGCTGCCACTACACACACCTGCACAGGCACGAGAGTCCTGGGAGGCTGAAAAGGGAATTCCACATTGAACAGCACCTCTAGCCCATGCCCAGGCCTACCTGCCTGTGCAGAACTGTCCCCTCACCACCTCCATCCAAGGAGAACAAGCTGCAGGAATCCCACATCTGAGCTCTTGGTAATTCCCTTCATGGTGGGGGAACCCTCCTGCTCCAGCCTGGGCAGGGAGAGCAGCATCCTCCTGCAGCCAAGGACCACACTGCATCCAGATCTGACCCTGGGCTCGCCACGAGACACCCCCAGCATGACTGACACCAGAAACAATAGCCCAGAGTCCCAGCATTCATCCCCATGGAAATCACATCTTGATTTGTCTATTTATTAAATGTTCATATCAGCATAGATTCACTTCTTGCCCACTTCCTTCTGCCCCCCAACACCTCCAGTTCCCTGGGATTCACCTTCCCCCAGCTCCTGCTTTGTAAAGGCCCCAGTCTCCCCACTGCACCACTGAGCACATCAGGGCTCCTGCTCCAGTATGGACCCATCGGTTCCAGGGCACAGCTGCTGCCAATTACCACTACTTAACTGGCACATTAAGCACAGAGTAAGGAATTAGGAGTTTCGGTCTGCTCTCTACTTAACAATAACAAAGTCACTTGACCTTTTTTCAGCCACCACAATGGCTGTGTAAGTGACTGCTTGACAAATGGGCTTTGTAATGGTCTCTGCTCTTTCTCATGTGGCTGGTGGAACAGTTAATATCTTGAGTCACAGCATTAAGAGGAGTGCTCGTGATTAATTTAAGATGTCAATTAATCACCCCAAATGGACTGGTTTGTCATCACTTCCTAATGGGAAGATGTTGATTTGTCCCACAGAATTTGTAACAGGAAGGGAGGCTGAAGGCCCCGCTCAGAGCAGCGGGAGCTCTGTGACCAGCGCTAGTGAGAGAGGAAGGAAGAAAGGAAACAACCACTTCCACATACAAGGGTGCCACTGTGTTCCCAGTTTAAAAATCACACCGTCCTGGGAAGAGCCCTCAAGTATTTTTTCCAAGGTGCCAGCCCGGATTATGTCTTTAGACACCTCCTTCCAGCAATCCAGGGTGCATCACCCACAGTGCAGGGCATGGGGGGCAGTACCAAGTCCAGTCTTTAAAAAACCCACACATTCTTTCTCTCTAGCACAGACTGCAAGAACTGGAAAAATCTCTGATTTTAGCTGGACAAAAGAGACGTTGATGATTTCAAATCTGTCCTTGGTTTCCTTTTATAGAAACAAGACATGTGCAGTGATGATTCAGAAATGTAGCTCCAGAGATTGCCAGGGCTGCTTCACACCAGCTCCTGCGAGCTAAGCAGCCATCCCTGGCAGAGCCTCTGCTCTCAGAGTCACCCAGCCTGGCCAGCACTGAGTCCTGGCTCTCACACCCCATTTCTGGAGGCCAGCAGAAGCCAGTTGGTCAGTGGAAGTGCTGGTCAGCACTGCATGGATGGTCAGAAAGCATCTGTGGTCTGACATGTGTTACAGTGATTCTGGACAGCTTCTGCAGAGCCCTGAAATTTTGCTCCGTTTCTAAAAAATATGTTTATTATGTGGCACTGATTGCTGAGCCCAGGACCACCACAGCCAGCACACACTGCCTCTAGGAAGTCCATCTTAACTTTAGATTGTATAAGAATTTCCTCCACTGGGAAATGTAAATGTCCAAAGTAGCCCCTTGTCAGGCCTCTTAGGTTCCTCAAGGTTCCCCATGTTCCAGAGACGATGAACGAAATCCTGTGCAATAGTGTGACAGTGATGGTGACAAGGAACCGGACCTCTCTGGATTTCAAGTGGAGAAGTTTGTACTCAAAGCAGGGGCCAAGTACTGCGGTTCCCTCTTTCTGGAGGAGGAACTGGAGCTGGGGAGCTCCCAGCCCACAGTGTGCAGGGCAAGAGCCCTGTCACCCAGGCAAAGAAAACCCAGGCTTGGCGTGCAGCATCATCATTTAGGTATTTGTGAAACAGCTAAACAGCAGCTTCATGTTGCTATAAAAATATTTCAGACTTTTCAACAGCTCTGCTCCTTGAGCCCACCAGTGCCCAAACTCTGCAGCCATGGGGGCTGCCTGAGCCTGAGGTGCAGGGCAGAAATCCTCCATTCCATTCACAGTGGGCACCAAGACAGGGGAGACAGTGAATGCCTGCAAACACCCTGACTGACTCCAAGGGGCTGTTTCCTTGGCTGCACTTTTCCAGGATGTTTCTGGGTCACTTGCTTCCGTATGAGGCATTACCTGGACTCGTGTGAGCTGTGTCACCCCTCATCAGTCTCACACTGTGGCAATAAATAGAGTCCAAGCAGAGACAGATTTTTTTTTTCCACCCCCAAGTCTGTAAAAGAAAGGGCTGCAGGAGCTGGAGATGGAGCATCACCTGCCTCAGGCTCCCATGCAGATCCCAGCAATGCATCACACTCCAGGCTGTAATTCACAAAGCATATTAATCATGTAACAAAGAAGTCACTTGGGATGTTGGAAAATAAAAGCAAGGATGAAAAAAAAAAATTTTTTTTCAATTGTGTTATGTGTGTAATGAGGCGGGTTTTCCCCCACACAGGCAGGTTCCTCTCTGGGAGGAGAGCCTTGCTTCCTGCCTGCCCAGGGGCCCACGACCCCGCTCTCCGTCACACCCCATGAACCACGCTCCTCTGCCCAGCACCACAGGGAATGTGCACTCCTTTCCTACGAGTTCCCATGAAATCACAAAAATGTTGGGGGTCTAGGGGAGGAAGCACTGCCTTTCCATCCATTCCTTTCCTCCCATGGAGGAGGTTTGAAAACAACCGTCTTGTGTCTGTGTGTGCCTGGTGCACGGCAGCTGCACAACAGGTCCTGCTCACAGGGTTGTGGTGGGAGCACACTGCATTGGGGATCCCAGAGTCAGGGTTAGGAACTTCTTCTAATGGGGTGACCCCAAGGAAATCAGATGAACTCCCAGATAAGCCCACACTGGGCAGAAGAAGGCACAGCATGGCACCAGCCTGCACTCGCTGGGGTTTCTCCACGGCTTTCACCAGCCAAAGCTCCATGACAAAAATGTTAAATCTGGAATTTTAACCCATAACAAACCCATGAAATCCCAGATGCATTTCCATGAAAGCATCCCGCCCCCTTCCTAGCCATGGCTGGGCACATGCAGTGGGATGCCTTGGTGCCAGCACCAGAACCTCCAGTGGAGTCACAGTCCTGTAACAACTGGGAAACTGGTTTTACAGAACAGCCAGATCCCAGGGAGGAAGGTACAGGTCACATATCCCTTCCCTCCACTCAGGAGCCTTCCCAAGGGTCTTCTCCAGCCATCACAAACATGAACATGTGTATGCAGCTTGTCTGGGGCGTGGGACAGAGCTCATCTAACGCCACCTTGGGCAGCAGCAGCAGAGCCCATGTGTGTCACTCATTCCAGAGCTTTTGTGTTTATCAGCTCCCTAAGAAAGACGCTGGAGCTGCTGCATGTTGCCTCCAGCAAAGTCCTGGGGAGAAGGGAGAGCATGGCCCTGGGAGGAGGCAGCTCTGCTGCTCTGATCTAACCAGGAGTGACACAATGGCTGGGGGCCAGCAGCGCCCACCCCCTGCTTCTGGAATCCTGGACTCTCATCCACAGCGCTGCAGTGGCAAAGTCACAGCCAGAACAGGGCCACAGTGGGCAGCCAGGCCATGGACTGGAGAAGGCTCTTTTGTCGCAGACCCCTCAGCACAGAGCAGGGCATGATTTCCTGATAATTTCCTGATTTCAGTCGGGGATCAATTGGCCACTTGCTCCCTTTCCTTCCCCCCAGGACCAGAGCCTCCAGCTCTGCATGCAAAGCAGTCCCTCCCTATTTCCAAATGCAAATGCCTCTGTGAAAGGCCTTGCTTTGAAACCAGCATTATTCCCCAGGGTCCCGACCCTCCCGCCACATCCCTCACCCTGGCCTCTAGCCCAGCCTCTGCCTCTGCCTTCCCAGAGTAACAAAGGTTACGGGAAATAAAAGCAGAGCGATTACCATCTGGGAATCATCAGGCAGAGCCCAGAGGGATGGAGCAGTCTGCAGAGACCGGCTGACCCCACAGCCTACCACCCATGTGTGCCTCAGTTCCCCCTAAACCCCAACAGCCTGCCAAGGCTGCAGGGACCCCAGCAGCATGGTGTGAAGGGCACTGAACCAAGCTGAGCCAAACCGAGTGACACCCTGCACCACACTGAAAGGAGGGAAGAGCGGCTGCCACATCCCTGCTCACACCCCAACACAGCACTTCTGTACCCCCAGAGCCATGCACAGACAGCCCAGGATGGCAGCAGCACACAGCTATAGCTACAGCAGGGTCAGGAAGTGCCTGGCAGCTCCATCTCACTCTCCCCATCCCACTGTGACCCACTGTGGGGTCCGCTGGATGGAGCTTTGCTGGCCCCGGTGCTGGGGGTCCCTAGGCCACAGTTGAACAGGGATGGGGATGGGGACATCCTGGAATTCCACACTCCCTGTGTCCCCTCGCAGGAGGCTGTGCCTATGAATGGAGTGGCTGCTCCTCCCTGTCATCAATCTCCTGCTCTGTCCACTCTGGAGCCTGGAAATAAACCCCCCTGTAAATCTCCTCCACAACCGCTCTGTTTTGGTGGCAGAGGGCCCCACATTCCTGAGTTTCAGACTGCAGCCACGTCTTCAGGAGCGGAGCCACAAGAGCTTTCTGATGGTTAATTGCTGGCACACTCTCACTGAAAACATGAAACACCCCCTGACAAGCCGTGTGATTTATTACTGCCCACTGCAAAACGGAACAAAATCAATTGGCTATTACCTCACTTAGCGAAGGCTTGTCACCGCCTGGGAGCAGGGTGTTAAAAATAAAAGCCAGGCACAGCCCCGGCTGCGATCCCCACGCTGGGGCTGCTCCACCTGCTTTGCCACAGATAACACCAGATTCGTGCTGGGGCCAGGCTCCGTGTGCCCTGATCGCTGCCATGCTGGTGCAGCACCAGCTCATTCCTGCTTTGCTGTTATTAATCACACAAATGCCACTGTGAGCACCGGCACAGCAAATCTTACCAGACATGCAGAGCAGCGACGGGATATTTATGACAGAAACGTATCTTTTAATTAATCAAATTCACGCAACCCTTCCTGCCCCAGCAAGGCGGACCCTCCATGCCCGGGAAGCCACCCCATGCTGGTTGTGGCACTGGCAAAAAAGGGCTATAGCCCTGTTCATGGGCAGGTGGGATGTGCCAGGGAAAGGGAGCATCCATCCACCTGTGTCTGAGTGTGACAGCCTTGGCTTTCCTTGGAGCAGACACCCTCGGTGTGCCCGGTGCAGGCTGCTGAACGTCAGTGCTGTGGCAATGCTGATGCAGCTGCCTCTGCTTGCATTTCCAAACATGCAAAGGAATCCATACATTGCCCTAGAAAAGTGACCAGAGAACCGCTCCAGCAGAAATCCACTGTATTTCCCCAGTGCCAGGTCTTTTCCTTGATAGGAAAAGAGAGTGAGGCATAAACCACCACAGAGGCAGTTGAGGTCTGGGAGCACGCGCCCTGTCAGCAGTGGGACAGCTCAGAGCCACGGCCAGGTCAGCTGCCACTCACTGGGACATGCAGCCAGTGCCAGCAGGACAGCCCCGTGCCTGGCAGCCCTGGGTTCATCACTGTGACTTTGAGAGGCAGAGCCCTGAGGGCAAGCAGGGACCCTTCTCCCAGGTGTTTCCATGGTCAGTGCTGGGGACTGTGTCCTGGTGCATGTGGCATAACACCAGGCACTACCCACAGGGTGGGCAGCAGCTCAGGAGCTGGCAGAAATGGCTGAGGCACATTTGCAGGATATTTCAGAAACTGAACAGTCCCCTCTTTACGTTTCATCGCCTTTGTTTCATACCCAAATCGCTTACAGGCTCCTCCAGTCAGAGCAGGGAGATGCTCCTCCCATGAAGCTCCAAACTGTGCACAGCATAAAGAGGCTGCATTATTTATAGACTCTGGATGGATATTTCACATGAGGTCCAGCCCATTCCCAGCATTCTCTCCATTCACAGATCATTAAGTAGCACTTGCTGACATACAAGGCAATGCAAGTGAGTGGGGAACTTTGAATATTGCCACCCAGCCCCACAGTCAATGAGATTCAGGATGTAATCATCTGAAGAAGGGGAACAGTTGTGCTCTCCCAAAAAAATCTCATCTCAAACCATCCACACAAGCACCCAGCATTAAGGTTGTTGCAGGAGGAGTTGTGGGACTCATCTGGCCTGGGCATCATCAAGGGGACATGAAGGCTGTCCAGGGCCCATGAACACCATTACTGAGCCTAAAAGGGATTTCCTCCCCACTGAGCTCATGGCTGCAAGCTGATCAGCTTTGTGGGGACAAAATCCCTCCAAAACCTCGGGAGCAGCTCAGTGCTGGAGAGCCATGAGGGCAAGAGCAGAGCCCAAGAGCTTTAACTCAGAGCATGGCAGGTACAAGGAGGGGTCTCCAATGTGAGCAGCATGAGCAGATGTTTGTGTCCAGGTGCTGCAGGACACCTTTCATGGCTGCTGAGTGTTCTATGCCCTGTGACCATCCTAGCTGGGGTGTTTGGAGCTGCCAGTGGCTCTGCTGCTGCCCCCAGACCCCACTTCAGGCAGGCTGAACTGCCCCTGCTAAGGGCTTGTGGCCACCACATTCCTGCCTCCAGCTGGAGTAAACCTGGGGCTGTGTCTGCCCCCACCTCAGGCCGCAGCCGAGCAGAGACAATGGCAGGACGTGACTGTGGGGACATCTGTGCCTGATCCAGGAAACATTTTGCTAGTAGAAGCAGTGAGTTGTTAAAAAGTAAAAAAAAAAGAGATGTGTGATTGCAAGAAGATCTGGGATACATTTGCAGGCCACAGCAGAGCATTTCAGAAGAGGACAAGGCTGAGATTTCAGTTCCCAGGAAGCCTCATACCCTGCGCCAGGGACTGTGACCCTGCCAGGAGCTGTCTCCAATGGGCAGCTTATGTCACCTCCCCAAGGGCTCATCCTTTCGCCCAGGGACTGCCTGGATGCAGAGTGAGGCTCACTGCCCTGCCAGGCACATGCTGCAGGCCTGGCCCTTCCACAGGACAACAGTTCTGTGTGTCCCCTCAGTGCAGAGGGTGGCCAAGGGGTGACACAGGGAGGCTGAGGTCCATAGCAGAGCACCTGCATCCATCCCAAGGGCAGGTACCACTTCCAGAGTGGCTTGGCCACACAGACCTCCTAGAGAACCTGCTGCCCCTCACTTGGCCAGTCTGGGGACCAAATATTCCCCACAGCTCTGTGCCCCACTCTCGCCCAGGTTTCCTCTGCTGAGCCAACGCTGCTGGGCAAGGTGACTGTCCAGGTGGTGCCACCAGCCTGTCCCCAGGAGTACAAGGCCTTGATAACACACAGATCTCTCCCTGGGAGAGCTGTGGCTCGTCTGGTTGCAGCCCAAGGCCACCCAACAGAGAAGCACTTCCATTTCAGTCCATGGCGGGTGTGCTGCGGCGACGGGAACCGCGGGGCCAGTGGAAAATGGGGCTCTGAGCTCATGCGTCTTATTTTAGCTCCCCATCCTCTCTGGAAGCTATCTCAGGCATGTTTTGGGAATACAGCAGGTATTTTTATGAGTGGGATTTGCAAGGGTATTTTCATCTTAGACTTGGAGACAACTGGGCCTGCTGCCAGGTTTAGGAAGCACAGGGGCAAGAAACATGAAACTAGTGAGAGGTAGGCTTCCCACTGGGGCTTATATTTAGCTGAGGGGAGCAGGAACACTCAGAAATGTCCTGCTTGGTGCTCCCCGTGCCAGACTATCCCTCAGCCGGTTCACTGAGGCCAACCTTGACCCAATCCAGGAAAGGCAAGGGGAATGTGTCCCGGCCGATGGCACTTGTCCGGCTTGGCCCACCTGGCACTGCCGAGACCCCGGCTGCCCTTTGGATCAGCTGTCACCAGCAGAGCAGAGCTCCACCTGCACTGGGGGAGCTGCCACCAAGCAGCACCCTTGGACAAGGACAATGAGGGCTGGGGGCACAGCCCTGGCCAGGAGCTGCTCTGTGCCTGGGGCAGCACAGCAAAGCTGTCTGGGCAGGATGATCAGCCCTGGGCAGCACCAGAGCACAGCCCAGGACACACAAACACCCCTGGGTGCCACAGGGTGCAGGGCTGCTGCCCAGAGGGGGATGACAGCTGACAGCTGAACTGGAGGGGCTGGGGAAAACCACGACCTTGCAGTGACACGGGACTGGCCGTGCCATGCTGTGGCCGGGAACATGAGCTGAGCAGCTGCGTGGTGCTGCTTGGCCAGGGGCCGAGGTGCACGGGCTGCTGGTAGCCAGAAGCAGAGCTGCTCAGAGGCCCCTCAAAGACCCTCCCTAGCAAGCTCACGGCCAGCTCACTCCAGAAACAAAATGCCTTCCCAGAAAAAAAAAAAAAAAAAAAAAAAAGAAAAAAAAAAGAGAGAGAGAAAGAAAAAAAAAAAAGAGACAGCTTCAGAAATAGCCACAGGCAGGTTTTGTTTTTAAAGCATTTTTATTTTCTTCATTTTGAATTGAATTTTTAAGTGATTTGTCTCACTGAAAATGGACACATTTTGAAATCCCATGTGTTCCCTCCTTTCTGCCCATAGGGGGTTGGCTGCTGACCCAGTGCAGCGAGCTGGGGGGCTGAGCCACAAGCTCCTCATTTTCTGTGGCAGCTTTGTACCTTTTCCAAAGCAAAGAGAGTCCTCAGAAAGGGATAGATAACCTCAAGCAAACACCCTCCCCTCTGCTGTACCCAGGACTGGTTTTACTGCACCTGGCAAAGAGAGTCAATGGCTGGAGAGAGCAGAATAAGAAAACAAGATTTCCTATGACTTTCTATTTTATAATCAAATTAAGTGTAATGTCATGCCCACCATCCAATGCAGCCCATCACTTTGTGGGGGTTTTGGGGCTGCTCTCCCCGTGTCTTCCCAAGAGTCTCCTGAACAACCAGCACTGACAAGAGCCCTGGTCAGACACGGCACAGGAGCCCTTGAGCTCCAGCTCCACCAGCACAGCTTGGAGCGGGACACCCTGAGCCAGGCCTGAGCCAGGCCTGCTCCAGTGCCACACAGCACTGAGAGCACCTGATCCTTCAGAAATACATTGGTTTTGCACCACAGCAGATCAGGAGCGTGTGATGCTCCACCATTTTGGCGGCCTCACGTGAAATGGTGGCGGCACAGCTGCAGCACCAGTGGCTGCCATCCCACAGCAGCCCCACTGATTACTGCGCCCTTGTCACGCCGCTCCGCCAGCGCGGCAGCGCAGCTAAATTAGAGCAACTAATTGCACGTCTCTTTGAAACAATCAGAATGACAAATCAGTGGTAATCTCTTCAGTTCTAGAGGGAAGCTATTGCGGCTCGTTCACAAGGATTAATCAGCTTTTCATCAGTGTTATTATACCAGGCTGCCTCGGGAGAAACCCCGAGGCCTCGCTGGCTGGGCTCACACCACAGGGACACCAGGGCGGCTGGTGGAGCAGGCAGCATGGCCAAGCTGCTCCCTCCCAGCCCTTGTCCATTGGCAGAGCTGCCACATGCACTCCCAGGCTCTGTGACCTCGCTCAGGCTCTGCCTGGGCAGCTCTGCCTGGGGGGCTGCACAAAGCCTGGAGGGAGGATGAAGTTGAGTGCACCCCCTCAGAGTGACTCTCCAATACACAGAAACATTTCAATGATCTCTGCCAAATCAGAGTTCAGTCAAGGAGAAATAACTCCCTTCTACATAATGAGCTGCAGGATACACCCTGGTGGCCCTCTCCGAGCACAGGGAAGGTTTTCTCCATTGCACCACCAGCACTGCTCTGTGTCTGTCTGGGGCTGCTCCACAGAAATCCCAAACACCCTGTTGAGCAGGAGCTGTCAGCAAGCAGAGCTGGTGCCTTTCAGCTCTTTACCACCTGCCCTCAGCAGAAAAGCACTCAGCAGCATCCTTTCTTGGCTGATACTCAGCATCTAGAGGACACAGGGATGACTGACCTAGGCTGGGTTCTCCCAGCCTTACCACTGTTCCATGGCATGACCATGCCCAAACAAGCCACTTCCTGCTCAACAAAAGCTAAAACGGGAACATACTCATCAACCTCAACACTTTCACTGCACTTCACAGCAGTCCCAGAGCACTTTGCATCTGCCCACACATGTTAAGAATAATGATGACAGAGAATGCCCAGACCTTGTGCTGCAACCAGTGGTGGTGCCCTTTGGTCAAGGCCTAGGTGGGAAGGATGCTTGAGGGTAGAAAAGCAATTTCTGATACTACTCCATGGACAAAACTGGCTACTTGCTTTTCACAGACTCATCCTCCACTATCAGAGACCTTCCCCTGAGGTTCTTTTTCCCCATCAAGCAGAACTGAGCACACAAGTGTGAACATGGGGTGTGCAAGGAGGAGAGCAGAAGACCATGGTGCTGCTGCAAAAGACAAATTCTTGATCTTTCATACATTCAGACCAACAGCCCTGGACAAGAGGACTGAAGCACTGCACATGGCTCTGCTGTGCCCTGGAAAAATTCTGCAGCGGGCACGTGGCATTTCAGTCCCGTTTCAGTTTACAGGAGCACAGGTCATTCATTCCCTCCACAGCACAGCCCTGCTGTCTCTGGCCAGGGGACTGGAGATGACCTGGAAGAAGCCTCTCCACCAGATTGACCATGGTGCACCTGCCCATGGGCCAGCTGAAGCTTGTAGCAAACATCCTGGGAGCTGGGCATGACTCTTCCTTAGGTGCAGGTCAGTGCTGCTGCCACAGAGCCCACCCAGGGCAGCTGCTCCAAGCAGAACACTGCCCAGCCGGGCACTGGGAGATGATTTTTGGCATCCAGGAGACAGTCAGCAGCAAGGCCAGCGTGGTGCTGTGTGGGGGCACCGTCCAAGCAGGAATCACCATCTGCAAGGGATGGAAAGGAGAGAGGATTAGCAGAACTCAACCACAGCCATGAAAGCCCAGCTCCCAGCAAATCCTCCTGGCTCAGACCCTATCCCTGCTCAGCCAGGAGAGAGGCTGGCATTATGTGGTGCTGGAGCAGGGCCTGAGGCACCATCTTCCATGGGAAAAATATCAGCCTGCAGCCCATTTCTGGGGCTAGGGAAGGGTGTGCACAACAGCACAGCAGCACTCAGAGCAGCTGAGCACAGATCTCCTGTCACCTTCAACAGCTCTGTGCCAGCTCTGCCACATTACAGCGCTTGGATCACACCATCAAAACTCAACAATGCACTTGAGTTACATAAAGATCCAACTCGTGGAGAAGAGGCTCTTGACGTTTCCCCACAGCAGGCTTTTAGGGTATGTTAGGAATGCTAAAACCATAGATGGAAAGTGAATGGAAAGGTGAAGTCAGGCGTCAGGGCACACCAAAACAGTTAAACTAAAACTGCTGAAAAAACAGACAAGGAAATGTACAAGGTCACACGCTGCAACCAACGGACCCTTGAAGTTGTTTACAGATGGCAAACATGCACTACATGGCATGCATAACTTCAATTTCCCACTAGCACATGTGTGGGCACACACCAAGTATAATATGTACATAAAATAATACAGACAGATATATTTCAGTCCTCTTCATGCACACATAAAGCCAGCATCCAGGCAACAAACTTCTGGTGAATTCAAAGCACTGAACTAGGAGAAATCCTTAAAACCAGAAGAGCTCTCTTAACTAAATGTCTCCTACACCAGAAAAACTCCATGCCAATCCTGAATTTTTTTTCTCTTCTGAATGCCAAACTCACTCCTACCTGGATTTGCCTTGCTGCTGCTGGACCTCTGAAGCACACAGTTTACCCAGCGCACATTAAAGTACAGGAACTACAGTCCTGTACCTGCCCTGCTCCACATGATTCTCTGCAGATCCCCACTTGCAGCTTCACTCAGGCCAACTCACTTAAAAATGCCTGAAAGTCAAAGCATTGCTCTCATTCAGGGAGTGTCATGGTGTATTTCCTAACAAACACAATCCTTCCCCCATGCCCTGCTGTTGTTGCCCACAACAAAGGCGTTTGGGATCAAAGGAAAGGGTTAACCCCCATGCAGTCATCGCTTGGAGTCCTGGAGGTCTGAGTGCTGCCAACTCCTGAAAAATGGCCACCAGGCAGGCAAGCTGCTGAGAATCATCAGAATAAGATTGGAAGGTGTCCACATCAATCAATCACTTGTTGACAGATGACTGGAAGCCCCCACTGTGCCCGTGGACAGCTGACCAACTCTCGGCTTAACCTGGAGTCTAACATTAGCCTGTTTGCTTCGTGTGGGTGGCTGCTGCGTTATGACCTTAATAGTCAATCAATCTTGCAACGAGCAGTCTGTCTGGCAGAAACATTCATTATCCATCCTATTCATGCATTGAAAAGCTTTATCTTCAAAAACTCTGCGTCACTTAGGGAGGAATAACAGAACCCTGAGCAAGAAAATAGACCCAGCCCCAGTTTCTAGGGGGAATCCAGATGTTGGGGCCGAGCTCCCACAGCTGCTGCAGTCCCAGACCCAGGGGCACTCAGGGCAGGGCTTGGCCTCCCTTTTATTTCTGGTACCTATTCAAGCTGCTTTGAGGTTGCTGCTCTTGCACCAGCAACTGCTGGAATCAGTGCCAAGAGGAAGACAAGGGGGAGAGATATAAAAGGACAACAAACACACATCAATTAAACCTTGCAAGCTGTTAGTCACACTAGTTAATAAGTTCTTTCTATCTGTAAAGTGCTCTTAGTGACAAATCCTTTAACTGGCACTCAGAGCGTTATTATGGCTTTCAAGATGCCTCTGTCTTTCATGTGCAGCTTCTTGTACACATGTGAGTGCTCCCCGTTGCGCAGTCTGTTTACACTAGTTGTGAGAAGACATCATCAAAGCAAACTGAAAGCAACACTAAATGCTTGAGAAAAACAGAATTTGTTTGCTGCTGCCTGCTCTGAAATCGCCTTTCACTTAACAAACCACTGCAAACTGCAGCGGCAGGAGCTGGGGAGCTGAGCTTGCACAGCAGCTTTCAGCCTCTCCAGGCATCACCAGCAGCATCCATTGCCCAGTATCAGGCAGGGGGACCTGAACCTGCTCCCACCAGCTGAGACCTGCTGGTCACAGCTCCAGGGATGAGGAACTGCAGGAGCTGCCCTTCCCCTGCTGTGGCCAGGGCTCCTGAGCATGGCAGTCTGTACCCGAGCTGTGCCTGGGACAGGACATGGGCAGCTCCTGTGCCCAGGGTTGGTAATGCCCTCACCATCACTCATCCCAGCCACAGGGCAGCCAGGCAAAGCTTTGTGCAAGGTGAAGGAAGGAGAAGAGGAGCTCTCCTGCTTCACTCACTGCCTGCAGAAGCTGGCACAGGGTGAACACCCACGGGTGCTCCATGGGGCAGTCAGCAGAAGCCCCTTCATTGCTGGCTGGTTCCTGTTCAGAAGAGGGGCAATGAGAAGGTGGCTCCAACCTCACCTGCATCACACAACATCATGGGAGAGCAATATGTGACATACAACAGCACTTAAGTACATCAGGGAGGATGGGGAGCTGACCCAAGTGCCCTGTTCAGGGCAGCAGCCACCCAGACCACACAGATTCCCTTACAGAAACCATCTTCTTCACTCAAAGTCAAAGCAATTAGGGCCCTGCAATGTTAGATTAAAAAAGAGACAGTTAATCGGAGATCTTCCACAATCCTTCACACTCAGGCTGCCAGAGCAGCCGCAATTCAGCAGGCCTTGTCCAGGCTGATTGCATGTCCTGAAAAATGAACAGTAACTCTTGCACAGAAGCAAGTTGTGTTTCTGCAAACTCTCTTCCACACAAACTAAATATTAATCACCTTAATAACTATTACTGTATAATGGTCATTCATTAAATTCAGGGAAATACAGGGCCTCAAAGCAATCATTTCATGGTTTCAGTACCTGGGGCACTGACCACACAGCACTGTGCTCGCTGTGCGTGGCATGTCCCAGGGCACTGCTGCCCTGTTCCCCTGACACCCACTTGCCAGCGGCAGCACAGCAGGAGCAGCACTGCCATATCCTCAGCTCTGGCTGTGCACAGAGAGCAGCCTGCTGTGCCAGGACAGCCACCACAGTTCCCTGTGTGCTGAGCAGCTCAGTGCCTTGCTTGAGCTGGCACCCATCCTCACAGCTCCTCCAGCAGCACAGCCCAGCACGGAGGAGCTGTGCCATGGGGGAGTGGGGTGACAGCAGTGGTGTTTGGGGGGGTCTCCGGGCTATCAGTTGCAGGTGACAGCATTAGATCTGCTGCCCCAGAAAGTCCTCTGTGCAACCTGGCCTCCTCCGGCTGGCTCAGGGCATCACGGACGGTGTCAAGTGGCAACTTTCTGGATTCTGACCTTGCTGGAATTTGCTCCTGGAGGGGGGGACACGCCAGTCCATAAAGTTCCCATTAGTGTAAAAGCAGATGTAAGCACTTTGCTGGCAGGGCTCAGCAGCAGGGAAGCCTGCAGTTGATCAGTTCTGCCTCGCTGGTCACTGCAGTCAACAGGAACTACCACAGAGGGTTCCTGTGCCCCCTCTCTCAAAACCCACCCCTCCAAAAAGGATGGTTTAAAGAAGCCAGTGAGTTCAGGCAGCACTCCAGGATGACACAGTAAATCCATGTGATACGTGCTGAGGGGAGCCAGTCCCAGCTAGGAATAGCCAGCAGGAGAGCAGTGTGGATTTGTTTATTGTACTGAACAAATCTAAGTATGGGGACTCTGCTGCTCCCATGAGGAGCTGGTGACTCCAGGGCCTTTCTGCTGTGTGACCCAGCACGGGACCGAGGGACAGGCAGGTGGCAGCTGGGACTGGCCTTTGCCATCAGCTCGCATGAGGACACTCAGCACCCCCAGACTGTCACAGCCAGGGAGCAGCACCTGCCCCTTCCCATGGCACTAAGGGCACAGGGGGACTGCCAGACCCTGGAGCACTGCCCTGACTGGGGACAGGAGTGCACCCCACAGACCCCAAATGGGCCACAGTGCTCAGCTACAGGGAGGGAGAAGGGCAGCAGCAAAGGCTGCTGTGGCCATGGTGCTTTCTGTCACTGGCGGAGTGGGACTGCCAGGCCTCCACCCCCCGTGCTCCCTCTCCATCATGCTGCACTGAGAACCAGCACTGCCTGACCTGGTTTCAGCCAGTTTTCCTTCATGATTAACACTCTCCGGGCCCATGCTCACTCTGTTATTCTCACCAAATTAAAGAGCAGTCCTGGATCCTCGTTAGATTTGCTCACATTTGAGCAGTGTCATGTGGTCAGTAGCCCATGGCAATACACTAAATTAAAGGCCTAATGCAGAATCCACCTACGAGCTGACAACTAATGAATCGAGGGCTTCAGGCCCCAGAGGAGCTGCACTGGGATGAAGCCACTTCACACCGAGCCAGAGCAGAAGTGCAGTCCCTGGGCTGTCATTCAGAAACAAAGAGTTGTTGAATTTTATTCACCACAGGACACAGAAACAACAGCATCTCTGTAACTAACGCTGGTTTGCCAGAGAGTCAGGCAGCACTGATCCCCCAGGGCACAGCAGCTCCTGCCTGCACACCAGAGGTGCTACAAATGACCTCCCACTTGGTTTCAATGGACTGGGTATGAGTCTCCATCAGGGACACGCTGACTCTTCCCTCTGGTCAGAATTAATACCTCCACCCATCCCTCCAAAACATGCTGGTACTCCAGAGTGCACAACACAGCTCTTCCTGCGTGCCTCAAAGGGCTCAGGGGAGCTCAGCTGCCACAGCACCCAGTCCTCACAAGCATCAGCCAACACCAGTCAGGCTCCACATGAGAACAACAGAGTCTGTGGTTCCCACTCTGGGCTGTTAGCTGCCTCTCCCCATCCCCAGCAGTGGCTGTAAGCTCTGGGGCCAGTGCTGTGGCCATCAATTTTGCTCTGAAGCATTTCAAGTTGGAGCTGAAACCTGGAAAGGTTCAGCCTGTTGCATCAGACAGCTCCAGCCCTGCAAAGGTCAGGGCTGTTTTGGTAAGGAGCTGTTTGCTGAAGCCTCCCCCTCCCCCAGGTCCCTGCTCTCAGCCACAGGCTCACACACCCATACCCCTCCCCGTGCACACACACTCACACTCTGCTCAGCCTCAGGAAATGGAGAAGCTCCACACCAGGACACTGCTCCTCACACATGTTCCATGAATCAGGGTGCTCCTGAGGCACCCAGCATGGCCCTGGGGGATCTCTTCTCCTCTGTGCCCACCCTTCCTACAGCTGGGAACCCAGGCAAGCCCTCTGCCAGGGAGTGGTGACCTCCGGCCAGGTGTGTGCTGCCAGTGCCACCATCCACTGTGCATTCCTGATGGCCACCTGAACCTCCCTCCTCATCTCCAGAGCAGAGGCAGACCCACAGCACAAGGACAAAGCAAGGTGTTCCCTGCTCAGGCTGGTCTGAAATGCCCTGGGAGGAGCTGCCCCAGAAAGCACCACACTGCAGACAGAGGACACCCAAACCCTTGGCCTTTGGGGGACAGGAGAATGCTCCCAGTGACCAAACACCGTGATGGGGGCTCTGCAGGTGCAGAGCAGTTCTGGGAGCAGCCAGCCAGGACTGCAAAGGGAGGAGGGTGATGAACAGGGTGATGAGCTCTATCATAGCCACCCTCCAGCCAGGCACAGGGGATTGTCCCCCTCTCCTCTCTGCAGCTGGCATCCATCCATCCATCCATCCATCCATCCATCCATCCATCCATCCCAGTGAGGATGGCAGAGCAGGGAGGAGAATTTGAGGCTGAGATATGTTAATTGATAATTGATGCTGGTGCACAGCCCGTCCTCCCCATGTTCCTCCATCTGGACAAGGCACAACCACTTCTCTAAAGCCATCTTTTCACCCCTAAAGCAAGAGCTGCATTTTAACATTACTTCTTTTTTTTTTTCCTAGACAGACTTAAATCTCATTAATTTTAAGACACTTCAAGCTCTCTTTAGCAGTCCCTAACATAATTCTCCTAACTTAAGATACAAGATACTAGATAGAAGTAGCCAATCCCATTTATAATTGTATATATGACCAGCAATTCAAATTCTCTTCCCTTGATTTAATGTCCTATTTGTATTCTATCAATAAATGGAGTTCTCAGGACCATACTTAAATGGAAGCAGCACTATGCTCTGATAGCCAAAGCCAGCAAAAAAAAAATTGCATCACTAAACTAAAATGTCTTGTAGTATATGATTCCTTGACTTATTGTTCTCTCCTCTTCACTGCACTTGAATATTAACTGTTGTATTAATAGCTCACTCTTAATTATCCATGAGTAATGTACTACAACCAGGAAATTAATGGAGGGAAGCACCACAAAAATGGAAAAGAATTCTCCCTATCCCAGATATATTTTCAAGCACAATGTGAGAGGAAGAAGACACACGTACTGCCTTGAACACAACCAGAGAAGAGGCCAGTGCTGGGCAGGGTCCATTGCTGAAGCCTGGGATGGGTTCTTGTCCTGCTGGACCTTGCTTGGCAGGAGGGAGGTTCTGAGCAGTGGTCCAATAATGATCCCAAAGAGCTGGGCTGGTCTGGAGAGGGGCAGCAGAGCCAGTCAGTGACTCCAAGATGAAGGAGATGAATGGAACCAGAGTGAGAAATTTACAGTTGTTAAGGAGGACTTTGCCACAAAACACACATTTCAGCTCCAGGTTTCACTGCAGCAGGAACCTGAACTTGAAAAGACTGACAAAGGACAGGGTGTTTTCATGGTGGATTATCAGAGTTAAATGTTACAGCTGACAGGAGTGCACAATATGCTGCACCCCTCATTCATCACCACCCCTGCTCTCCAAAGGCACCTGAGAGGGAGGGCTCTCATCTCTGCTGGGGCATTTCCCCTCCCCAGGAGCCTGTTGGAAAGTTCTGCTCACCATGATGCCATGACATAGTCTCTGCCCCCGAGCTGGGACCGGGGACAGTGCCAGCGTGGCTCCTGCAAGGCAGCCAGGAGCTGCCAGGCAGGGCCACTGCATTCATCTACATGGGTGCAGTCCTGGGGCTGCTCCAGAAGACTGGAGTGGTGAGGTGCCTAATTAAATATGTGCCTCCCAGTGCTGGAGCCCTGCAGCAGCCATGAATTATGCAGCGGCTCACTTACATGTCAGCAGGATCACAATATTGATGAGCTATCCTGTGTGTAATCTGATAAAAACCAAGATAAACTCAGCAAAAATTGAGTGTAATATGATCCTTTCCTTTCAATAAACTACTTCCAGCCCAGCACTGGGAATGTCTCTCCAGGATCCCTGCTCACCTCAGGCAGGCAAGCCCAGCAGCTCCTCAATACGGCCCAAGAGGGGCAAGGAGCAGCAGCCATGCATTTCCTGCACCTGCAAGGCAGCACTGGGTGCCTGTGAAGGCTACCTGGGGATATTTCTGTGCCCTCTGGGGTTAGAGGCTGGTGCTCTCCAGTGCATTCCAAAAGGTCTGCCTTCTGGCATTTAGATTAATGCTGGAGACAGGGAGGAAGAAGTTGCCCTGTCTCACACTGACTCCCTCCTCTCTGTCTGAGCAAATGAAGGATGACAGAGCGCAACTCCCACTCGGAAATGCTTTCCAGTACTCGCACAGACCCAGGTCCAACTCCAGCTCCTGTGACAAGCCAACTGCTTTGAAAACCTGGGCCGGATGCTTTTTGGTACCCTGGGAACAGCCAGCACAGGCTCCTGCCCTCAGCTAAAACACATCCTCTAAAAAACACCTCGAAGAGAGGGGAGAGCCTTCTGGCCATGTTTGGTCACCAGACTCATGCAGAATGCTGAGGGCTGTGAGCCCAGGAGGGAGGATGCTGCTCCTGCACCAGCACTTCCTCAGTGCAGCAGGAACTGAGTTCCCCCTGAACTCAGCAGGACCTTCAGAGAGCCCCTGAGGGCAAGCAGTGCCCACCTGCCCAAGGCAGGGGGAGCCCAGCCCACCTCCCTTCAGACAGAGCTAGAGACAATGAGCAGTGAGCAAAGTGGCTGCCTCACCTTGGGGGCATGCTGGAGCCTCCCCTGCAGCCTCATTCCCAGTGTCCCTGTCCCACCAGCCTAAGAGACATCATGAGGTGATCACTTCATTCACAAGAAACAAGCACTGGATGAAGTGTAGACATGAAGGTTACACCACCTGTGGAGCCTGTTGGACACTGGCAGGGGCTGGGGACCTTGTGACAGCCCATAAACCCCACCAGCAACCCCAGTGCTGGCAGGTCCTTGCAGAAGAGGTGACCACCAAAAGCTCCTTTGAGGGACATTTCAGAGCACAAGAACAAAGTTTCAAAAGCAGAGCACTGCTGCTGGTTTTCTTTTAAAATAATATTTCAAATCCATAGCAATGTAAAGAGAGAGGAACACAAAGACCAAGAAAGACTCAAATGGGGGATCTGCCCAAGAGGACCAAGAAATGGCAGAAAAGGACCGGTAAAATAAATGATGAAAGCAAAGACCAACCAACATAGGCAGCACCAGGCTCTCCATATCCACAAGCTCCTCCATCTCCTGGCATGGCAGGAAGGGTCTGGATCCAGCCAGGTCCTCTGTGCCCCAAAGGCTGCTCTCCCCCATGCCCAGGGGGTCTACACTAGCCCAGCAGATGCAGCTGGGGGGGAATTGGGCTGGCCCAGCACCCTCCAGGAGTGTCCAGCCCCACTGATAAGCCTACAGGGAGGGACAGGAATGTTGCTGCCTGGAGACGCCTCATTTCACAGATGTGTCTGTGTCTGCACAAGAGAGAAACTTTCACAGTTTTACTGCTCTTCAAATATTTTAATGCAAGCCATTTGGTGTCATATTTTTAAAAAATGGGTACCAGCACAAGCTACATGCACATTAGCAACTCTCTCACTATTAGTGTAAATACAAGAAGCAGAAAAGCACAGTCTGACTCCTAATCCATATGGTTATTCCAAATAGATTGCATGGTCTTAAACTTTGGCTTATTAGACTGGATCTTACATATGGAAAGAATTAAAATGCTGGATTTACAGTGCAGGCTAATCAGAACATGTTTAAATAACGATGCCCCAGCAGCCCCAGAGGGTCACAGCCTCCCAGACACCTGGTGCAGAGGCTGATCCTGCTCCCGCAGCAAGAACCTCCCCAGAGCCCGGCGTTGCAGGAGCTGCACTGTGGTGCAGAGCAGGGCAGGATTCAGCCTCCAGCACTCCAAGAGAGCAGTCTGCAAGGAGGAAATACCTCATTTCCCACCGACTAGTCCATACAAGCACAGACAATAGGGCCAAGTGTGCGCTGCCGGCAGTGCTCCTGTTGGAGTGCTGGCCAGCACGGGCTGCTCTGCCCTGACTCTTCCCATCTGAAAAAGCCATCAGCCTGCCTGCTCCTTCACTTAGAATGAAAGGTCACTTCAGGGCTTTTAGGGTGTTTTTTTCAAACAAAAGAATTATCTCGATTTAAAAAAAAAAAATACTTTGTCCTGGGATCACAAAAGTTATTAAAAGCAAAGCATGATATCACTGTTAACAAAGCCAGAACTCATGGGAAGGTGGATATACATTACTTACTTCTGCTAATTCATTTCTGGACAAGGCCAGACTCATCTCAGGTGCTTCAATACTTGCATGTCCACCACCAGAGATCTAAACATATTCCCCTACCAGAGAGTCTCCTTGCAGCAGTCCAAGCCTCTCCTCTTTTATTCCACTGATGTTGTTTCCATGTGAGTCAGTTGCCTTTTTATTGCTCCTCTAAATACAGCTTTCTCCAAAGCTGTTGAATTTCTAGACTTGGAAGCATGACAGAAGAATGCACTGATTCACCCCCTCCCCGGGGCTGGCTGACACCCCCTGGAGCCGAATCACCACAGGGACAGTGACCAGTGAGAACCAGTGTGAATCCAGCAAAGGAGATGTGGTCTGGGGAGCTGGAACCCAGCCACGTCTCCAGCCATCCTGGACTCGGATCTGCCTCTCTGCTGACACAGATGACAAACCTCAAACCTGGTCCCACATCAGCCCCAGGACTTCTTGTGCCACACTGCCCAAGCTTCAGTCCGTGTGCTGGAGCCATCCACTGGAGTCCAGCCCCCTCAGCTCCATCCCAGACCCAATAACACTGATCAACAATGCTCCTTGTCCCGGGGGTTCATCAGAGGCTGTGCAGAGCAGAGGGGGAGAGGGTTACAAAAGCACAGCCAGCCCCTTAATGACCACATCAAGTGGCAAGTCTGTTATTGGTCTCTTTAAATGCCAGAAAACATCAGCACCATGAACCCAAGTGAGTGTTTAGAGTCTCTTTGACTCCTTGGTGGTGGGAAGTGTGCCACATGCTGAAGGGCAGCCCATGGCCAAGGATCACATCCCCAACCCACACCCGGTCCCTCCTCCTCCTCAGCCCTGGCCACAGAAAGCCACAGGCTGGGCTTCCAACAGGCACTTGCAAGCAGGAACAAAAGCCAGCCCCTCCATGGAGCTGCAAGGGGGCTCAGCTGTGTCAAGCTGGCAGCACCCAGCACAGGGCAGGTCCTGAGAGTGCAGCTGAAGCCCAAAATGGTTTTCCATACTGCTAGCTACACAGAAGCACCTTATCTGTGCTGAAACCATCATCAGATTCTGCTGTCAAAAGATGCAGAGGAACTTGGAAAGGACACAGATGAATAACTCTCTTCAAACCATTGGTACTGAGAGCAGTTCTGTATAAACACACTGCACTAACTATGGCCTAACAGGGCTTCCTCTCTCCAGCTCCTCATTACTGAGGATCAGGAAAAGAGAAGGAGCATATGCTCCTTTTGGTTTTTAAGGAAATTATTAAATTGGGCTCAACTTTTCATCTTTCCCACAAAAAGGAGCTCTGTCATCTCATGCCTGTTCACCTACACAAAGACGAGATGACATCTCTGGCTAAAGGCCGACAGTTCTGCACCTCCTTGTCACTTTTAACAAGAAAATAATCCTGCAGAAACACTTGAAAAACAAATCGGTGTTGACACTCTTCATCTGCTAGGTACACTTTATGAAAGGAAAGAAATACTGCATTAGCGTTTGACCTCCTCACCTTTCTGACATTGCAAGAAAATAAAGAGGGAAGGCTCAGAAAAGCTGATGCTGAGGTAAGAATGTCAGGAGAGCAGGCAGAGCTTGAGGCTGGAGCCCCCAGCCCAGGCAGAAGGGAGCTGTGAGTGAGAGCATCGAGGAAGCTGCAAGGAGCACGCAGGAGTCACAGGGATGGGTGAAGAGATGCTTCTGCAGATGAGGACTTAAAGAGGAACCATCACCAAAAAGCTTCTCAATCCAGTGAAGCCCTGGGGCTCTGCCCTTGGGCTGCAGACAGTCCCTCCATGTGTGAGCCAACATCCTCCCACCTGTCTTCTCTCTCCCCGACAGCAGCCCTGTTCCAGCTCCATCCTTGCATCATTACATGGCTCTGTAGTGGCTCCTTGCACTCACAAGAGATTGCCTTGTCCTGCTCTAAATGCTCCTGAACCACACAGCACACTTCCAGCTCCTGACCTCTGCAGCCCTGAGGCTGCAGGAACGAGAGGGTTTCCTCAGCTCCCAGCACTGTCAGCTGCTCCCTTCATTCTGGGCACGGTGGATTTCACCAAATAAGTCATGCTAACCCCACCTCCTCTTCCCTGAGCAGAGGCTACCAAGAAATAAAACCCAGCTTTGTCTTCGGAACAGCCAGGCACTCTCCATGAGAATGCTCCCAGCACATCAGCTTTGCCCTTTGGACACAACCCTGGGGTGACTTTCCACGCACGCAGGCACCAGATGGTCTCACTGCTCCCCCAGTGTGGCTGGGCACTGCTCTGCCTCGCCAGGCACAAGTCCTTGCCTGTAGGAGGTGGGGGCACTTGGAGGAGCTCGCAGAAATATTTTCCCACCGGTAGCTGTCGGCCTGAGCTAATGCGACATGACACGTATCTCGCTAGGAACAATGTGCTGACATTCAGAGCCTGCTCACCATGTTCCCAACCGCGCCACTGTCACCGCAGCCACATCACAGCCGGCGGGATGCATTTCCCCCCTGAGCTTGTTCTGAGCACCCCTTGGAGGTGCTGTGGAAGGCCTGGCAATCCCTCCACGAGACAGCTTTGTAACAGGTAGCACAGCACCATGGTAATGTCAGCTGGAACAGGGGGACAGGGAGAGAGGCAGCGCTGCCTGAACAAGGACAATCCTGCAAAGCCACTCTCATTAAGTATCCAGGCACAGCAGCAGCTTCACATCCTGCAAAGATGGCCCTGGACTCTGCCACATCTCTGTAAAAGGTGCAGCTACACACGGGAGCAGGAGTCAGGCACGAGTGCCAGCTGTTCCCAGCCTAAAAACAGCCCTTCCACCAACAGCTCTGTCTGGGAAAGGGCTCTGCTGTCTGTCCCTGCAACACCCCAGGAAAGTGTATGGGAAATTCTTGGGACAGATCCCCTCCAGGCTGCAGGTGGGGAAATGCAGGGAGCATGACAGAGCATGGTTTGTGTGCTGAAACCCTGACACCCGCCCGTGCCCTGCTTACACAACAGCGTTACACAACACGGCGCTTCCGTGGATTGCATAAGGCCAGGCACACCCGAAACCCCAGAGACAGCAATGTGCTGGGACAGCAAACCCACCACTGGTCACCCAAAAGCACATTCCCACCATGCTGCCTCCCCACTGGCCCTTCCAGCCATTCCTGAGAGGAGGCAGCCCAGCACAATGGCAAGAAGCATCATGGCATGACACCAGGAGGCAAGAGAAGGAGTTGTTTCACCACGTCCTGGGAAGAGGCTGATTTGACCCCCAAATCACAGGACCTGGAGAGCTCTTTCTTGCTGCACAAAGAAATTGTTGTAACTTTTGGAGAATCTGAAGTAAATTTTGTTAGAGATCACCCCGGGGCCAGCCCAGCACAAGGGGCAAGCAGCAGTTCCACACAACTGCAGGTTTCAGCTGGGTAACAAAGGCAGCGCTGTGGTCATCAGAAGTTTGTAGCTTCTACCTCAAACTGTTGCAAGAAGGAGCAGCACTGCCAGGTGCTGCCATACAGCAGATGTGAACTCCTGGTCTCTGTTTCAAAAAAACTACCTCAGTACATCCCTGTGTGTGAAAAACAAAGCATCTAGTACACCATGCAGCACACAGAAAGCTGCTAGGAAGGATGAGGCTTGGGTTTCTCCCCAGCCACTGAAGTTTCCATTTTCTGCACCCAAGCCAGATGCCTGCAGCCTGAGCAAGGATTTACAACAGCATAAGCTTCAGAGTCCCTCTGTTTCTCAAGGAAGTATCAGAAAATAAAAGGGCAATTGCATTAGTCAGTCATCAGGAGTTCAGGGTTTCTGCTTGGCTTCAATGACAGCAGGTTAAAAAATTGCTGAGCTGCCTGACTGCAGCCAGTGGCTCTGCAGGAGGCCAGACACGTCCCTTCCCAATGCACACACCACACCACCACCACCTCTGCTCTGTAAATGCCAGGACCAAGCTCAGGTCACGCAGGGTCTCTCCCACCCAGCAGAGCAGAGCAGGTCCCAGCAGGAGCCACTGTGTCAGCCTGAGCCCTGCTCTGCTCCAGCAGAGCAGATTGCAGCAGGGAGTCCATGGAAATGCAATGCCTGGAGGGTCTGAGCATCCCTGGGAATGCTCCCAGCTCAGGTGTGGAGCATTTCATCTCTATGGAACATCCCACCAAGATGAGATTTGCCTCTTCCACAGCTGCATGCCACCAGCCCTGCTCCCAGGGGCCACACAGCCACGTTCTCAGCAGCGGCAGAAGCACCTTCAGCAAGGTCACAGACATCCCCACCCACCTGTTACCTCGCCCAGCTGTGGAAAGGCTTTGCAAGGTTACATTATGAACAAATTCCAGCTTTCTCCCATCATAACTAAGCAAATGCCACTATCCAGATCTGAAACTCACCCACTAACATCCTCCTCCTCCCTCTGTGTGCTCCCTTCACACAGCTCTTGGCTGGTGACCAGACACCCAGTTTCACCCACAGGGCTGCCCCCAACAATTGATTTCTTATCTCGTGCAATAACTCCTAAAAGGCCACTGCAAATCCTTTCAACAAAAGCTGAGGTAGCCAAATCTGGCTTCCACTAGTCTCTTTCTCTCTCCACCCCCCAGATATAAATTTTGTACTTGGAGCTACTAAAGTTGGCTGAAAATAATGATAACTGACAGATGCTGGGTTAAATAGGCCACAGTCTTTCCCTCGGGCCTAATTTAGACCGGATATCAAAATGATACAAAATATCATTGCTCGACTTCACTCCATCAGGACATCCCTAGACAGATCCATATTAACTCCTTCCTGGGAATGTTGTGTCTGCACTGTCACCTTGCAAGGAAAAAGCAGGTTTTACCTGATCTCCTCCTGGATCCCATGCTCCTCAGAAAAATCTAGTTCCAGCCCAGCTTAGTGCCAAGTGCTGGGCAAGTCACAGCAGCCTGAGCCTCTGTCCCTCGTGGCACAGCAGCCTCAAACCATCACCCACCCATGGCACAGCAGCATGGTGGGGAACAGACCCCACACCAGCTGGACACAGGGCTTGCACACTCAGGACAGGTGATTAGAGGCTGTATTCTAATGAATATTCACAAGGGGGCAGAGTCAGAGTTGTGCACCTGAGGTAAAGTTATGCATATTTTAATTTTTCAACCCTTGGCAGTGCAATCTCGCTTCGTTCACTTGGCCTCATGCATCTCCTCTCCTAGGAGGGTTGTTGGGTTTGTTTCAAAAAAGTCTCCTTTGCCTCCATCAAGCACCCAGGGTAAAGCCCAGGAGCAATCCCAAGCCCCAGCCCAGACAGAGTGGATGCCACATCCTCACTGGCACCTGCCTGCACCACTACCCAACCACTGACAAGACTGAAATGTCTAACTAGCAAGTCTCATTTTCATTTGCTTATAAATTTACCAAGAGTTAACTGATCAGCCTCAATTTTCCTTGGCAAATACATCAGCTGGACTGGATGTATTGATTTGAGGATTTAATTCAGAATTTCTTGGTTATTTCTGAGAAATATTTCTGATGTAAACTCTCCATCTCTCCCACTCTCTTCAGAGGGCAAAGGCACATTCCGTGTTCTGAAAAAAACATGAGTGAGTTATTGCTGTCACATAGTTACTGCACTAAACAAGGAGCAGTGAAAGCAGCTCGAGGAGAAGCAGCAGCATCTGAGCCACCTCCACTCCACACCTGCCCACAGCTGGTTGCAGCTACAGCCCTCAAAGCTCTCCATCCCTGAGGGCTCAGAGCTCCTGAGCTCAACAAAGCCCACAGAGCAGGCCAAGGCTGAAGAAAACACAGTTGGTGCTTTAAAGTGAAGTTGCATTCAAAGAAAATCAGTTCATCAGTTTGGAGTTATAAATGTTAAACTCAGGAAGGGGATCATTTGTGCTCCTATAGACTCATAAAACTGCATTAAACATAAAGTACTATGTTAAAAGGACATTATTTCCAAGTCCCAAATCCAGCATTCAGAAGTTAGGAATGCCTCTGCAACCCGCAGCTGACCTTGTTTCTTTTATTTGCAAAAGACTTGAGTTGCACTGATTTTCCTCCCAGAAGCCGAGTGCAGGCACTGGGCACCGGAGCTGCTCTGTGAACAAACTGAAAACACAAAGTGGTGCACACTGATGCCATCAAAACCCAGCTTTGCCTGCTGGAGCTGGAAAGTGTGGGAACAGGAGACAAAAATGGTTAAGGGAAATCCCTTGTGCTCACAGAGCGCTGCTTGCTGTACTCATCACAGCGCACTGCTGCCAGACCCTGTGTCGTGTCCTGCACGCCCAGCAGCTCTCCCCAAGCCTGCCTTGGGCTGGATGAGTCCTGCTGCAGGCTGGATCTGGGCACAGGGCTGCAGGGCAGTGGCTGAGCCGGGCAGGAGCAGCCGCACGCGTGTGCCAGGGAATTGCGCACTTAACCGGACACTGAGCACAGCCGACCTGTCAGCGTGTCAGCACGGGGACTCCTAATCTGAGTCTGTGTCAGGGACAGCCAACAGCCCCGACATAATTGCAGAGAGGCACAAGCTCATGGCCTGGCAGCAGAGATGCTGCCACTGATCTGACATGAGGAGCAGGGAAAGGCAGCAGCGGCCACCAGCACCCAGGATCAGATCCTGTGACCACTGCACAGAGCTTGGAGCTGCTCCTCTGCCACCCCAGCAGAGCCCTGTCAGCAAGCTCTCCCTCCTTCAGAGGGCAGGGAAAGCGGGGATGCCACAAAAAAGGGATGCCCTCAGCCCATGGGCAGCCAAGCAGTGTTTATACCTGTGTGTGTGGTACCTGCCACTCTGCCACACTGAGATGTCAGGGTAAAGAGCCAAAGCATTTCAGAGCCCCCAACAGCAGCTCTGGTGGGTTTATTCACATCATGAACAAATTAAACTTTGAGATTTGGAAAAGACAATGGCATCAGCTGTTTCCTGGTATTGCACTTTTTGTGGATCACACCTTTCCCCCATGACAGTGGAAAAGGTAGGAGACCAGCATCACCTCTGCTCCTGCAGAGACAGGCAACCCTCTCAGACATCACACGGGAAACACTTCTTGGGGACAGCTGCAATGGGAGGGAGAGCAAGAGAGCAGTGCCCTAGGTTGCCCAGATTTCTGCAAATAGTTGCTGGGATTCCTAGCAGGGAATCCACAAGCAGGAACACAGTGTGCTACCTTATTTTCCAAATGAGAAACCAATTTTTCCAGAAGCACTATTAACTTTCTTGAATTTAATTTATTTAATTCATTTAATTCATTTATTTCTAATTAACAACTGCAGGCAGTTACTAACAGGGTGCTAGTCCTGCTCCTCAGCCCTGCACCACAGGGTTTGACCAGGGCATGCCAAATGGCCAACACAGAGCTGTGAGACAGCCCAGAGCCCCCAAGGGCATTTCTGCCAAGCATCTTCCCAGCAGGAGAGCCTGAGCCCTGAATCTGTGCCCTTACCTGGCGAGGCAGAGGCTCAGGCTGCTCTGTGGGCACAAGGGATAAATCTCTCCTGCAAAATGAAGCTCTGCTCAGCGCGCAGCAGGATGTGCCACTGAGCTGACACCACCACCAGCTCTCCGCAGCACATCCATATGGCTGGCCAGCAGTGGGCATGTTCCTTCACTTACATTTCCCTCAAGTTTTGATGCTACACCAGGAGGTGCAGCAAAGCAGTTTAATGCCCAGGGTGATCATGCAGCCAGATCGTGGTGAGAGGGCTTTCCCCAGCTGCAGCCCAAGCAGCAATGAGACAGCATCACGCATTAGCCAGGCACAGACAGCTGAGCAAAACCTCTCAGCTTGCTCCAGCCATGCCTCAAGAGGCACCCACAGGTATCCCCACGTGCCTCACACCTGCACACTCCCCACAGAAGTAAAGCCTGTCAGCAGAACCAAGCATGGCAGTGGCTGGGAATGGCTGCTCCCCATCCCCACCACCGTGCCTGGGGTGCAGGCAGCACAGTCCAGCTCAGGGGGCTCCCATGGATGCCAGGGAACAGATCCCCCAAGGTCCAGAGGGGCACACCCAGACCATCCCTTGCTATCTACTTCCACCCAGCTCCAGGCACACTCCACTGGGACTGAAGAGCCATCTTTTCTCCTGGCCAAGTGGTATCTCCTCTGTGAGCAGACAGAGTAAGGCAACAAACTATTTCATTTTTACTATTTGTATTTGACCTTTTTATATTGTTTGCTTTTTCCAGCATAATCCCTTAAGAACACGAATGATGATTTATAACAAAAGAATATCTCTATAGTGGGTGCCTTGCAAGACCTCTCTCCTGCTGCTTTAGAGTGATTTACTTTTGGATTAGCCTCTGATAGAGAAGGGCTCGGCTGACGATTTGCCCTCGTATATCAAAAGGGAAATCCTTAAGACATCGCTATAAAACAGCAGGAAAGAGCACCTGCCTGACTCATAAACTTATATGATGTGGTTTAGTCAGATAGGCCATCTGCTTCCCTTACATACCCATATGTCCTTCGCTGTTCCCACTACCTCACCGTTAACTTTGGTGATTTTCTCCTTCACTTCCGCAAAGCTGAAACAGAGAAATGAATCGAATGATAAACTTTCATGGAGATGGAAACAAGTGCAGTAGCCGCTGTCTCTGCCCTCTAGTTACACAATAAATAATGACAGTGGAGGTGAGGAAACACACGTCTGCTCTTCATTAGAGCCATCGTATAAACTTAATGTGCCAAATCCTGCCCTGGCCTACACCCACATGGCTCAGCCAACTCGGGTGAAGAGAGGGAAGATCCACTCTGGTAGTGTGTCCTTGCCAGCCTCCAGCTGTTCCCAACAGGAGCAGGCCATGGTCCCCAGCATAGCTGCACTCCCATGCTGGAGTCTCTTCCCATGGGCAAGGGGTGGTTGTTCAGCCAGGGTTGGCCTCAACCATGCCAATATTTAGGGAAAAAATACAAGAAACTAGAGGTTGCTCCCTTCCCTAGGACAGGAAAACACCTCCATCCTCATGATTACCTATTCAGAGACTGACTGAGCCAAACTATGTATGAAACCTTCATTCCCAATGACCAAACAGACTTTTGTCCCCTGAACTCATGCGTGTGCCTTTTGAATCCATTTCTGTCTTGGTTTCTACAATAACCCATAACTATTAACTTCAGGGATATATCTGAGCACCACAATAAAAAAGGTTCTCCAGCTTCAAAACTGCTGCCTAACTTCATTATGTACCCCCAGCTCTTGCGCTAGAAGAAAGCAATTAATTGTTTTCTAATGAACCTTTGCCTTCCACACATGACTGCACATGGCTGGCCAGCACCCCCAGGGACCAACCCAACACTCCTTTCCCACAGGGACAGCCCTGCTCTTCTAGCCTGCCTCTCACAGAAATTCTTTCATGCAACCTTCTTCCCCTTTCAGCCTCTTTAGAGGTTTATTCTGCCTTTTTTGCAAGACAGGGCTTGACAAGCACATCACTGGCTATATCCAAAATGTGCTTGCAAAGACCACTGCAGCTTCTCCACAGTGTAACTTTGGTTCTCTATCCCCTTTGGTCATGCACAGCTATCAAGCACTGCTGTCCCTTTACACCTCTTGTGAGGAGAAAACCAATAGATATCAACCCTAGCCATAATCCCAAGGAAAATGCCAGCATGCTGGCCCAGGGAATTGGAAAGTGCCCTGCATGGAGGCAGAGCAAGCCACAGGCACTCGTTCTGCAATAAAAGCATGTCTGCATCCCCTGGGCTGGGCACTCAGCTGCAGTGCAGGGAGAGGGGGGCTCACCCCAACCAGCCCTGGGGGCACAGGGAAATCGGCCTCCCTGCAGCTCAGGGGGGAAGAAAACCTCCTGTAATTTACGTCCTTTTTTAAATGCTCATCTTGCTTTCTAATTTCCCAAAGTCGAGTCCCTGGGAGTTCATTTTTCTCCTCCGCAATAGAGTAAGGCGAGCGGAGGTTTTTCCGGCTCTCTGGAGAGCTGCCTATAGCCTACCACAGAGTGGATAAAAACCTGCATAAAAAGACCACCCAAGGGACTGGGAAAGTGGTCCCTAGAGGGAAGAAAGAGGCATTTTGTTTAGAAAGGCTGAAGCACAGACAATTACCCAAAGCAGGGGGGTGAAAAAAAAAAACTGCATGAAATCTCCTGCTCAGCTTTCCCCTCCAAGAGCCCTGACAGGAGCAGTGGCTGGCACTGCTGTGCAGAGCTGCCAGCACAGGAGAAGGCACCAGGGAGCACATGTGCACACACATGCATGCACCAGCACGTGTCCTTATGGAAAAACTGGCAGCATCTCGGGCACAGGAAACATTTCACTGTGTTTCCTTCCCCTTACAGAGACCCCAGTTCTCTGCTCACTGTGTGGAGCAAATGGCTGGAGTCCCACAGCTGATCTCCACAGAGGTATTGCAACACTCAGAGTGTGCTCAGTCCCCTCCTGCTCTTACACACCCAGCAGTGGCCTTGCACACCCACAAGGGCAGCAGCCTGGGCAGAGCACAGCTCCAGCAAGGACTCTCTCAAGGAAATTAAAAGTGGAAAAGGCATCGCATTAACCTCCTTAATTTTTCATTTTTGACACACACTGTTTTCTCCTCATTTCAAAGAATTTCAAGTTAATGTCTGGAGGGCAGAAAAATCCATTTCCCAATATGCCTGCTGCAGCTTTTTCACCAATCGACTGCCCTTCCTGGTACAATCACTGGGACATTGATTTTTTTTTTCCTTTTTTTTTTTTTTTTTTTTTTT